>CM029534.1:19204675-19621602 GCA_017141395.1 Laodelphax striatellus | reverse complement strand
CCACCACTGACCAAATGAATAAATATACATTTGTCAATGACGACCACAGTGAAATAGTCCTTCAACATGCATGCATTTAAATTTTAGTCTCATCTTCCAAACGAATTACCTATAAATCATGGACTCAATTAGTAGTTCTAAGCCTGTAATACAACATAACCAAATTTCTCACCATATGCAGATAATTTCCAATTACGCATAGTAAATAACGGCATACACTTGCAGAAGTTCGTGGTGAGTTACTTGTTGTCTTTCCTATGTTCCACTCCCTTGTCTTGTTGTAATCACTTTTCACCCTATTTGATAAGTAGGTCGTTGCAAATCTAGCAAAACAAAATCTTATTTGCTGTCTGGTCACCGCCCAGTAACTTTTTATCATACGAATTCATCTTTAAAAACGTACTAACGTGTTCCCATTGGAAGAGAAAATCTATTATATATATTGTTGTTGATATCTTTCTCAAGTTTATAAAAAAAGTTGAAACTGTCCAAAAATAATCCTTACATTCAATTTATTAGAGATTATTACAAATTAATAAATGAGTCACCTATTCTCTATGTCCACACTTGGTCGATTTTGTATGCTGCACAACATGCTACATGCTGAATTATACTCAAAAATCAAACAAGTGTGAATATAGGGATTGTTTTCCCTTCAGTAATACAGGGATTGTGAATAATTAAAATCTAGAACTAGTGTAGACAAATAGTCTGCATAAGATTTAATCAAATTATGATTGAATTAATTAAAAAAATCGATAGATTTGATCAAATTATGTCTACAGAACTATAGGAATAGACGTTACTATGAATCGCATAACATCACATCATTGACAACTAATTTCGGTCAACTCCGAAAATATCAACCAAGACACGAGACATATCATTATACAACTAGAGTCTCAATTTCGTTGAAGAAGCTGACTGAAACACCGAGGCGTCAAAACGGTGTGAAAACTAGTTGCAATGGAAATAGCCTTCTTTCACAGTCTCCAATTTCAAAGCAGAAGCCAGTAATGTTCCCATATTAATTTCAGCAGCCCAACTATCAACACTCCTCATCTAAATGGCCGTTATCAGGGAGACAATCATCATATTAAGCTGTAGCTGGGAGTACTTGTCTAGCTACTAGTACTTGTGATTCCACTTCATCTCAATTAGCTCTTTCTCATATTTTTGTTTTTCTTCACGCAGTAGCTTTCCTCGGAAAGTCACAAACTGGAAAGCTTACTTAGCATGCTCAGTTCGGAAGTCATAACTTCTGTGTACCCGCCTTCAGTTTTGGCTCTGACTCTTAACGGTCTTCCGGCGTTCTTGTGGGAATTTGAAAGAAACCACCACAATTATGACCTGAGCTACATAGTAATGTCATTTGCCTTAAAAACGTTTTTGACGTAATTTACCCCCTCCAAAGCTCATTACGTTCCAATGTAAACAGTCTTAACTCTCCTAATACAGTCATTCTGTATTCGGATATGCAGATTTTCAGTTTTTCATGCCTTTGAAGCATTTTATACCTGAATATATACTTGAACTCAATTTCTTCTAAACTCAGGATAGTATTTGGCTCAGGATTCTTCGATGAATTTTTGAACTATAAACATATAGCTTGATAAAGAGTTCTTTTATTACTGTGAATTACAAATCGACTCTTCGTTTGGTGCAATTAAAATTATGTTGTTAACTTCTAAATGTTGGATTATCAAATCTTTTTCAGGAAAATGCAATTCAATCGAGATGAATTATTTGAAACTAGATTGGTATAACCCTTCATTATTCTTCGAGTTCTAAAACAGGCTTTTATAATAAGATTCGAATATGTAAATGCTCTTCAATGATACGATTGATAAACACTTTTGATAAAACAGTACCGTATTCGAAATAACTTGTGATAAATTGAAGTTTCTCATGAAAAAGATGTAGTGGATTTGGGTAAAGAAGGTTATAATTTTAAGTGACATGTAGTACCTCATTCGAGATACAGTTGGGGCTATGGTCCTCTTAAAATTATTCTATCAACGGACTCATTCTTCATAATATTGTACCATGATCCAAAGTGATGCTACCCTATCCAAAGAATCCAAATTTTCTTTCAAATGAGTGCTTACCTTCTTAAAAAATGTCCTCAACGTATGTCAACTCTAAATGAATACAATGTACTACATACTTGTGTCTTGTTCTCAACAGCATTTCTTGACATAGCAACACAGTAGGCTACTCTCAGTTAGGCATGTTCCTACTCGTGCATAACATGCGGGCTACACATGTATCTTAACTTGAATGATTGCTTGACAATGTTATTCCTGCTTTGTGAATGAGTTAAGACCACAAAAAACTTTCGAAATGCACTCTGTCCTCAATTAATAACATTGTTGCTGGTCAAAATACGTTATTTCTCGAAAACAAGTTTCAAGCATCGGTGTCGCTTCACAAAACGTTTTGAGGGTTTTCAACGTATACCATCTTTTTTGTTGTGAATTGATGAGATTATCGATCTATTAATCAGTATAAGAAGGAGTTGTTCGGATGTAGAATTAAATCTAGATTTTTATATCTTATCCGATTTGTATTTTCGTTTTATTGGTGATTGATGCGTTTTTTTTTGTTGGCAATCCGTTTCTCTTTCTTATTTCCTCTCTTTCGTACGAGGAAAAGAAATTAATGTATTACAACTTATAACTTGAAACTGCTATTGCAGGATTGCAGCGCTCTGTAGCCTACTGCTATTACAATATATTTTTCAGAGTTCAGATAAGTCTTATTATCAGGATCCAGACATTATTTAGGTATATCAAATCTCATCACAAAGGAGCACCATATATTCTCTGTGCCTTATTCTATCAATTCATATTCTTGAAATTACAATTGAATTATTTTTTATTGAATCGATTCCGATTAGATTTCACCTTATATCAGTTCAGTTCAGTCTCGACTTCAGCTCGTTCTGCGCATGCTTCAACAAGGATGCACCAATCACAGAGCACTGGGTGCATCAATGCAAGCATACAACGAGCTGAACTGAGACGAGACTGAAACTGAACTGATGGGGATAGGTGGGAATAGGGAATAGATGGGGAATGGGAATAGACCTTTAATCTATCAATCTTTTAATATTCATTCTGTATAAATAATAACCACTGAACTATCCAATGCAACTATTTATTGACTAAATTCCTTAATATATTCACTTCTAAGCTCATAATACATTTATTTGTATCCCATGTCTGTGAGACTCTCGATGAACCAGCTGAAGAACTGTCTCTACTAGTTGCTTCATAGATAGCGAGCCGGCCGGTTCGATTCTCGCGGCTTTAAAAGCTGGATAGGATGCTGGATCGACGAAACGAAATAACCTTGACAGTGTGTTCAACCGGAATGTGATGGAAGCAGACGTGGCCGGAATAACAACCAATTAAAAGAAGGAAGGCTATTTTTCGAATAGAAATTAACAAGACGCCGTCAATTTCGACCAAATGAGACGGATACTGGACCAGCGACCGCACACACCTATTCCAAAATTTCCTTTCATCTCATTTTTTTCTCACCTCTTCATCCGATGAACTCTTTCTCAATCTACCATCGAATGTCTTCCATATAGTATTGAATTTGTTCATAATCATCCTTAATAAGCTTCGAGTGTGAATTACATATTTTTGGAAATATAATTTAGATAAGTCCTGTACGCTGTAAATATTTTATTATAAGTAATATATTATTTTAATTAGGTGCAAGGATGTTGTGTGAAAAAAAAATCAGTATGTTATAGATTGAATTATCAGTAAGTTAACTCCACTAATTTGGAAAAGCGTGTTGGACCATCCATTAAGTATCATTGTACATTGCTGAATACATAAATAAATTTGACAAAGAATATTGTTAAAATTAAAGTCATAGATGAAGTTGAAGCTAAGTTTAACTCTAAACTATGGCGAAAAATCGCTAAACTATGATTAATCGCGAAAAAAATTGTTCGTTCGTTTAAGTTAATTATTCATAGTTCAGGTGAATTAAGAGCCACTACAACTGTTGAACTCAATTATTTTTCTTCACTTTTGACCTGGATCTCATCTATCAAATTAGCATTCATTCATGCCTCCCCATATTATCTATCTATCTATCTATGGATCTTATCAGAGAATCTTGAGTAAGGTACTATGAAGACCAAGATGTATCTGGCCAATTAGAATAACTGAACTAATGCTAATAATCAACTTCAAGTATCGTATTGATTACGGTATTTTCACAGATCAATAAAATATTTATCAACATCTTCGTTCTATGACTGGAATGAATGAATCTAGCTTGCAATTAGCACCCGTGTTCTAATAATTAGAGCGTATCAAAGACGACGTTATTACAGATACCAATATCGACAGTATAACATCTGTCTATTACAGTATAATTGAATGAATAAATTATATGACAATGACTGTAGGACAGGTATTTCATCGCCACCTGACCTTTTTATTCAATAATAACCATTCCACTGCTACTTTCTAACTTCTATTGACTACAAGTTAAATTCATTTTACTTTCTAAAACTTATTTACTTAAATTTAACTCACTCTCGAAAATTGAATCACTGACCCCACTTGTGACATTGTCAATTATTTTCAATAGAGAGGACTATTTCGAAAGGAAACATAAGTCACGTTTTCAGCTGAAGCTACAACCTGCTAAATTATTTTATTCCATTACCTTTCATCTTTTGTGGAGTTAACATCTCTTCTCTTCTGAAAAATGTCATAGATACCTTTAATTCTCGATCAAGTTGTACAATCAATCAACATTATCTGTGTATTCAGTATCCACATTTTCAAAGATACGTATATAATCTCCAAGTTCTGGCCGTTCTCTCACTTGTTTGGCAGGTTCTGATTTTTTATTGTATTGAAGTTCAAAAATGAACTTATAAATCCAAACTACTTCAATCTCCTGACTGCTGTAACATTTATTCGACTAACAACTGCGGTTTTCAACTGCTGCTATACCTAGTTGCTAGATATATTGTAATAATTAATTGGCCATATGAGTCATTTTCTTCCTCGACTACTCCTAAAAGGCTAGCAATAGAACTCTAGCCTACATATGTAGCTGTATAATCGCTATAGTGTGCGTGATAGTATTTTATGAGCATACTTCCTTATTCTACCTGCAGTGCTTCATATTAGACATAATTATTAATGAAATTGTTGGCCATACATTCTTGGATCATAATTCCCGATCTTAGTGGACCTATTTTGAAAATGCGTATAAAGATGTTATTGGTGATGTAGAATAATAAAACGAGAAAAGGAAGTTATTCGTGTTCAGCCCCAATTTACATAATTGCTCCTCAGTTGAATGACTTCCACTCATCAAAATATAATATCAATTATTTTAATCGCTATAAATTGTGCAGTAGTTTGGATTTGCTTGTTGAAATTCTTTGCCTTGGTTGAATATTATTAGGAGCATTTAGGGAAATAATCGGAATACTCAATTTATTTTATATACCACTCTATTTCTGATTTCAAACACGGAACGAAATTTAACAGGTTGAAAAGATCGAAAATGCTTATGGAATACTTATACTATTATAAGTGTTTACAACTCTAATAGCTTTTAACTATATCTAATAACAATATTATTATCTGATGAGCATTCAGGAACATTTCTGTTTTTGAAAACTTCACTCCTTCACGCAAATTAGCCATTATTAGCAATAGCAAACTTATTTAATTTTATTAGATTTCCTTAATAATCACGCTTTCACAAAATTTTGAGACTGAAATTATTGTAAAAATTCAATGGGAGTCGTTCATTTTCAAATAATTATTATTCCTGAAAATCAGAAATCCTCTTAATTCAACTAAGTCAATTAAGTTTTTACCAAATTTATTATCCTGAAGTAGGCTAATGATATGACGAGAGTAGAGCATGACTATTGATTAGAAACAATTTAATCCATTCAAGAGAATAAAAATGTTCCATTTAGTATACAAGCATTTTTTGTTTTTGTCTGAATTTCTTCATACTTTTTTGTAAGGAGACAAAATGTGGAGTGTATAAATGATTATAAAGCGATGCATGAAATTAACGAAGAAAAAAATTCATTCACGGCTAGTTGACTTTTTGATGAATGATAATTTTAATTGTTCAATTGATCATGAAGGGAGAAGTGGTCTTCCTTCGTCTTGACGTTATGCAAATTAATAAGATATTCGCAAGAATCTTACAAAACTTGCAAATCTTAAAATCGTAGAATAAAAATCGCCTGAAGCAAATACCTCTGTAAAAAATTGTCATATTAAATTAAGATTATTTATTCAATATGTGTAAAGAATCTCACAGAATAGAACTATAGTGTCCTAGCACACTACACCCATATTATTACATCAAATAATGCTTATTTAGCTCATCTTCCTCTACTTCTAAATTTTCTTTCAGTCCTCAATTTATGAATTTTACCATAATATTTCTGAATATTATACATAATAAAAAGATTAAAATCTTATCGAATAACACATACAAACTTATTATCACTTTCAAAATTTTATTTTTTTACCAAGTTAATCAAGTACAGTAGTTTTTCAATATACTCCAGTATAGCGTTTTCCTTGGGAAGAAATACAGTATCCATCCATTGAAGAAATTGATTACATCAAGAATATATTCTTGGAATAGATAAGTCAAGAAGATAATATCCCTGCAAGCTTAGGGATAGTGATAGTACTATTCTTGAAACTTTCTACAATGTTGCTACTGTGTGTTAAGATTACCATGTTGCTCGTGCGAAGGCCATGTGACAAAGCCCGAATGGAAAGTTAGTATCAAAAGTAAATGCACACAGAAGTGAATGGAAAGATAGGTGGGCGATCACTGGAGGCGTGTAGATAAAACAGTATAGTAAAAGGTAATATATTAGGGGCACAGATGATGGGTATGACGAAGTGGAATGATGAGGCGCCTTCCTTAGCAGGCAGGTAAACTACGGGATGTAATGTGTGTTTGTATATTGGTAACTTAAAAGGGAGTGGATGTTGGGATGTTGATGATGAAGGGGTCTATGACCCAAAACACAGACAAACCGACGCTGGATTCGATTTGAAAAGGATGATGTCGGTGATGATTATGATGAGTGGCGGCTGAAGAGTGGAAAAGAAGATGGATAGATTGAGATAGGATGTCTTCCATTCTGCGCGTGTGGGAGTGGGAGTGATGAGGTTTGGGATGTTCCTTCAAGTCTCTTTGTGCCGTAATCAGAGTGTGCGCTGTGATCCAGCCCATATGGAACGTCATCGATGAATGGGGTTTTAATCACTCTGGACAAGAGAGACGGCATTAGCTCAATAATTAAATTAGCAGAAGAACTTAATTCCGACAAAACAACGCTCACAGCTGACACTGTAAAGGTGAAGTTTCCGAGGGATTAGGGGGTAAGCTGGAGGGCTTAAAACTGCATATCCCCTACATTAGAAGGCGGCTATTGTCTAAAATCAGGGTAGAGTGAGTGTCTGTCTATTATTCTAGGACTCGATTCACTTGAAGCGGAACTGAACTCTTGTGTTTTGTCCGACCCTTGAGAACTAACCGCAACAGAGACTTCTTCCAAATCAATCGTTCATTCATTGCGTCCTGTCATTGGTGCGCTGAACCGTTACTGTTTGTCCATTCATTAGCGAATCTCTCGAATCATCGCACTACACACGCACACACACGAGCATGTCCTTGGCGGGCCTCCCACGTCAACTGGGTGCCCGCCCGCTGCGCCGATCCAGCCAGCAACCGACAGTCAACATGATCGATCTTAATGTGCCCCGATCACGATCTGCATCACTCATTTCGTACTGCGATCGTTGTCGCCGATAAATGTCCGGCTCGACAGCACCGGCCATCGAAAAACTTATGAGCCGGCCGAAAGCATACGTTTTCTTCTAAGTCGTATCTCTTGTTTTTTGCCATCGTCATCCCTTTCAGGACTGTTGAACGCAGCGACCAATCTTCTGATCGGATTATGTCGACATGAAACAGAAAGAAAAAATAGAAAACAATTGAAAAACTCCATTAATAAACTTCAAAAATACATGGTTATGAAAATATTGGAACGTTGAACACTAGTAGAACAATTGGATCTACATTTGATTCGGATTTTCATTCAGCAATGGATACTTTATAATCAGATGTTACTTAAGTACTGATTGGCTATTAGGCTATTTTCAAATCTGTATTTATGACAAAATTAGTAATCTAATGCCCGGTTTTTCAGTCGCTCAATAGACAGTTTATGGATCCAATAGCACTATTGAATCAATAACCATGTGTTTTCAAATGCAAAAAAGTTATTGATTCAATAAGTTTATTGAACGACTGAAAAACCGGGCATTAATAACATTATAAAGTAATACAGGTATCCAAAAATACCGGCATCCAAAAATATATGTCATGCATATTTAAAGCAACCCAATAAGAATCAATGAACGGATCTGAAGCAATGCAATGACGTAATTTCACGGTGGTTGGATTCAATTGGATTTTCATGCAAGTGGCCGTTTGTTTTCTAAAACATTTTATTTTTCTGCTAGTATTGGAAATCGTTTCTCAAAGCCTCCATGATAGGAGTATTCTATTCTTCCCTCATCGATATTACTTTGATTGTCAATATGGATGGATAAATATGTCTAGTAAGAAGTGCTATCAAAGTTATTCTTGAATGCCTTTTTGGGAAGAAAATATTCAATCGTACAGTAGTTTTCAAATTTTCCATTTTTCATTCTGTCAGTTGTACCCCTCATAAAAATTCCTTAGCATGTTCAATTAAATATTCCTCTCAATCGAACTTGTCAACATCTACTTAGTTCAGGGTCACCTGACGCTGTTCGATTCCAAGTGTAACTACATAAATTACAAGCAGTCAACACAGGTATTTGGTATGCATTTAGCATACAATGGTAGCAGGTCAGAGGGTATGAGTAGAATGTGGGGAACTGTATTGGAAGTCGAGTGGGCTATCTTCACCCTATGCAACAGAGCAGAGCCTATCTGATGGAGAGGGCTTAGCTCTGCTCAACCACAACAACGTCGACGACGATCATCGATTTAGATGGCTGTGGCTGGAGTGAGAATAGAATGGGATTGAATGCACGCCATACAGAAGGCGGTTGAATTAACGAGCCTATTATATGGAGCAGACCCTTCTCCACCTTGCAATGGTCCGATCGTTGGTTCTCGCTTGCTCTTCTAGTAATCCATCTCTCGTTCTCTCTTCCTCTCCTCGTATTCTATCACCTTCTTTGATACATTCATACTCACTCATTCATTTATGCACTGCCACTGATGCTTTGCCGTCGTCCGGCCCTCTTGATCCGACTTGCTGTCAGTCTGTCACAAGATCTCTTACTTCCCATCACTTGTCGTGAGTGACAATCCATCACTGTTGGTTTAAATGCTTTACTTCAAACATTTTTGGAAATATCAAATAGTAGGAAATGGTAATTTCCTAGATTTATTTTGGAGGGAATAATCTAGCTATACAGTTAAAGGAAGCCTTACATTTATCATTGAGACTTGATACTATACTTTCTTACTTGTATTCCTGGAATATACGTTCAAGGAACCAACATATTCCTGGAATTTGGACTGTTTTTTCTTTCTTTTGGAAAAGGGACAATGAATGATAAACATTTTAATCATTGAGTGAAAGTAAGATACAGACACGTATAAATGAGAAGATACTAATTATGATAATAAATTATCATAATTTACAGTTTCGAAATTAATCAAAATCGCCGACCGTAATGTGTTCTAATCGAATCCATTCTGCTAAGGCTATAAACGTGTGACATAAATTGATTGAATAAGTCGTGAAGACTTTAATACGAGTCACAGCAAGTGGTTCTGAATGGAAAATGTAAATACAAATGAAGTGCTTTAACAGAATAAGGTAAAGATGAGTTGACACCAAATTTGAAGGGGATAAGCGGACTTTAAAAACATAAATAAAAATAGAAAAGTGCAGCGTGAAAGATGGGCGGACTGACACGGAATGAGATGAAGCTCCTCACCGAGTGGTTACTTACAAAAGACAACTTTTGAATGGCAGACAACTCGCTGTATAAACCGTATAATTCAGTGTCTACTGTGACCGTAGGATCATTTGCATGATAAACAACAGTTCATCCCAAACAGGTATCTGTCGTCTTTAACCCCCCGTCCACTCCCAACCGACCCCTTCCCAGACGGTCCACCAGACATCTCCAGCTTTTCAGAACTCGTGATGAATTAAAATGTATTTTTCACCGGCTCTCATTTTTTCTAGTCGTTACTAATCTCATTTTCGTTGCTTCAGTCTTTGGTTACCGGATACTCGATCTGGAAGAAAACACACGAACGATGATTATATATCTTTTCACTGAAAATTGATAGTCATGATGATGAAGATCTGAATTTTTCCAATTGATGAGAAATAGTAATGAATTCATTATTTAGAATCCAAACAAAATAAATTTTTGGGAAATTTATTGGTGAGGAGAGGTTACAAGTGTATCACAGCAACACAAACTATCAAATTAGAACTTAGTTTTTTAGATTGGGGTATCGGTTATTTAAATTAAATTGCTTTGCCTTAAAATTGTTGAATCACTACCATTATAACTCAAATATTAAAGATGCTATTTTTGTTATGTTCAGTTCTGTAAACATGGGTTGCATGCAGGTTACTATTCATTATAAGCGAATATTGTTAATTCTAAAAACGATGTATCCCTATTAACAAGTTTTAACTCCTATTTCTTCCACTATAATATCACTGAATAGAGATCAAGATAATAACTTTTCTCTTTTCTGTGATAATATTAACTAATATTATCAAGATAATGATTCTTTATTGTTCATAAATAGTGAATGATTTTAATGTTGAATTGAACGAAATTTATCAAAAATCCATTCGCTCTCCTGGAGATAATTCAAGAACTCATAATTAATGTTAAGAATCTAAGTATAGTACTATGTATCTTAATACCATGTATATACTATTATTATGTATTACAATCACTACTATTATGTAGGCATATACTATACGCTACTTTGGTACAGTGCTATGTATTATAAGTAAGTGAATAATGTCTATGCATAAACGTTTGTACTGTAGGCGTTTTAGACAGTAGAAAATTAATAGCCAAAAATGACACAATAATATAGCTGGGAAGTGGGAAAGGTTGAAATGCATTTCCAGCTGTAAGGAAGAGCACTATGTTGGACGGTAGTTGCCGGTCGGATTCATAGTCATCATACAGTTCTTGGTTCGCCAGGTTGCCAATTTCGTCTACTTCCTCGTGCTGTGATTATCCTATCTTCTTAGCTGCGTTCATACAAAAACTCCCTGGATTATTATCTTGGTCGCAGACGGTAACCGAGGAAAATTAACTCGCCATAACTAGCATACTTACCCGGATAATACCTAGACGACCACTAGATACCCGGTAAGGCTCTTTGAAAACAACAACTCCCGTCCGCAATAAATAACCGTTCTTCTCATTTATTATTGTCTCGGAAAAACTAGTTATTCATTTTCAGAAATATAAAAATTGAAACAAATGATCCATAATAGGGCTGCATGGCTGCATAGTAGCATAGCTACTGGGCCAGGCAGCGTTTAAAAGAGCATCATGAAAATTAGGATGGTGAGAAGCCATTGTTAAAATTCCTTTTCACCAATAAAATTTCAACGTAAATTATCTGATATTACAAGTGAACTGGATGAGGTTGGGAAGTATGTGGCTTGTTGAAACTTGGAAACAATTAGCTGGAGAGAAAAAATCCGAAAATTATAACCACTTGTTTACTGTAAACTGTATCCTTTTCATGCATATTAGTAAACCATACCAGATACCACAGTAATTCTGGATTATTTATTATCCATCATCCCAAAATACTGTATAATATTCTCTATCTAAAGAAAAATCAAAACGCTTTATCTAGATTCTAGAGAACTAGATTATCCTTTATCTGAACTTTAAATACTGAAACCAAATCCTACTGGTTTATAAAATCATTCATCTGTGACGATTCTGAAATACAGTAGGCCTAATGTGTCTTATGTCCTATTGTAGAACTATAATAATGCTTTACTACTGACTACACATAAATAAAGTAGGCCTACTTTGTTCTGAAAATATAAGGTTGCTTCGTCAACCATTATATCCTTGCTCTGAAACTGATTGTTTATTTATCTTAGATCTCCACTCAAATCTGATCCACCTTCGAAAGAATATTCTCTAATCTAAACTGAGAATAAAAACATATTTGAAAAGAAACGCTCATCTTTTCTAATAACTCTATGATAATTTTTAGAGTTTCCAAGTTCCTTACGAGTTGATAAATGAATACTATGGAACAAATGAATAATATGAGAGCAATAAAAATGTTTTAAATAGAGATACACTAGAGTAGGTATGCTTGATACTCTGAGATTTGAATTTTTAAAGAAGTGCAGTATTTAAGAACTTTAATCAAAGCCTGTTCTACAAGAGTGAATAAAGTTCTGATGCAGAAAAAGAATCACAAAAATAACACTCCTCTCTGTTGACATGTTAGGATGTTCAGTGATGATAGAAGGAAGGAATGACGTCCGTGATCATTCCAAGCCATCCGTGTTGGAGGCGCAGAGCTGAGCAGAGATTCGGTTGTTGTGAAGCATCATCCGTCTCGCAACAATCCATCTCGGCACTGACAAAGCCGTGGCGATCACGTCCACGCCAGAGACACGTGTTAGCGTCGGATGAAATTGTCAACCAGCAATGGACTCTCCAGATGATAAAAATAATAATAGTGATACCGGTAATAACATAACTTCGGGTAGGCCGCTATTGTTCGGGTGTTCCGTCTTTTTCTCGGATGGACAATCGAATTGAACGTCAGCCGCCGATAGCCTCGTTTTTTAGGACTTTTTTCCTTTCTTTGTGTCCTCCCAGATACCTGTGAATGCTACACAGTTTGAAAGTGTGATGACCGTTCGTCGATGTGTTGTCCTCGCTCTGAAACAAGTGGGCAATAGTGAAGAGTATGGATGGATTTAGAGTGACATAGTTAAGAGCAGGTTGTTCAGATCATAGAAACTTCAAGTCAACTACATGGAAAAGCAAATCAATACTCTACAGTTTGAAAATTTAAATTCTACTTATAGTGACTGGAGAGCTTTCATAGAATCAAGAATAATTTCGGAAATCTAAAATTCGAAGATAGCTTAGCATTCATTTTCTCAAAAATCAATTACGAGCCTTAATCTCCATCACACTGTAATTTTCGTTTTCAAATGTATTCAGTCCCATTCAATACATTCATTTCCACATCTTCTTACCTCATCATTCATTATCCTATACATTCATATCTTTCAATAATATCCACATCTTCAATAAAACGAGATCCACATCTTAATTTCCGTTTGTCTTCCTTTCCTTTTCTTCCGTTATGATTTTTGACCGTTTAGTGGCAGATGCGTGTTGCGAGAAGTGCAAATACATCCGGGAAGTAGGAGAAGTATGATTGACGTCGTCGCTTCCTCCCCTCCTTTGTCCCCCCTTCCGCACGCACCCGCGGGAGTATTGTGTCAACCCTCGCAGGACTGTGGTGCCAAGTAGAGGTGACATCAACCCCCAAGCGATACGTAAATCAACCCAAACTATAACAAATGTTTTCTCTTTAACACTCCAACACCATGGCTAGGGTGCGGTGGTTAACTTTGGGCACATCTGCCGCAAATTAAAACGAGTTCATAATTTTTGCACCATGCGGTACACATGCCTCCCATACAATAACACTTTGCCACATGTATGATCTGCTTGCTAACCAGACGTGAATATTGAGACCATCGTCCACTTGCCACTCTTGATTTCCTATTGTAGTTGACGCCCCCCTGTTTACTAGTAAATCATTATCCTGAAGCACCCACTGCTAATTTTCAATTCTTGAAAATCCCAGACTCCATACAGTCTGATGTATTGAAGATGTGTGTTCCAGACATAACCTCTTTTCAAATTCAGAAGTTTATTATTATTATTGCATCATATGTATGGGATTAAACATGATACATTATATTCATTATACAGATATGCATGTGATTAACTAAGAAACTTTCCAGCACTCTTACTTATTATGTGCTAGATAGTGAACTTAAGCTAGTAGAAAGCCTCTACTTATCTTGTAAATAGATAACCATTTGAAAAAAAAAATTTTCAATAAATTCCAATTTTTATGTTATAATGTGACAATTTAAAAATTATCTACCGTATTCCACTGAGAGTTTATATTTTTCTATCTACACCATTCTCTAACAAGATCAGAGAATTTGTCCCATTCAACGCTACTGACAGCACGCAGCAGCTGTAATAAAAACAAGAATACAATCAAAAATAATTCACTGCAATATAATAATTTCATTTTTCGATAGTCCTATATGAACGATCGATAAGAACTTATCATTAGAAGGGCTATTAAAATCAATGACCAGTTTGCTAGCTTCAATTTTGATCAAAGCATTTGTTTAAAGATCCATGTGACCCATGATAATATTTCCCGTTAGAGCATTATCATCAATAAAATTAATTTGTTACTTGATTGCTTGCTTCAATTCCAATCAAAGCAGTTGCCCGAGCCTAAATGAGTAAAGTCAAAGTTGATTAAGAACCCCAAATGTCCACTACTAATTACAGTTTCACGACTCCCATTCTTTTTGCAGGTGTTCTTCTTCTAATTGATAGATTTACTTTCTCATCAAAGAATGACCAGTGCCTGTAGCAATTAGTTCTCAGCAACCAATCACTTTCCAAATGCCACTCCTACCAGTCATTAGGAGAGGGATGTGCGTTTTTGCATCAGTCATAAATTTATTAGTAACAACCGTAATTTAGGAGTCGCCGTCCTCCCAGCAGGTTGTATTGCGAGCAAGGAGACACACACATAAACAGTGCGCTTGCAGGTTAACGAACAGAGGTGGGGTGGAAGACGGGCAACGTAGACTGTGTATTATATCGAAGTGTGGAAGTAAGAAAGATGGAATTATTGCCAGGCACTCTTGGAAGACATTGCTCATCGGTTTGGAGGAGATAGTGATGCAGCACTGCACAGCAGGAGTCCTTAGACTAAGGACACAGGCGCATCCTTATCCCAGGATGAAGCTCCAGAACGTCGTAATCGATTGTCCACAGGAGGTTCACAGGATTGGTCAGTGCCGACCGCAGTCTCACATCTCATATCACCGTCTCACTCTACGCAGCGCTGAATAAAATAAGGATGCTAATTGCACGTCGCTTCTCTGTGTTCGGCTGGGAGTGGTGCTGAACCTATGTGTCTTTTCTCTTTCAAAATTAAGATTTATCGGCTCGTTATCAAGTAAGGTTAATAGCAGGCTTGTAGTCCTAACCGTGAAACAATGACATTAGACTTATTCCGGAAATTAAGTTTTTTGAGAAGTTTATAATGAGTTTGAGTAGGATAGCATGTGTGTTGGATTCATCTCATTCGTTATATTCAAAGTGGTAGAATGGAAAAGGGTGGAGAAAAATTTTAATCACTTGTCAGTTATTGTAATGTTAGTGAACAATATACTAATGTAGCAGTTCTCAGTCTGAAAATGATTTTTTTTGAAACATTTATAATGTTAGTGAGAAATTATCCAATTTTGTGGATATCATACTTCCTTGAGGAATAGAATGGTGGAGAAATCTGAACCACCGGTTGAATAACACTAATTTAACAATGAAACATTTTATTCTGAAGAGAGTGTTAAAAGGCTGAGTACTTGCAGGGAGATTAATAATACAAATGAGAGCTTGGAACTCAAATTAGTGAGATTACTATGAAAAGGCATAGGAGAAATTGAAAGCCCTATAACATGTATCTGCCAACTTTATTGAGATTTTTGAGCATTGTAAAGTCATTGGAAGAATATATTTTTGTGGTGCTTACACAGAATCTAATATTGTATGAATGGATGAATGGATAGAATATTTGCTTCTGTAGAGTTTTTGTAGGAGAGTTTTGTTGCTGATTGAAAAAAATCCGTTACATCCTATAATAAGTTCATGGGAGCAGAATAATTTACCCACTCACTGCGATATTGTTCACAATTGATATAATTTTGGAATTAGCATGATTCTTGTACCGATAGAAATTATCATATTAATTCATTAATACATGATATGAAAATTAACATTAAACATTATTAATTCATGAAAATATGATGAGGGAGAAAACATTAAGATGAATTTGCCTGGTCGATTAGTCAAGGTGATAATTAAATTTCAATAGATCTGACCTGATTACTGACATTCAATCAAAAATGTTCTCACGATTCTTGAGGTCCAAACCCCAGATTGATGTTGACTAGTGTAAAGATTAGATAAAACAAAGATTGTCGAATATAATGACTAGTCTACCTTCAGGTATGCGGGTAAAGTATGTCCTCCAATAACGTACCTACGTGCATCATGCATAGATCGTAAACACATGCTGCAATTATCTTTACACGTCCATTAACGTTAGGTCTGCTGATACTTTTCGTCACGCCGAGATTCAGAACTTAGGAAGCGTTTCAAGCAGCTTAGGAGATGTTTAAACACCTGCCCATGAGAAGAGAATCTTTTCTTAGACAATTAGCTGTTCGCACTTGCAGCTTTTTGAATTTCACGCCAAGAAAAAGTTCAATCTTTAGGCTCGTGAAGTGTGGAAAGCTAGATAACATGTAGGCTTTACCGTGAAATAGGCAAGATAACGTAGCTTATGATTAAGTCGAAGTTCACAACTGTAAATTTTTTGCGGGATTTATACACGTGCAGTTGGTTATTCAGGCGTATCTAGGGTATCCATGGGGCGAGCTAAGAACGCCTGAACACTTTATCTAGAGAAATTACAGTCTTCCTAGCAATGAATGGAGTCAGTCATACCTATTCGACTCTAGTAACCGTATTTCAACTAAATACTATTCAAATATTGACAAAATACATGCATAAAAATACGACGTACACACAGATATAGTGATTATCTGTTGTGATTCTCTAATGATATACATTACATAAATATATTTATTATTCCCTTAATGTTCTTGAGTTTGACTTGCAAGCTTGCGTTGTAACTGCTTCTCATCCCTTGAGAAATCTAAAAACTTCTTGATTAGTTTCCCATTAACTCATTGACCTAATAAAAGATTCTTTCAGGAACAAAAATGAACTACTATAGTAGTAAGTAATATAATATGAACTAATATATATTAGTTGAATCTAATATAGTTCGTCTTCTTAGTAATAATTCCGTTGATACTGTTCAATATTCTATTTTATATATATTCTAATTCAATAATATTTTGTTGAGTATGTCTTGTATGATAGGATTCGGCTATTCAAGTAATTCCGCAGAATTCGTGAAATATCAGTTTTCACATTACACAATTTTCACAATAAAACAGTTTCCCTCATACTTTCCAACGGACTAGTGTAATTATCCTATTCAGAAAGTTTTGATTGAACCTTGAAGATTCGGTGGCTTTTGATCAATATGCCCAATCAATGTAAATTAGTTCTTTCCAGTTGAAGAATGTTGTTCAACTTTGAAGCTGGTCTTCAAGTCCCACTCGTTCTTATCAGAAGCTGAATTCTTGAGGAAAACAGCGCTGGAAATCGGAAACTATTTGCGAACTTGATATTTGCAGAATACTATGTAGCTGACAGTGGTGAGCAGTTCGCTATGGTTTTAAATGGGTTTGCTCAAGAAGAAGCATGGGAGCCACCACAGTGCTTGATATCGGCTATACAACTAACGTTCCGGTTGCTCATTTTACAAGTCATTTGCTTTGCGATTTTGGAATAAAGCCAGGTTTGATCTCCGGGATCTCACTGTCTAATACTAGGAAAGTATTTACTCAGATCATAACTTCGGTGGTGTAATGAACCTGTCCGACGTCTGAATACCAATTACAGTCGAAAACATAGTTCCAACTTCATCTTTCTTCAGCGATGAGGAGGTGCAGTCAGTTACTGTCATCTGATTATACATGAACAATGATAAATCTTTTACTTGACTTGACTGTGAATATGCAGTTAATGGGCCTCACTCATGAATGTGAATATCTGAATATGCAGTTAATAACTTGAATCTAATTTGGAATATTTCTTGGAAAATTGAATTGTGAAAAGTCTGAGAAACTGAGCCTAGCTTACAACCACGGTCAAAAAACAACCAATTTCCTCTCGCTAATCGATCAAATTTGAGAACACAAATCTACTAAATCAAAAGAGTTTGGTATAGTGTTGAGTAGATTTTGGAAAGTTCGTGGAGAAGTTTGAGTGGACCGATTTTGATGCGGTTTGCGCCAAAAGAAAGATAAAAAATCTATTCTATGCAGGCTGGATTTCGTTTTCAAAGATAATCATTTTAAATAGGAGAAAAACGTTGAAAAAGAAAAATAGGTACCTTTGTCGCTATATGTTGGCATTAAAATCAATATGCCAATAAAAATGAAATAAGAATGTAAATTTCCACACAGTCTACATGGACCACATTTGCTCCTAATTTCAACGAGGTGAAAGAAGAATGTAATACCAAAAATGTATTGCTATATCGTTAATCAGGAAGTTGTTATGCAATATTTTGAAAAAAAGAATCATTAGGTAAAAAAAATTTGGGCAAACCAGAAGCAATTATGTGAAAACCAACTAATAATTTATTTGAAAATACTAATGTTAATGGTAATAAGTAATGCCTAAATCGTGAAAAGAAGAAGAAGAAGAAGAAGAAGAAGAAGAAGAAGAAGAAGAAGAAGAAGAAGAAGAAGAAGGAGAAGAGGAAGAAGAATATTAAATCCTAGGAAGCGTCAGAGTATTTGATTCCATTTATTACATCTCCAGTTTTTCTGTAGATCATAATATATTATTCCGGATTATCCCGTGCAGAATTTTATTACAGCAGAGAATATTGTCAAACCCCGTGATAAATCTCGTGCAGAATAAATTGTCAAATTAATGGAGTGGAAAACAACTTATCATTTCAATAAAAATACTAATGTATCGAATTCATAGAAACGTCAAAGTACTTGATTCCATTTATCACATCTTTAGTATTTCAACTCTTCTTTGTAGATCATTATTCCTGAGAATCCCGTGCAGAATTTTATCACAGCGAAAACATTGTCGAATCATGATAGAACTCGGCATCTAGTTCATGTCGAAGGTGAGAACTTGAACAAAGAGACGGTGTTTACATCATTCATTGCTACGGTCGATCGTATTTCAACACCCTCCCCGTTGTTCTATTGTTCTTGAGCAAGATGTACGTTACGCGGGGGTCTGCCTGTCTGTCGTGTCGATTTCTGTGGCTTTTGCTCGTGAAGCGTGGACTTCCCCTCGCCGTCAGCTGTTACCGTCAGTCAACGGCAGCTCCGTTCTGACGGCGGCAGCAATAGCTGATCAATCTCAAACGCGATGCTCACGATTTGTTAGTTGCGATGCGCTACAAAATCAGGACCACACGGTAAATTTGCTCCTAATTTCAACGAGGTGAAAGAAGAATGTACAGTATTTCATTGACTGCTCGATGTTTTCGAGAAGGTCGTTTGATTTCACAAAAGAGCGAAACCAACCTTACTATCTCTGTCTGGTTTGTTTTGAATTTGAAAGGGGAACAAATAATAATTATAATCGGTGATTGTTATTCAAGTTAAGAGGGATTTCATTTGAAACAATTCACAAGATTGAGTATGCGAAAAATATACTATGGGTGATTGTTACTCAAGGGGAGAGGGATTTATTTTTTTTGAAGCGATTTACAAGATGGAGTAAGCAAATGATTTTTTGAAACAAGATAGAAATTGAATTTCATTTAGGAATCAATTTTCCGCCAAAAATTGTTAAATGAATGGTAGAGTTCAAGTGGTTGGGTGAATCTTGTATGAATTACAAGTATTTTCTCAGTTCAACCTCCTTTGATGTTTCAGATGTTCTATTTTAATCAAGTGAAAATGTTATAAGATATTGATATTCACTTTCAATAATGTGAAAGAAGAACTTGATTACAATATTTGAAACTGGAAATTACTCCAAAATAACAGCCAGTCCTTCGCTATATATTACAAAAATACAAACTATATAGTATAGTGTTGAACATTTTCGTACAAAATAGTTGAATATGAAACATCAAAACTGAAGATATTCAACAGGAGAAATTCAGAATTCCTAGATTTTCTCTAGATATTTTTCAATGCAATCATTCCTTTTGAAACTTGTTCGTAATGAACAAGCTTTCACTAGAATTCTCAGGGCTCCTTTCAAGTAAAGTGTATTATTGATGGAATTTCATTGATATCTTTCCAGTAGTATTAAATTGTACACAAACAAGAAACTTGAGGAACTTAATTTCGTGAAATAACTACTCACTGAACACGAGTCGTGGGAAGGGGTCATCTTGATTTCGATAGCAAACCCTCTATATCATTATAATTTAATTCTACGATACCTTATTGGAGCAAATGTCTCCATCATTACTACTATATGTTTTCCATGCTAATGCTCAGCATAATAATGTTCGCTACTCATTTGCTTCTGTAATCGTTACATCAGACTCAACGAATACAAACGAAGGTCTTTATCGGTTAGCTGGTAATTTTATTCCGTTGAGATTTCTCTTTGTCTCAGGAGAGGTGACTGTCACTGTCTAGTCTAGTTCAGCTGAGGTAAAAGTGTAGAGATTTGCGATAAGTAAAATTGACATTTCAAGAACATTACTGACCCACAATTGTGGATTTATTCGTGCAAGCCTGGAAAGGGCTGTCTTGTAGAGCAGAAAGCCGTTTAAGGAAGCGCTCTTCATCACTGCATCTCGCTCTCTCTGCATCTTGAAATCTGCAGTCAAACGTGGATTGTGTGGGCTGACTTGATCTGCTCTGTTCTGGCCAGTGCAGTATTTCACCTGGAGTCTACCAGGCAATAAACACTGGTGCACTTGCTAGGCAAAAACGTAATAAATCACCGGCGAGTTGAACGTGTAGCGGCGACGTTCATAATGTAACTTGCGCGCTTATCCTTTTATTTACGTATCCAGTTTGATGGGAACTGACCGCGGCATTGTAACTCAAAGACCCGCCTATCGACTGTGTGGGGCCTCCCAGCCCCGTCAATATATATATATTTTACTCACTCATCTCAACGGAAATGTCGCCTTTATTGATACATACGTCAACTTCACAAAGGCGCTTGCCACAATAAACATAAATAATCTTCATAGCTGCATTGTAGAAATTACTGCTCGCTTGCATACTACAGTACTTGCAGAATCGAACATCACGAATTCCAACTCTGCACTATTGCAATCGACCCATCAATTCCCTATTATACATTTTATTTGGGGCATATTTATCAATTTGAATTATCACAATCAAGTAATTGAACAAAAGGCATTCCCCCAAAACAGTTCAAATTACCACAGTTCTCATAGTTGCGTTGTAGAAATCACTTCTCGCCTCCGTATTAATTGTAGAATTGAAGATCATTAATTTCAATAATTCCTCTCTATTTAATGGATATACTATATCTATTTGTTATAGTGAATTTCAAGGGATTTGAAGTTGTGGTTGATTTGGAATGGTTGGTGTAAGATTCTTGAAAAAATAATCCATTAGAATCATTGATGAAGTAGAGAGGCTACAAAGATTTCTCTTATCCTCTACCACATCTACTTGAGCCCCAGAAACGTTGCTTCTATTAAAAGTTAGAGAACATTTATAGAAAATTGCTTATTATCCAGTTGAAAGCGTTCCCCATCTGACGTCTTCAAATCTCAATCCTTGAAACCATTCAACTTCAACAATCATTAGATTTTCTTCTTTTAACAAGCCTGCTAATAAAAAGGTTGACTAGCAGTAAGTCTTCAGATCCTTCGGGTCTTTTCTTTCCTCCAATCAGCTTCATTACCCAAGGACAATCTCGAAAAAATCCTCTGATGTTGAACCGTAACAATCAATCAGGCTTTGTAAAGCCTACGATTTTTTTCCAATTCGATCACCCCTTTTTATACCTTTCCTCGTTATTTCCCCCCGACATTTTATTAGCCCACTCTATGATCACTTCGCTAGCCTTTGTATGTGCTGTCTTCTGAGAAATCAGTTTGATATGATACTGGTGGCAATGGTGTTGTTTATAACGTTTGATTAGAGGCCTGTATATATTTCTTTAGTGTCGCTTAGGCCTAATAAGCGTACAGAAACTACTCACACATGCACACACGCGCACAATCGGGTTGATTAGGTGAATTACAACCGCATTGACAAGGTTCACGTTACTTGAAGACATCATTAGCGAGGAATTATGTGTCATAACGTTTTTCGTGCTTAGTTTTAAGTTCACTGTTTATGTTTTTATCGAGTCACTAGGCGAGGTGAGACGTCAAAAGTAGAACAAACACAAGTTTCACACAGATATTTATGGCTTCGAATAGGTTGCAGCGTTCGCATGAGCTCGGGGTCCATCGGTCATAAACTGGTAGGGAAATCGTTGACAAAGTTCTTAAGCTCACAGTGCCAATAATTCTCCGGCCTCTGTCAATTATCCGTCCGCTGGAGGTTGATATGTCGTCTGTACTGTTAGGCCTTACGACCCAATAAGTTATCACTTTCTCTTTCATATTTACGTCAATTAGAAGCATGTTTATAATCCTGATCCTCCCGCGTAGAAGGTTTCTTATGCTCTGACTCCACTTGTCGCAGTTTGCAGTTGTAAGTAGGCCTAGATGACGCCGATTAGATTGGAAATGGCAAACAAAGCGAGAAGGTTGTGAACTGTGCAAACCTGTGTAGCTGACATGAGTGTTCATAGATCTAACTATACATTATCCAGAATTATCAATTATTATTTGCATGAAACAGATATTTTATTAAATTGGAATGTTCACGCTTCGACGAAACCTTTACTATGATTCTGAGCACAAAAGAGAAAGAGAAAGAGAGAGATCGATTGATTGAATGCTTTTTAAGGGCTGAATTAGGACTCCAGATCCTCTGCCACACAACCCTTTAAGAGAGAGAATAGAATTTAATGCCTTTATTTTCGCCTAGAAGAGCGAAGTTAGGATGCAGTCATCCTAATGGTTAGGATGGTTAGGATGCAGTCGAGAAATGGCCCTCTCTTACACTTAACCCTCCAGTACAATACTAAGATGAATTTTAAGAAATGATACTAAACTAGGAAAAAATGGTTGAATTAAAAAAAAAAATTAGAGAGAGGCAGAGATAAGATAAGATTACTTCATACAAAGAAGAGAGAGAGTGAGGGAGTTCTTTTTTTGACGCTGAAATTGAATTGAATTGTTTGTTCGTTACCAGGATGACTTTGTAAATAGCAAATTCACATGAATTTATGTAATTTATTACCGCACTCGATTGAATAATAAAAGGTATTCTCAAGTTTCACTCTAATAAAGAATAAAACTGAGAATTCGAAACATGTCCGATTAAAAGTTTAAAAACGTTTTCCACTTTCCCGGCAATGATGTGAACTACCAAAAATCCCATGCAATAGTATTAGAAAAATTATATTTCTAGTTAATATTGAATAAGGGAATAACAATTATATCTTCAACATGTTTTCAGTTCATCATGACCTTGAAATGAGAAGAAAACATTTTTTTCTGTTATTGCTCTTCTAAAGGAGTAGCTTCAACGATATATCCGATGAATTCGCTATACTAAGATCATGGTTATAGGAAATGGTTATGGTCAAATGGTAATGGGTAGGTAATGGTAATGGGTATGGGTAGATATGGTCATGGTTAGTAGTAGATTATATTGAGTAAAATGTTCCATGTATCGGTTCGAGATTTTATATGTTGAGATGTTTCAGTATGTAGGTAAGGTAAATGGGAGATTCAATTATAGAGAGTAGGAAAATAGAGTGATGTATCGGTCACAGACTCATTTTCTGATTTATGACTTAGAACGATGTTATTGGTCATCAGACTGATGAGAGGATTAGTTGATTAGTTATGAGGCAGATCTGTCTTTTTGAAGTCTGATACTTATTTCACATTGCTTTACAATTTGAAGGTTGATTCATTAGTGATGAGGTTCACCAAAATTGTAAATCTATCGTAATTAGTTTTCAGTAGTATTTTGAATTGTGTTTTTGTTTTCATATTGGTTTCTACTCATCATCATGGCAATAATGGGCTCATCATTAAACAGAGATATCTCTAATGGGGAGAAAATTTCGAAATTAACAGAAAACCATCTAATTCATCAGTGATTTGTTCAACTAAATCAGGAGATTATCAGTATAGATTGTTTTGACATGCTGTTCTGAATATTTGAATAATTAATTTTGTCCCATGTTTGGAAAGCTGAAGCATGTAATCTTTTTTGGTGTTGTTTCAAATAATTTGTGCATTCTTCTCTCCTGTAGCTGCTTTTTGGAAAATAGCTCATGAGTGAAACTCCTAATTAGAATGATTTAGTCGCCGAAGAATCTGTCTTAAGAAGATTTGAAAGATTCTTGCTTCCCGTTAAAGTTCCATATAAGGCTACGGAATTCTCATCTGTGATTCAACTAATTCACTTAATGGTGTCTTCTTATTTTTGTCAACCTTCGAATATATTTTCAGGATGACATGGAGGTTTCAGCCAGTTAAATTTACTTGAACTACTGAAACGGTCCAGCTATTAGACCACAATGACATAATTAGCTGTCTTATTAAGGCAGTATAATTTGACTGTCCTGATCTTTCAATCTGCCCATCAAATAATTGCAAATACTAGACATAAGTCTTACTTCGTAGAATGTTTCTGACTTACATAAGATTACATTGACGTAAGAATTTTTAGAATATTATGTTATGTTATAGTATTTTGCAAACTCAAAAAGGATAGTTTTGAGCGCTTGCTATAGCTATAGATCCCGTGTATGTGACATAACACAAATTTTACCATAGTTCTATTTCCTCATGAATAAATAAGTCTGTTTCAATTCCAATTATTGATTAATTATGTCAACATTTCATAGATTTTATCATATTTGACGTAGCTAATGGTTTCCCCCTCCCTTCTTTTTTAGTCTACGATTTGGATTTCATCCCACTTATTTCGGAGCAACTCAGCTACGGAATAATGAACAATCAATATCCATACCATTTCATGACAATGGTTATTAAACGAGGTATTATTTATCTGTTTGGTGATTGTATCGGGAATGAGGCAGCCAATCGAGAAGAGCGCAACAGAGCAGAAAATAATAAATAACTGTAAACTGCAATTTTCTGCCAATAAAAAAGGTCCAAATAGAAGTTATTAGAAGAGGATGGAATGGATGATAGCTGCTCAAGTTATCAAAGAGTGTTTCTATGTAAGGTGCTCAGTAATACAAACGGTATAATAATAGCATTATAATTACAAACAGTATGATAAATGAGCTTTCCCAATGTGGAGTCTTGAGAGCTCTCTTGGTTTTCTGTTCTTGTCACTCGGTGGTCCTCTTTGTTGCTTTGCACACGATCCTATCTTCTAGCTCCTTTCTTCTCCTGCCGCTATGACAAATGATCGCTGAAGATCATTTCGTTGCTTGCACTGGTGGTACTAGTAGGACTCGATTAATTTCAATCTGGCTTTACACAATGTGTAACAGGCTAGCCACCACCTGTAAGTGTCAGAGTCCGAGTTAATGTCTTCACGCTGCTAACCGTTCATTTGTTTTAATCTGTCACCCTGCGGGTGAAAAATCGATTCACACCTTTGAATTATTGTTATTCGCACTTGATGCTTCTGTTCAACATGATATCTTATTGCTGCCTAATTGAGCCCCACATCTCAATGAAGATTTAATGCGTGAACGAATGCATTCGCCTCTAAGATTTTTTAAATAATGTCTTATGTACAATGTAGCCTAGTTTTCATTAATAACAGTGATGTATTGTAATCAAAACAATTCTGAATAGGGCGGTTCCAGTCTCAAACTATTGACATTAATTATCGGATGGTTTCGAGGCAATGATCACTTGATCCCAATGCTTGAGGCATAGAGCACGCTTATTTGAGTCAGACTTGCATTAGTACTATATCAAAGGAATCTTTTAAGAGAAAATGCATTTCTGATTAAATGTTGTTAACAAGACTTGAATATTCGAAATAATCCATTCTCTTCATTCAATTTATTCTGTTATTTTATGGCAGTTGAACTTGATTCAATCTTTAAAAAATGTAGAGTTAAATAGTATCTAACAGTTTTTTGAAAACTACAGTTTTCCAGTATAAAACTGGTTGAAAACATCCGTGATCCTGATGATTTTCATATTTTATTTAAATTATATTACATTAGTCCCACAATTTTGGAATGTATTTACCATCATCCTGACACTTATTATTCATGATTCTCATCAAGATGGAAAATTATATTTTCGGTTCACAAACTATATAATCTCTACTTTGATTTCTAATGCAGGTACATTGATGTGAAAAAAATCATATTTAACAGTTTAGCTGTTCTAAAAGCAATAAATCAGGTTTCCGAAATAATTACAGTTATTTGAAGACGTTGAGAAATGTTTCGTAAGTTAATTTATAGATACTGGCAAGGGAATCATTCATTCGGCTTGTTGTGAGCACTTTTAGCGCTGAATTGGAGTGGAGCAATTATTTATCTCTACACTTGCTTTGCATTCGTTTCAATTTTTAAAATTGTGAGAGCAATCGCTCGCTGCCGCTCATGGGCGTACGGGTAATTATGTATGTGCGATAGCCTTTAACACCAAAGTAAGAACCTGATTGGTTGTGTTCAGTGCTGTCTCTCCCTTAATAAGCAATTTCGAGGCTTATCAGTTCCGTGAACTCTCCACACTACACGAATTTGACAGAGAAATTTTAATATATATAAGAGCAATCGGTTGAAAACGATGATTTATCAGCTGGAGTGCGATGATGGAATCAAATTAGTGCTTCAGAAATTGTTATTAGCATGCTGCAGCTTATTATCCTCGATAAATCTCTTCCTTGAAAAAGTTTAAGTGCTGTTGTGAATCACTCGGTGAAAGCATACAATTAAAAACTGTACTGTGATCTTCTATGCAGTTCACCTTTTAATCTGAAGAGGAATAACGAATCCCTACAATACTGTTGGGATCAATGTTTATTGGAAAACGTGTGTCGTGACCCGACTGAGTTTTTTAATAACTTGTAGTGAATGTTACTAATTTCTTATGTGGAACCAAACAAGCTGATATTATTATTTTTACAGCTCTAATAAGCAAATTGAGGAGCTTTCCTACATCACCTATTACTCAATTCACAATATTGAAGTAACCCCTCAAGACTATTGTGTTAATTTCAATCCGTATTTGAGTGCTTATTTATCCCCTCATAGCTCTATTTTCATAATAATTGAATTTCATTGAAGTCTAATTCCGGTACTTTATACAGTAATGCTGCCATTCTCAATAATGTATAGGAATGAAGTGCAAAATACTATATCATCGACTGAATTTCATACAAAACCAATAGACAATCCATCTGGTTTGACATTTCTGTCAAACACTGTTCGAGTTTTCACAACATTGATTCAGGCCTGTTGATTCAATCTGATAATCCTCTTTAATTGATCAATCATCATCGTTTCTCTATAATATGTATATTTCTGATTCCATTTTGGTTTCTATACGTGGATCGGAGATGTTTTTCATCAGAACTAATGATATAAGAGTAATTTATTATGTGTGATAGATATTTTTCAGCTCAATTAATCGCATTAGGAATGCTAATACGTCAATGTATCAAGAAAACTGCAAATACATTATCTTTGTACACAATAATCCTATTCGCATCAACTTATCTTGTTATTGGAGTAATAATTATTCCAGTTCTTCTTGATTAACAACTGCGCCTGCTTTTGTGAGGTTATGCTACACGCTTTTTCATGAACAGCCATCACTTCAAGGTCAGGTAGCCTCTAATGCAATTATGAGAAAATTGTTTAGTTCGCAAAATGGACAGAGATCACCTGCTTCACAATCGAAGTGATCTGAATATTTTTGTACAACGTTTCTTTTTAAGTTTGAAAATATTTTAATTTTTTAATCCATAATGAACCTTCAATAACGATATATAGGAATATTCAAATATGCTACTTGAATGAATAACAGTCTTTTCTAGGATCAGGTTTACTTCAAATAATCAATTTTAGGGACTCATCCGTATTTTGTCATCCCTGTCTTGGCAAATCACAATTTTCTACAAATTATTTTCAATTCAGGATAAAGTTAGAAACAATATTGCAATTTTCTTCCAATAATAAAGGTATTGTAGTTTAATAATAATATTGATATCCTACTACACTACAGCATACGACGTACATTTCATAGAGAGATGCAACTTGGCTTTTATGGTTGTGAATTCAATAAGTATCTTTCAATGTGAAACGTAATGGATAATAATTTCTCTCTACAATTATTTTTTTATTATAATGGAACATTATTCTTCTTTTCCACTTTCCATCAGATTATTGTGTTCTTCATCAGGAAGGAGTGCTTGTAGTACATCATGGAGGAATTATTGTTGTCAATGGTCAAATTGTAGGGCTAGGAGGGCGAAGAGAAACTTCTGATGTTATGCGTACAGACCTAAACTTGTTGGAACCAGTTCTGTGATTGATTCCATTTTTCTGAACGACGTTAAAAAAGCCGAGTCGGCGCCGACTTTTCTTGCCGTGTGTGAGAAAACCAAAGTGGAAATCAGCGCGTCTATCATCGTCGTTTCTTCTGAAAATCATCGACAACAATTAATCCAGGAAACGGGCAATGGATGGCTTGGTGGCAGTTGATTGAATTTATTGCCCTTCGGCGTACAACACAAACAAAATGGAAAAAAGTGACACCGCTGCCGTCAATTATTGTGCACTTTCTGTTCGACACCGACGAGCGTAATTCACCTTCAGTCACTTTTTGCCATTTCATAAATCAGGAGAACCATCTGCATGGAAAGCAGTGCTGGAAAAACTTGCAAACAGTAGTGAAGTATGGGAGAGGGGCACGTGTACTCTAGACATAACACTATATTCACGCTAGATGTCTTACGATATTTTATTTTTTCAACCCCAAAGACTAAGTCTGGAGATTGTCAAAGAAGTATAAAAGCCATTACATGGAATCCACTTAAATTAATCCAATTAAACCGTTTTATGATAGCATGATTTCACGGAGCCAAATTGAACCGAGCGAAATGGTGTCCTTTAAATTATGTCATTTTAGGTTAGTTTAACTCAATTGGCTTTCGTGTAACTGCCTGTAAGTATGGCGAATGCGTCAAGGGTAAATAAAAAGGTTTAAGAAATCTAGTCTAAGAAGTATGAAACAATATCTCTTAGTTGCTGACTGGTACTGGATTGAATTGATAAATAATTATTTATTGCATACAATCGTGAGTTAACTTTTTATAAGTAACCGTTTCAACGTGTTTTATAATAACAGATTATATAATCTTTTTTTGCTAGGGATGATGCCCACATAAGCTCTAAGCTTGTGCGTGGGTAATGGGAAGGATGATGATGAGAGATGAATGAACCTACATCTTTAGGTGGGTTCTGAACCACCAGGAAGCGATTTTGAAGCTCATAAATTCTTGTATTTAGAGGAGCCGGTCACCGTTACAACGGGAGTGGTAGGCTCTGTCTCTTATCTAATCTCACCGATTAGACTCGCTTTTGCCACTGGGACCAACCGCTTCCCTAATTACTTAATTGTTAGATTTAATGAACATTTATTCATAATTAGGGAAACATTAAGATCATTCATGAATAATAGACATTATCAGGATTTGTCATTTCCTGTGAGGAAACTGGAAGTGGTTTTAGAAGATCCTCTTAAACGGCTCTTCTTCTACTAATGAGCTGATGATAATGGACTCGAGAAAGAGCAATAATACAAAATCCTTATTCTATTCCCAACAGGTTTTTAGGTTTCATAGCTCAATACAGTAGATGAGAGATTATGTTGCCATAATAGAATATCCATGCTCGACTTGTGGGCAGACAACTCACTTAATATGTCATATCGTTTTATTCATCCTACGTGCACGATTGAGAAAAGTGATTTGTAGTACTGTAATGCATCGCGCTCAGTTCATATGAGAACTAGACTAATAAGGAAGCAAAAAATCGCTCGTAGATCATGTTTTGTCTCAACAACCGGACTAGAATAAAATAGTTTTCTTCATCGATCTACATTTTTCCCGAATCGTCTCCATTAAACTAATGGAATCGAATGGTGTTGCTGTCAGTGCGAACAGCATTCTTCACATGATGTATTTATTAGTCTCCACTCTTGAAAATAATGTCTTATTTCGTGTGACTCAAAAACATTCAATTCAATAATCGCTATGAACATTCTGAGAAGCAAAACCGGATGAGAAAAGGAAAAAGACAGTTGTACGCGAAAATAAAAAGAAAGTTTGAGATGTTGGGAAAATTTTTCAAAATTAAAAATTCTATCAACATTCCTTTGGCGAATATAAGTTGAATTGTTTCCAATACCTTGTCAAGCTGGACTTTACTATAGACTCAGGTATGTCGGTACTAGGGATGTGTGAGTGTGTACGAGTATGCAGTCTGTCGAAGAACACTCATGTGAAGCCAATACCAGACTGGAAATAATCTTCGGTTTAGAACAGGTTATGTGCACCACCCGGTGTATTTCAGCAATTAATATTCTCAACATGAAGATTGTGTGCGTGCAGACGCGCGCGTATGTGAATGTGTTAACAGTCGGCTGAGTCCATGTTCCTCTCAATCTCACTTCAAAAATATATTCGCTGCAAAATATGCGCCGATCTCGTCTTGCCTGTCGTTGCTTTATGGAAAAACGGCAGTCCGTATAATTTATGAAGACAACTTACACATACCAATTGATATACACTGGCTGACTGCTACACCAGCAGCAGACGAATCTGCATGCCGTGCCATCTCACGCAACAATCGACACTACATCCACCATTCACAAATTATTATTAGGTACGTTTAATGTTCATGTCAAAGTCAGCATGTAGTGTGCAAAATTTAATCTGAAAGTCATTTCAGAAACGTTTTTTGAATTTCATTGGTGGTTATGAGAAGAAGTTGGAAATTTGACAGAAAATCCAATATGGAAGGAAATGAGATATTGCAACTATACAGTTGCTGTTAAATCATAATAATTAAATTGGGATTATATGGCATTAATTGGGAATTTCGTTCAATTTAATTATTATGAAAATCCAATATTTAATATACATAAGATATGTTCTATTAAAGTACCGACTAGTATTTCACTGTGAATAATTAAAAGTTTCACTATTTTTACATTCATTCGAAAAAAATTTGTTGCTTTTCCGAAAATAATTTCAACTTGAAGTAATTTGAGAAACTTTTTTGAATTTAATTCGTGTTTGCAAAAGAAAGAAGCAATTGAGTTAAAAGGATAATTTTGCAGGATATCCTATTTAATACACAAATATTGAATAATCCTGTTGTTCTTACTGCTTTCCCATCAACCAACCACCACTACAAAAAGGGACATAAATCACTCTCACTGATTTCAAAATGTTCAATCACTTTAATCAGTGAGTGTTCTGATCCTAACTCCATGAATGACAATAAATCCAAGCATAGTTGTAACGTTTTAATATTATTCATCTTAAAAATCCATGTAACATTCTCAGAATTCATATAATTTCCTTTGAAAAATACAAGAAAATCAGCAGAAACTTATCAATGAGATTCAGTTTGAATAATTCTAACATCATGACTTACCTTTCTCTGAGTTATGGAAGGTGCAAGATAAAAGATTGAGGAATGTCTGAAGTATGAAATACTGTAATAATAATCATATCTTGCCAAAATGATTGATTTGAAGGTACCATGAGAGTTTATTATCATGTTTATAGCGAGCCTGTCTAGTCTACCCTGTCAAAATGTAAATTAAAGGAAACCTATAACGTATTGTTTCTACTTGAAACTTAGTCTCAATAACATTAAATACTTCTTTTATGTCTGTCTCTTAGAGTTTCTCATGCTAAAATCATTGATCATAACTCTCCCAGTACTTCTACTGTGCATCTCATTAACTGGTTAGCAATTATTTCAAGTCTATATTTCCATGGGAAAATTTATGTTGCTCGAATAAACTAAGGTTTGAGCCTTCTCATTAGACCTTTTACTCCTACTTGAACTCAGTAATCAACAGTGCTTCTCTCAGGAAGTGTACCAGAAAACTTCAAATGTTTGAGTTAGAGGTTCATATATTTCATTATTTTTCTAGGATATGAAAGTCTTGAAGGGAATAACTTCATCAGAAATGGCCGACAGTTAATACTGTATTGCTTGCTGATTCTTGAAGCAGTGATGCTTGAAATAGCACGGTCCAGTGCGAGATTATCTCTTCTCCCCCCCCCCTCCTTCTTCTGCCTTCGGAGGCTTTGATTGTAGTACAGTGTATCCCAGGATCGTAAAGTATAATTTAACGGGTAGATGATTCAAGTGGCTTGTTAGAGCTGGGCTTTCTTCTATTTTCATTACCGTTCCATCATCTTGTACACCACTCGGCTACTATACCACAAGCAGAAAACGGTAACCGGTGATTTTACCGGTAATAATTAATGTCCAATAATTGATGGGAAGAACTTCCACGCAACTTCGTTTCCGTCTGAGATTGTTTTGTTGGCCATCGATTGCTTTCTAACTTATTATCTGACTATTTTTCAACTCCATTTCACGCTTTCCCCATTCTAGATAATAATCTCAGGACCAAATCCTGAGCGCCTTGGAAGTTTAAATCGAATCAACGATCTAGCAATTTTGTCCAGGATTAGCTCCCTTTAACATTCCTGAAATCCTAGGATTAGCTCTGTTTAAAATTCCTCAAATATTAAACTCGGTAATTTTAGAAAACTATAAACTCTGTAAACGCTCTCGACTTGTTTTGTGGAGTTGTTCACTGAACTCATGATTTTATCGCACCTTTCATTGGAATGGAATCATACCTTCACTATAATTATTATCAACCATGAAAAAACTTGAAATCATTCCATTGAAAGAACTAAGACAAGATTCTGTTGTGCTTTCCACATAATGATGTCTGATTTATTTATTTATTATTCAAGATATTACAATAATACGTATAGGATGAAAACACAGACAGCATGTCCAAAATGTCTTCTCTTCCTAATTTTTAAAAATTAATTTATTAAAAATTAAGGTTATGTTCACATTTCCTGTCTGGCTAATCACAAAATTCCACTACCGAAGATAAAAACCGATGAATTATCAATTTAGAATTTGAAAGGTTGGTATGGAAGTTGAGAAAGCTCCAAAAATATGAATGAAATGATTTGGAAATATCAAAATGATGTTTGTAGAGTACTTCTAATTTCAATAGTTTAGCATGTTACAGTATGCGTATGTAAGATAGGGTAGCATTAATAAAGGTATTGAAATTATGAAATTGGATTATTATTGTTAATTCACACTTGAATAATGAAACTCTATTCCAATAGAAGTTTATAATACAGGTATTTGACCTGTTTTATTGATACTACGGCGAATTTGGTGAGTCGGACTTCCTGTATTGATCTCTGTCCTGTCCATCGGAGAAATCATAATTGCTGAAGTAAGACAAGATCCATTGCTGACTAGATAAAAAAACTTCGAGGTCTTATTTTCTTATTTCTTAATTCCTGTGAAAAAGGCACTAGAAGGTATTTTGTGATTGAAAGCACATTACACGTGTCTGCCATGATAGCACACTCAATTCCATGAAAGAATTTTCAGTTTTTCAGCCCCACATTCTACTGTTACTTGAATTGTAGAAAAAACAGTTTTAGGGGTAGGCCTGTTGGACCTCCCATTGAATATCATTTGTACTGGATAAATAAATATTTGCTCTTTTGCTCTCCATTTTCGAGAAATCTTCCCCACAGCAACTCATCTCAATTCCACTCAGTTGTGATGATTGGTCGCAGGAGTTGCATTGACCTTTAACAAGCCAGTCTCCAACTCTTGTCTCCCTGGCAGCGGAGAAATTGCCAGCTCCGCAGAGAAGAAGCCCTGTCTGCTTCCTTTATGTCAACGGGATTTCAATCGAATGCACACAGCTTTGTAGCTGAACTGCTCTCTCTGTAACTGTATTTCAATTACTGTATTATTTGCCTGCTGCTCTGCCAGTGAATAATGGCTGAAAAACAGAAATCTGAAGCGAACGGTGCTTGTAGCATTGGACATCTCGTGACGTTACAATCTGAATATCTCTATTCTCTAATAGGCAGAGATAACCACTTTTCTAGACACGCCACTGTCCGCCTGTCGGTCGTCCCTCATCATAGAACAATAGCAATGTAACGAGTTGCTGCGCCGTAGATGGAGAAAATTATCAACGCCTTGGGATTATTATTTTGAAATGTTCTCACCAATTAAGAAAGATCAATACTGGAATGCCGACTTCAATTGAACAGTTTTCATACTGAACATCCCTCTCATCAATAGAACAGTTTAAATTCCCTTCCAAGCGTTTATTTGGATGAAATCTTATTGTTTGAGTGGGGTACGTCAATAAGAATTAAATTTCATACTTTTGAAACCTTTAACTATGTTTACACGTCCTCGCGAGTACTTAAAATGAAAGTAAAAGAAGTTCATTTTATTTAATTTTATTTTTGTATTTAATCCACATTGACACCTTTCTAATCAACTATCTTTTGCCCGATATCGACGTTTTTCAGTTATTCTTTGTTTTTTTTCAAAGCGCGTTTACAGATTTTTAAGAACTAATTTGCTAATTGCTATTCAAGTTTAAATCTGGTACAGTGAATCAGCTAAATGGGGTGTTGAGAGGGGTTTGGGTTCTAACAGCTCAATCAGCTGAGTTCTATGAGTTTTCGTGTGACGTTCCTCAGATGCAATCCATCTTCATTTTTATTCAATATTATTCAAGTTTATAACTTATTCGAGTTATTATCGACATTGAAAGGTCAAATAAGGTTCTATTCTCAACGTATTTCTTGAAAAGGGTATTTTCATGGTACTTCAAACAATCAATCAATTTTTATTCTTCCAAAAAATATTCACATACAATAAATCATACAAAGAGAACAAAATGAACAATATAGAAAAATATTAGATACAATACAGATGAATAATATGAGAGACTAAAATCTCACAATGGCCTTATATTCTGAGCGAGTAAGTACTGTACTTAGTTTATTTTATTTTATTTTTTAATTATTCATTCATTAATTTGATCTTCATAAATTTAAGTAGTCTCTACAATGTAATCACGTTTGTGATAGGATCTCATCGTTTTTTTTTTTGACTTCTGAAAGATTGTTGCTTATAAAAAGTTGAAGAACAGAAATGCAACAGCAGAAAGAAATCGGACAGACCGTTGGTTGGCTGCATTAATTCAGCAATGAAAACGATGATGTCTGATTCAAATTTATTCAAGGCCGGTCGACGGGAGTCGATTTCGAGTCTCTAATCTTATTTGCTCGGCTATCACGATTCTATGATTTAGGCGTTTCTCGCAACCATAAAAAACACAGATACCACCTGTTGCATCTTTCCTGAATAAAAAGATCCCGCTGAATTTATTAAGGAACACGTGGGTCATCTAATCTTCCATCAAGACTTTTGTGCACAAAATTAATCCAGACAGGAAACTCACAATGGTACATAGTCGACTCGAAAGGAGACTGGTCTTCCCTTGTTTTATTTGACACAAAGGAATAAATTTTTCCTGATTAGAATAAACATAAAAATGGGCATGAAATTGAGCTAATCAATTAAGAGATTGCTATAATCGATCCTTAAGTTGTTCTACTACAGGATTCAACTACAGGATAAAACCTATGATAATTTCTCTCGGGAAATACCGAACATTGATAATTCTACAAATTCTGTTTCTTTGAAAAATTAATATTATTTGCTTAGGAGATCCGGATATTTATAAAAACAGTTGGTAGCATTTATCGATTTTGAAAATAACATTCAATGATTCAATAGAATGAGTTAGAATGGAAATGACTTTCATCACTAATGTCAAATTACTATTATTTTTTATATTAATTTTTAGTTTCCTTTCAAATAATTAATCAATACGTCTTTCACTTGGAATCATTTTAGAATAAATAGTAAATGCTGGTACCATCTTCACTATTGTGATGATTATATTATAAGGAACATTTGAATAATATGATAGGAAAAAGTTCTGATTAGAGTTCTGGAGTCTCCTTACTTTCATTTATTGTTTGCTCTGTGCGTTATAATATCTTTTCAAAGTAAACTTCACATCTTTTTCAAAGTAAAGTCACATTATGATGAATTTAACAAAAAATAAAATTCCGCATCAAATTAATAATCATTCATTAAATAAATATTATTCAATTCTCATTTAATAAATTTAGTTTTATTTCCATTAATTTAATAACTGCTATTCATTAAACAGAAATTTAATAACTGCTATTCTTCAAATAGCAATTGATTAATGGCGATGTCTAATGTCTAATGATTTCTCCCATCTGCGAGATTATGGGTTTTGTCTCCACTAAATCACAGATAAAGTAAGCTGTTTCTTTATCAGTTGCATTCCTTAACTGTAACTAAATTAATGCAGTTAGGAAACAAGTATCATTCTAAACAGTGTCTGTATCTCGCTGAGTTTCCTGTGAGGAATGATAGTGTGGGTAGTTTGTGCCACTGTAGCAGGACCAATGTCAGCCCGGGGCGCCCTAACCCTAATCGGATGGAATTATGCGTTGTTTGACGGTAATATCGCTACCATTAGGACGCCCCCTCACCGCATGATTTATTCCTTCGTTTGTTTATTTACCGACACCTCAGCTCACACGCCGATCAGCCCCTTATGCCCTAAGGACCTCAATCTGAATAATTGACCGCTACAAAGTCTCACAACCCTGGATGTTCGTCTCAGCTCTTTAACTTAATGATATCTTTATTAGATCTCAGATCGTATTAGATATGATTGTCTGTGGTCTAATGATATCTCTTTCAGATCTGCACCCTCTACAAGGAGCAGTATGATGAGCATTCAATCGTTTCTCTTCTTCCTTAGTATCATTTTCCATCCCACAAAGAGCAGTGATTGACGTTTTACTTACTGCTCGCTGACTATTTGGGGGTTCTAATTTTTTATTTGAACAAGTACTTGTATAACTAGTACAGTATTTTCATTTGATCGATTGCATCATATTGACCTAGCTAGATCTACTTCCATGCAGCATAATTTAGAGCACGCGGCAAGGAATATTATTAGTAAAACTACCGTAAGAAAATATTCTGGATTTTTTTCTCATTTTGAAAAACACTAGAGATCTTTCATTTGCCATTTATAAGGAGAAAACTGGATGATTCGGCAAGGTGAAGCACCCGAAAGGGTCTCTCCGCCAAAAAAAGCCATAAGCTTAGTTAATAAGGAGAAATCTCTTCACAAAATCAAATTCAAAAAGTGGTAAACTTGGAATAAAAAAGAACAGTATCTTCATTATCTATTCATTCCAGACCATAATCATCTTCCATTGCTGTACTGGATAATGAATCCGGTGTTAATACTCGTACTGTATACGAGTATAATGTATTCCTATTCGAATCAAACTCGAGTAGGTGATCCATTTTAGTTGTTGGATGAAATGGTTGTAACACAATTTAGCTATTATCGGATCCAAGTGCCACTTGCAATACCTTTTAACTTTCTGATGGTGTGCACCAGAACCTTTGGAAATTATCTCGTAGTGCTCTCTATTATTTGCGCATTATAAACACGAGAAGTTTTTTTCAAATTCAACAAAAAAAGAAATTGACAGTTTTTCACCGTCGTTTGGCAGCCAGTACCTTCAGGCTCCATAAACTTCATCAAGTTGTGAATGGGGTGAGGAAATTAATATTTTAAGAAGTTTAAGACCTGTATGACCGATAGAATTGTATATTTTAATCAGCGTCTCCATCTTCCAATGACAAGATTTTGTTTAAAGAAACAGGGTAGAATCCAAATCTACCTACGCTCTGCGTTTGCTTCACTGAGAACTAATGTAAGCTGTAAGAGTTTTCTCGGACCTGTTGCATTGTACTCGAACTTCAACGCAGTGATTAGGCCAGGGGTGGAATCCTCTCTGAGTTTCTATCGATTCTTACACCGTTCGAGCAAAGTGAATTGAAAACTTTGTTGGTAAGGTATCAGATATCCTCTTTCTCATGGCTTTCCAGTGGACGTGAATAAAATGTTGATTGTTGGATCAGCGACGGAGTCCGAACAAACCGTAATAAAGATTACAGTCTAATGAATACGAGGAGCGAGTGCATGCCCAAGCATTAAACCGGGGTGGAAAGACGGTGTGGTACTGGATAGGGTTATAGCAGCAGAACGGAGTTAGCTATGGGAATGTGGTCGGTCTATAATGTATTACGGCACCAGGAAAGCTCGAGACCGTAGACAGAGAACTGTGTGATTAGTATCAGTTGTTTGGGATGAGGGGCGTTTGGCATTTACAGCGAAATTAGAGGTTCTAAACCCAATAATTATCTGGGATGTGGGTCTAGCTCCTAATAACAACTGGTGGCCTCGCCTTACCGTACGCACCTACTGAAGCGCACGCATGCACGCGCACACACCCATTGGACACACGAGTGTGATTCCAGTCAGATTTGATTCAGATTCGGCAGCAAGGTGAAAAGGTTTCAGATACTAATCTTTCTGATTCACTTTTTAAGTAGAATACGATAAACTTATGGGCTGCAACAACCTCGGATCCAGTAAGGACTTTTCTAATGTTCATTCGATTTAGAAAAAAATTAATGTGGAATTAATATTAATTTTAAAAAAATTGAAATTAATTGAAAAGCTAATTCATTGTTATTTCAAGATAGCTATGCAAATAACGAGTTGAAGAACATTATAGCTTACTCTGTTTTTGAAACATCCAATTTATAAAAAGGTTTTATGGGTATTGTTTTTGATTGTACAAACCGACTTTTTGGAAATCGTGAACGGTATGAATAAATAAAAAGAAACTGGTTCATCAACTTCTTCATTATCAGCATTGTGACAGTGAGATTTGAAAATCAGAAAGTGATATTCCATGATCGATTTAAATCAATTATTTCATATTTTCATTTGTTCAGTTGAGAGAAACTCTACTACCATAGGGCTACCAACTAACAATAAAAATGAAACTTTAAATACCAATCTAGGTACCATGAAACAACTAACAATTGACTGTTGTATGATTTGTATGTGTCCTGATTGACTATGTCTATTGCACTATGTGTTCAATGACAATAAAGAATTCTATTCTAATTGAGTATAACAAAGTGATGGACTGAAAAACCAATAGATTTAAGGTATCAATAATCTAATTGGTGGACTAGTATGGTAGCAGCCTCGGAATTATGTCCAGTAAGATTCTTTCTAATGTCTATTAAATTATTATAATTATGAAATTAATATTGAAACTAATTCATTGTTTCTTTTTCTTTTACAGAGATCATTCACCCTGATTTTACAAGCCTTGGATTTTGTGAACACGTCTACTTCAGGTGAGAAATTTATTTTTTTATTTCTCAATGATTAGGCTCAACTTCACGTTAAAGATTAAATATTTATTTCTAATTCATGGAACACTGAAAAAGCATTTGAAAATGTCGGTTGAAATAATTGAAAAATTATTGATATAATAATAAATTTATCCAATACATTTTAATAAATCTACTGATTTCCAATATCCATTGAAAATTGAAATATGAATGAATAATTTGAAAATATTCGACTCCAAAGAGAATCATTAATAATTGATTCTTGATTAGTTGTGGATATAACTAAGATCACATAACTCTTGACTATTAGTTGGTGAGAATAAGTTGAAGAATAATTCGAAGTTAGATATCTCAACGGTTTGTGAATTAAGCATGAGAAATGCAATCAAACTTGAGTAATGAGATCCATGTAATATATTTAATCCATTAATCAAAGAGATCCATTTAATTGGCCGTTCCATTAAAACATGATTATATATTTTCTCCACATCTATTAATAATTGTAGAAATACTTCTAAAAACAGTCAGTCCACTCTGCTCAATCATTTTCAAGTTATTAGGGACGTAAAATCAGAGCTTTTAAATGTGAGTGTTGAAATTGAATAACTCTCAGCGTTTAAAATTGTGTTGCCTTGCCTGGCCTACCGCTTTATTGCAGTGTAATAGCATTTACTCACGCCGTTTCTAAAGCTGGTGTATTGAGAGAGATCATGAAACCCAGACGAATGTAATTAGCCTGACTATATCATTGCACTGTGAGAGTATAATTTTGAAACATGTTTCAAGGTTCATTTCTATGTGTAATTTTCGTATTAAAAGATTTTATTGGCCATGTTATTATTGATTTAATGTCTTTCTTTATATTCGTTTTCTGTCTTGCATTCAAAATTGGATCTCAATCGTTTAGTTCAGTAGTAGAATACAGTATTAACGTCTATAAAATTAATAATATATTGAAACGCTCTTTATTATAATGACGAATTTCTACTGTTCCAAGTCAGACTAGATTATAAGGAATTAACAGAGGAACGGCTCATTTTGGGACCGGTTTTGAAGGATGTCGACTCATAAATATGAAGTTAAATATTTTCATCGAACTTACAGCTTGTTACCTCATCCAAAAAATCCAATTTATTCGATAAGATATACTGAGCAGTCAATGAGCCGTAAGATTCGATTTTGAAATTGAATTACGATTGATGTTGCTTATTCGTACATCCTCGTATTAAAAAATTTTGATCTTCTGAAGACTAAAACCTGAATGTGAATCCACACACTTCAGCACAGAAGATATCTCGATTCAGCATGAAATTGATGTTTCACTTTTACCCTAGACCGCAACCTTGAAATGTTAGCTCACATTATTGGTCTAACAAAAGTGTTTCCGTCCAAAAATGTTCTATTACATTTCAGAAGAATAATCATCGAAATCTTCGTATATAAGAAAGAAACTAATTTATTCCAATGGAATTGCATCAGTCCAGTGACCAATGTTGTGAAAGCCTTTTAGTAATTATAGTTAAAATTAATAATTAGTAATTTAGTAATTAACATAGGCGTCATTTGGGGGTGGCAAGGGGTGGCAGTTGCCACCCCAAAATTCCCAAACCCCTTTTTTTGCTACCCCAAAAATCGTATTATCAATTAGTAATCAGGCAGTAATAATTTCAATTGTTTGCAAACAAGTGAAAAATTACAGTTTATAAACGTGGCACAATCTTGATTTTTTATTTAACATTTTCACTGGCACACAATAATAGCTTTCATGTTCAAAAACAAAAAGGAAGGTTGAGACATGATAGTTCTGCCGCTAGAATGCGCTAAAGTAGAGTCGAAGTCGAGTGGTTTATTCCATTATTCGCGAAAGTGGAAAGTCGGAAGGTTGTGACTCCCCATTTCTCCCCTATTCCATAACAATTTATGTACTGGAATTTATACTGGACATTAGCCCCAAATCATAGATTCCCGTGCATTTCACATCACTGTGATACCCTCCAAGTAGTGGCGAAGCGTGGCATACTTATTTGGTCATAGTAAATATACCCGGCGATGACCAAATAAGTATACCACGCTTCACCACGGCCCCCCAAGACCCCCAGATCCCTGGCAGACCTTGCCACCCCATTTTAAAAGCTGAAATGACGCTCATGGTAATTGATAAAATTAGTAATTTTTGAGTAAGTTAATACTAAAGCTCTGTATTAGCAAATGAGTATACGGTGAACACTTGATAGGGGGAAGACAACATGAGGAAGAACCGAAGAACTTGATGTGTACATTGGAACAGTTTTCTGCTAACCTATAAATTGATATTAATTTTGCTAATTGCTATCCTACACCTCGAACAGCGTTCATTTCAAGTTGATTAGATTTGATGTTTTAGAACCTTGACAAAGTTTTCAATAGCACAAGTAATAATGGATAAGAGTTACGTAATCACCTGATCCATCAACAATTTAAACTTGACCATAAAGCAAAAAATAAGTTACAGTACTATTAAGGATTTACATTATTTGATCACCAAAAATACCTTACATGGTCAGAGTTCTGACTCTTATGATGTGAAGCAATTTTCGCTGGAAAGGAACATGCTGGAATATACAAAGACATTCAACCGAATGAATTCACAAATTCAAAGCTCCCAATAAAGATCGATTGGAATGTGATGATATCTGATAAATCTTCCGAATTGGTGGAAATATCTTGTCCATCGCATCGTTCATCATTAGAGCGCATCATCAAACAACGAAGCTCAAGCCGATGGAATTCAGCAAGCATAATATTCCTGCCAACCGTCCTAATGAGGTGAAACATGAAGAAAAGTTCTCTGTTTTTCTTAGCGACTGAATGAAGTTCAAAATCCGATGATTACCGAGATGCCTTTGCTTCTTTTCCGAGACCGAAACGATTATGCCAGCCGTATACGCTTGCCGTTGTTATTCTGGCTGCTCTTCTTCACTGCTCTTATTCATTCTACTGGCAGAAAAGATATCAGGACGGCTTATTTATGAGCTCATTAAATCTTGTGACATGTTAAACATGTCATCCCCTGCAACAAACTAATGCGCCGGTTGTGATGCGCAGACGCAGTGGACAGGAATACCTGCAATTCAGATCATAAACGGGATCCAGACCCGTCCTCGTCGGCAGCGACTAACTTGCTTTGCGTGTGATTTTCCAACGAGTCCGTCAAACCAGTCAGTTTGTTCATTGCATTCGCTTATCGTAATGATACGGATTCAGCAAGACCGATTCGACAAGAAGTAAAGGCCAATCGAAAGTATGAGCACTTGGAAAAAATAAATGTGCCACTTGTGTGGCCTGAGTATTTTTAATTGGTTGGGTGGGTCAGCATTCGGCTCTTATCCTAAATAATTTCGAATTTTAATTGAGAAGTTTTGCATACTCCACGATATGGGGACATGTTGCACCTGAATTTTGCTTGTATGCTCAATATAAAACCTGCAACAAAAATAAAAACAAGAGTAGAAAACAGCAACTCAAAAGCTCCGGATTATAGAATTAGATAGTTGAAAAACATTGTCCGAACAATAAACATTTTATGTTCATGAGATTATTTTTCCAAATCTATCTCCCAGTTCCACAAAGGTCTATTGTGGTTGATCACCAATTAACAATTATAGTTCTGTTAAATGATTAACCTTAATTCACTTTTGTGAAGTCACTCCTATATCACTTATTGAAAAATTTCGTTCAAATATTCAGCCCAAGAATAATATATATGAATGATTATCTTAAAGGTGACCGGTTCCTCTGAATACAATAATGAGCCTTAAAATCGTTTCCCGGTGGTTCGGAACCCACCTAAAGCTGTAGGTCCATTCATCTCTCATCATCATCCTTCCCATTACCCACGCCTGTGTGGGTATCATCTCCAGCAAGAAAAATTAAATTCCTCTGAAGAAATTGTTGATAGTGAATCACTTCTCGAAAATATATTTCTCATCATTTCACCGCCACAAAATCTACTCACATAACAATCGTTTTTAAAAGAGCGTTAAACATTAGACTACTGGTAATAATTTTCAAGATGTAGTGAACAATCAAAGTTCCAGACTCCCAGATACAAACATTATTGTCCATTTGACGAATTCACGACCATGCTTTCTCACCGCATCGAACCATATTTTAGTTTCTAGTTCAGTTAAAGCGAGCAATAGCTTAATCGTTCAATAAATATCAGCTAATAGATCGTCGAGTCCTAGCAGAGCGTTCGGTAAGTGACACTACACGCCGTCGAGAGACGTTCCTACCAGGTGCTTCAAACTATACTAGGCTTGTTCGATAAATAAATAGTCGCTGGTTGTTGTAAATACCAGCGGAGACCACAGCCGCGCAAACAATACGACACATGCTTGCTTTCAGCAGCATAGAAAAAGGGCGTTCGTCAAATGATGTTGTTTCTAGAAAAAGTTTTTCCTCCTCACTCTTTTCCTTACCTTGTATCATTGCTTCTCACTCGTTCTTTCCTCATTCTTATTCTATTTGTTCGATAAATCGTATCAAGAGTCGGAGAGGAATGAAGCGAAGCGAGTAGTGGAGTGATGGTCGGAGTCTCTGGAGTAGCAGCTTCCATCAATATTAGTGGAGTTGTAATGATGCAAACCCGTGTACTACAGAAAAGGCATTCATTGTTCGGAAGGATGTTAACGACTGCTGCATCCGATTCTATATTTTCCTTTTACACAACTTTTTTCAAACCACTCTCTTACCTCTGCGATGATCATTTCGTCTTCACTATCCTCCACTAATGCTCCTTACTCGGTCATTTCATCTGTGAAGTACCACCTCCATTTCTATTCGTTTTGTTTTCTTGCTGAATGTATACCTACGTCGATCGTTATCTGTTATTATAGTACTGAACCTCTCGGTTCAAAGTTTTCTGCTAAGCAAAAACTCGCTATTAAATGCAGCTAATACTCAACGAAATACTTGAAATAGTTTTCGAATAGAGTGTTGCATATTTTATCTGCAATATCAATTTATCAAAATTTGGGAAAAAAGCAGTTTTGGACAAATGTCTGTTGATTCTTCCCACATTGTAATGTATCTTGCCAATAAATGAATAAATGAATATTTTATTATTAATCCAACTAGCAATCAGATATAAAAGTTATCAATAATCAATATCAGTAATAAAGTAATCAGTTAATCAGTAATCGAATAAAAGTCGGTTAATATTAATTGAATTGGAGAGATTTGTCTAAAAATACGAAAGCTTCTGCTTGATTAGTCATAAAAAGCTACTTCCCAATTTCGTAGTTACACGGAGCTTCCTTTTCCTTCACCATTGCTTACATTGCTTTATGAATATCTGGATAGAAATAGTAATTTTTCATAATCTTAATGAATAGTAATAAGGAGGGTTGACAAGACATTGGAATTTTAAAGAAATTGAGAAAAGGAAATGAGTTAAAATTCAATTGTCAGGAGTTAGTGAATAAAATACCTAGGTCTGCTCAGATTTATGTGATGAGCAAATAATTCTAGTATTGCAGTTTTAAAGCTAATCACGCGTTTCCAAACTCAACAATGCAAATCCTTTGCATTATTTTGAAAATGAGAATGTTAAGAGCAGGGAATTCCCAACCATCAGCCCAATGGCCTCAAGTGGCCATTAATCCACTTGAGGCCTAAAGTGTGTTCCGGTCCTAATCAGTGTTCAAGATTCTGGAACAAAAGGTTTCCTGGAAACAATAAACTCAAATTATTGCCAATCATAAGCGATCGATTGTTAAGCTCTAAATTCTCATCCATCTTTTCCATTATTGAATTTTCAGGAATAACAGATTTGAAAAATGACGGAGTATTGACAAATAAATATTTTAACAACTCCCATACTTGTAAGGCTGATTTAATTTGTTTGGTTTTCGGCTTTCTGAAACTACTAACCATTTAAAAAAAGGGTTTATCGAGATATCGAGGGGAATCAAGTTAACATTTTTTTTTCAATAATATGCAAAGACTGTAATACATTTCACATTAAACAATATTTTGAAACGGTCCTTTAAACAGTATGATGAACATCAAGACACCGATAAAAATCGGTGTTCTTGATAACTTCAAGAACACCGAAAAATAATCAATTGAGGGTTTTAGATTTAAGGCTTTTTTGTCATTATCGATTATTTTCATAAAAACTGACAAACGACGGTATATTCAAGAGTGATCAATTTTTTAATATGTTTGGAAAGATTCATCCACAACACAATTTGATGGCTAGAAATTTGATTTTCTAATTCATAGAGCGATCCCATTCATGGGGATTTGACTTGATGATAAACCGGAAAATTATGTGCATTTTTTACTATAAAAATTGTAGTTTACTACTTATAGTGAAGGTTATAACACGAGTATAGACTTTATTTTTCACCTGTTGATAGTCAATTTACAATTTTTGATCGATCTATATAATATACAGAGAGTATAGGAGAATACATTCTAGTCTATTCTTCTATTCTCTGTGGTAATTATTTTCTTTCTTTGTTTGAAGGAAATGCTCAACCTCTCTCGTATCGCATATCCCACGAGAAATTGTACTCAAGTTTGATTTCAGCAACTTCACAGTAAACTGAAGGTTTACCATATTTTTAATAAATTTAATGATACTGGCAGCGCCTATAGGGAAATAAGGCTGTTTCTATTATAATTCAGATTGTTAGTCAATTATTTCTTCTTAGGGAAATTAATGTTGTTATAAAAATTACATAAATAAATATTATTTTAGAGGTGTTTTGGAATTTTTTTTTATTAGTAAAACCCCCATTAATTTTTAAGTATTTTTAAGTAAGCTCTCGGTATAAATATTCTAATCCATAACAATTTGTATATTTCTTTGTGATTGTGTAGGCTTCAGACAGAGTAAATGACATTTTTTCATTTTCATTTCCATTCTCATCTTCATTCTGTCTTCCATTTACATTTACATCTCCGAGTTGAGTTATCAACTACATCTCCATTATTACTTTCATTTTAATTCTAATTCCAATTTACAATTTCAGAAAGCAACGTGCTGATCGAGGAGGCGTCGTACTCGGGCATCATCCTGCCGTCGTCGGAGTGGCACACACTGAATCACGAGGGCCAGGTGGCTCGCATCACGTACCGCGTGCGGGTGCAGTGCGCCGCCAACTACTACAACGCCACCTGTCAGACGTTCTGTCGGCCGCGCGACGACAACTTCGGCCACTACAAGTGCAGCACCAACGGCGACAAGGAGTGCATTCACGGCTGGAAGGGCGACAACTGTCAGACACGTGAGTCAAACACACACAAACTACAATTAAAAACAAATTTACAATACCGGGTTATCATAAAAGAATGGTGCGGTTTCAAAAGAATTGGTGCGATTTTCTGACAAACATTTGACGCGGATGAGTTCTTGATTCCTGTCTAATTTAGGTTGTTTGGCTTGAACGCTGGTTTCTATAAAAATTCAATCTTTGCACCATTCTTTTATGATAACCCTGTACAGCAGTACAACAAAACCAAGGTTATTAGAGAGAAGGTTGAACCATCGCTGGTGTAAGGTACAAAGTGGAGGGGGAAGTCTGATTTTTTGATTCATGTAACGTCACACTCGCGGTCCGCTAATTATCAGTCAATTATCAACAGCTGGTATTATCAAAATAAATTATCAAAATGACGTCAGCTGAAGCAGTCCCCCCATTCCAACAGCTTGTGGATTCAAAAAGCATTAGGATTATGAATTAAAGCAGCATGCAAAGGCTCATTGCTACTGCTTCAAACAGGGGCTTATTTACAAGCTGTACATTGCTTGTAAGTCTACTATAAAACCTTCTATCTAATAACCTTGCAACAAAACAATAGACAGAACAAAAAATACAAAAACAATTTTCTATGTTGTGGGGTGTGCTGGAAAGCAAAAAAGAGGAAGAATACCTAGTCAACTACGGTTTTCCATGTAACAGGCAGGTAGGGGGCAAAAAAGTAAGAAAGGAAGTGTGCAGAAACGGAGGAAAACAGGGAGGAGAAAAGAAAATGGTTATTATTTCCTAATGAGCTATGAATTCGAGTAATGGATGAATAAATCGAATGAATCCTTTTTTATTTTCAATGGAGGCAACAGGTGGAACATATTTTGCCTCCTTCGCAATACAATTCACAATCCAATAATGAATATAGAAAGATAAGAAATTTTTTTCTAATTTACTTCGAAAAAATATCAATTGTGTTCCTTGTCACACTCCTTGTCAAGCTTATTATGTGTACTAGAGATTTTAATATTAATAATAAAAATAATTGAATGCTTTTAATTCAAATTTCAATCTCACTAATATTTTCCAAAATTACGCTAATATTTGACTTAACCTTATTTTCCAGCGATTTGCCGGGCTGGCTGCCACCCGGAGCATGGACATTGCAGTCAACCTGGAGAATGCGAGTAAGTTGAAAAAAAAACTTGTTAAATTATGTTATAACTTATTAGTTATTAGTTACTATTATTAGTTATAACTTTATCATATCGAAATAATCTTATAGCTAACGAATAATGATATTCAGATATTTTTTATTTTAATGTATTTCTATTTCACTGCAACTTATCAAACAACGACGTTTTCTTACAAAATTCATTATGAAGATCAGTTCATTTTCAAAAATTATGATCTTATCTTGTACATTTTCAACGCAAGGCTTGCAATAACAGCTGGCAGCTGATAAGGACTGGAAGAATTCAATAGATGATGAATAGGTGGAAAAAGATTGACAACTTCACAAACAAATTCGAGAGAACAGTGCTGGAGACCTGGAGAACAGAATACGCTGAGGTGTTTGATTAGGACCGGCGTACGTCTGCTAGCAGTACAAACACTAGATGATCTAAAGGAATTCTTTAGTCCGTCAAACACAAATAATGTACCAGACAAGACTGTCAACAGATGTCAAGCACAATTTAAGACATTCACAAACTTTGAATACTAAAATGAGGTTGACAAGAATGTGTGTCCCTACTTCTCTAATGTGTTTATCTTTTTTCGTTATTCGAAAAACAAATATTTTACTTTTCTACATAATTTGTGTCGAAAGAATTCGGAAGTAGGATATCTTAGTGTGTTGGTGTGGATCAGCCTGGACAGTTCTTATTTAAATTTGTATATCTCATTTATTAATTATTTTTATTCTTATAAAGATGTTTTCTTAATATTACGTATTTAGATTATCTATTTAACCATTATTACATCAAATTTAACATTGCATACGTCATTCTTCATCACTATTTTATATATTATAAACATAAAATTGAAATAATCCTGCTAACACTGCTAATTCTCCTGCTAACATTTACTATAACTATAACTATAACATTTACTATCACTTGCTATATCTAGTAATAAGCTAATAAGTTATCATTTTATTATTGATCTACCCCACTATTTGTTCATTAACTTTGTGCATAATTTTTCATGGACTTCTTTCGGCGTATCTTGTATATTATCAAAATTTTAATGACTTTATTATCTTTTTAGATGCAGGAGAGGATGGAGAGGGAAGCTTTGTGACGAATGTGAGCCTTATCCCGGCTGCAAACATGGCTACTGCAAAGAAATACCTTGGCAGTGCATTTGTGAAACGAATTGGGGTGGCATACTCTGTGATCAAGGTGAGATTAAATTATTTATTTATTTTTAATTTTGAGAGACCTATAACTATTGGAAAAAACCCTGAGATTTCTTACTAGTTAGATGCTAACCTTTTTGAATGTTCAAGTTTCCAAAAATCAAATATATATTTAGTTTCTATCCATAGTGGAACGTCTGCCAGAAACTGAAATTATTCAGTTTCTTTCTACTTTCCGAATCTTTCCTTCCTTGGTTTTCGCAAACGGCGCTTACTAAATCATTTCACGATAGATTTCTGTTATATAAATGAAAGAATGAAATTATGATTTTTCACTTGGAGTGCGATGAAGGAATTAGGCTATGTTTAAAAGAGAACGAGAATGATCGAGAAAGATTGAAAATGTTAAAAGTAAAATGCGTGACTCTGAAATGAAATTGTTGAATTAGAGTCATGTTTCTCAAATCAAATAATAATATCAATCCAGTTTGGGTAGCCAGTTGAAGCTTCAATGTTTGATTGCGATTCGGTGATCTTTCTGCAGAATAATGAGGAAAATACACGAATAACAAACCAGCCTACTGATAGAGAGAAGACGGATGATTGAATAAGGAAAACATTCGCGCTATGGTCCAGCTCTGTAAAAATGAACGACAATTAAATAGGTTCGTTAGTAACTTTGAACAAAATGTCACAAAAAACAGCCTAAACTATTCACTTAAAATTATTACAGTATTGGAAGAGAGACAGAATACATCATCATTATTTTTCCTCTCTATTTCTCTAGAGCGTTATTTTTCTTCTGAGCAATTTCAAGCAATTTTTCGTTGCCACCGCAACTTCAATGACACTTCATACTACTCTCAGCTCAGCAGGAAGGATTCCGATTTGAACTGGCAAAAAATTACGAGCAAACGTGGAATTTCATAATTAAAAGCTTTTACTTTTGCAATTTCCCACCAAGCATTTCTTCAGCCGCTGTCAGTTGCTAATTAGCGGGCGGACTTCTTATAATTTACAAGTCTTTGGGAAACTTTGTTCAGATAACGAGGTGAATTAGTGTGCTAATTGTTCGCTCCAGTTATGTCATAGGCAGCCCCGATAGCATATAGTCTGTCTTGACCTTGCAATTAGATCTTTACTCTATTTTTTCAGTCATACTAAACTCTGGATTCTCGCATTTATATCGTTCACCTATCTCAAATGCTTTGCCGTTCATCACTTGGCGAAATACCTACTAATTGGGAGATTTCTGCAGGTTCGCTACCTCTTATACTGAACTCGTAATAATTATTCCTGGATGATTAATCTACATAGCTGAGGAAAAGTATCCCATGTAGAGGGGCTTGTTTCAACTTCACGCAGTTGAAGATGAAACAAGTCAGAGTCTTCTTATCACCCAAAAATTGAAGGAAAAGGTCAAGAAACTTGGAGGAAATTTAGCGATTTTTGAAAATTTTCTATCTAAGTTACTCCAACTTTTCATAGTCTATATTGAAGTAGGCATTAATATTTTCAAAGTGAAGTATATTGTCTATCAAGAAAGTTCATTTTTTTTTTTTTTTTTTTTCTTCAAAGATAGATTGCTATCTAGTCTTGAGACTAATGAGCAACTTTTTTCTAACCTAAATTACTAAGCACTTTTTACAAGAGTAGTCCTCCTTAGGCTCTCTTATTCAAATTAATTCAATTAAATCTAAGTACACTACTGATGACGGTACTACATAGCTAGGTTTCACTTATTCACACCACTGCTCTGCTTTTTCACTGGACACAAGACACTTGAATCAAGCACTACACTAGTTCAAATGGCTTCTTCCTTTTGAGCCTCCTCACCAATCCTTCATGGTCTAGCAGCTGGATTGCTTCGACGTTGTGGTGTTGGTGGAGTCGGGCCTCGTGTTTCTCTGCATGCCTCTGGATTTCGGTGGATACCAGGTCAACTTGCAGGTCTCTATGCAGATCGCTGTTCCTCACGTACCAAGGAGCATCAACAATGTTTCTCAGCACCTTGTTTTGGAAACGTTGTATGACTTTGATGTTACTCTCTTTGGTACACCCCCAGAGTTGTATACCATATGTCCATACAGGCTTAAGTATCTGTTTGTACAGCAGTACTTTGTTTGGAATTGAAAGGGTGGAGTTTCTTCCAATCAGCCAGTAAAGCTTCTTGTATCTTATTCCAAGCTCCTCTCTCTTCTTCTTGACATGAGCCTTCCAGCGAAGCTTTGCATCCAAGGTCATCCCCAAGTACTTGGCATCATTAGCATATGGTACAACCTGGTTATTGATGGTAATGGTATTGGTCTAGCCCTCTTATTGGTGAAATTGATGTGAACAGATTTTGCTTCATTCAATTTGATCTTCCACTTTACCGTCCAATCTTGAATTTTCTGAGAGATCTTTGGAGTTTTGCTGTTGCACTATTGATGTTGCTATCTACAGCTAATATTGCTGTGTCATCCGCAAATGTTGCTATTGTATTATTTTCTAGACAAGGGAGATCACTTGTAAATAGAAGGTGAGAAATAGGGCCCAAAACACTTCCCTGAGGAACTCCTGCCTTTATTCCATTGACTCCACAACATGCATCTTCATGCTTAACCCACAAGTAGCGTCCTGTTAAACATGAATGCAAAATGTCTGTAAACTGCTTGGGAGTAACCTTTTCAGCTTATAAATTAGCCCCTCATGCCAGACTTTATCAAAAGCTTGACTCACATCCAGAAAAGCTGCAGAACAAACTTTTTTTTCTTCTAAAGATTTTTCTATTACATTTACTATCCTGTGCACCTGATCAATTGTTGAATGTTTTTTTCTAAAACCGAATTGATGATCTGGGATCAATTTTTTTCTTTCAATTATAGGTGTCAACCTCTTTAATAATATTCTTTCAAATAGTTTAGACATTACTGGAAGCAATGATATTGGCCGGTATGATGAGATGTCATGTAGTTGTTTTCCAGGCTTTGGGATCATAATTACCTCTGCTACTTTCCACATGCTTGGTACATATCTGAGTCTAAAAACAGCATTTATAATATTAGTCAACTTCACTATTGCTTTTCTTGGTAGATTCTTCAATACTATCCCTGTTATCAGGTCAAATCCTGGTGCTTTCCTCGTGTTGAGTTCTTTTATTTCTTTTTTAACTTCCTCTAGTGATACATGTGTGAACTCTTGATTCTCCTGAGTAACATCTTCTTCATTTTCCAGCTGGTCGTGATTGTGTGGTTGAAAAGTGATTACCAGATGATCAGCAAATGTTTGAGCCTTTTCTGCATTGTCTCTAGCCCAAGAACCATCCTGTTTTCTGATTGGTGATGCATGCTGAATGGGTTTCTTCAATTTCCTGGCTGCCTTCCAGAGTGAATAGTCGGTGCTCTCATCTCCTGTTAAATTGATCAGATACTGATTTATTGGTTCATTCTTAATTAATTGGATTTCTCTTCTGAGCTGTTGAGTTAGATGATTTAGTTGCCTTTTATCTTCTGAAGATCTTGATTGTTGCCATTTCTTCCTAGCTCTTCTCTTCTCAACAATCATTTCCCGTACTTCTGCTGGGTAGTTATTTCCTCTAGTTCTTCTTCTTAATTGTGGGGTACTTGACCAGGCTGCTGTTGCAAGTCAATGACAAATTTTCCAGTTCTTCATCAACCTGCTCCTTGCTTCTCAATGGTACATCAAGGATTACTTTTCTTCTAGAATCTGTTGAAAGCGTGTCCAGTCAGTATGAGTATTAACAAGCTCTGGACGGTCACTTTGTTTCTGTATGATAGTTTCACTCAGCTGTAGAAGAATTGGAGAGTGATCAGAATCAAGATCGAAACATTCCTCAATACTCAAATAGTTGAAACCCACATTTTAATCAAGAAAAAATCTATAAGGTCTGGAATTTTTCGTGTATCTGAAGGCCAGTAAGTTGGTTTTCCGGTAGAAATAGCCTCACATCTATAATCCCTAATCGCTTTATAGAGCTCTCTTCCTTTGGGTGTTGTCAAACGTGAACCCCAACAACTGTTTTTTGCATTAAAATCACCTCCAAGAATGAATTTAGTACCTAATGTTTCAAATAGAGCTATATATTCTTCTTTTCGGATAGAATGCCTAGGTGGGCAGTAGATAGCAGCCACAATTAACTTATAACTCCTTGTTTGAACAGCTACACTCGATAATTGTACTCTCTCAGTTTCATATTTCATTTCTTCATTGTGTTTAATACAGTCCTTGATAATAACAGCACTTCCACCTCGCGCCCTATTACTGGGATGTATAGCATGGTAAGTCTTATATCCTCTAATTCTCATATAAGACTGTTTAGTGAAATGAGTTTCAGAAACTAAACAAATATCTATATTTTGTATATTTAAAACTGCTTCTAGTTCTTGTTGTCGAGTGAGGAGTCCATTACAATTCCATTCAATTATTCTAAGAGCGTTATTTGTCATTACAGCTTAGAAGGTTTATTTTTTTCCAGCTTCTCAAAACGATTTTGAAGATTGGAAATAATCTTTTCTTGATTATCTAGCTTTTGAAGAATGAGTTTCAACACCTGATTGATATCTCCTTCTACATTCTCAAGTTGCCGGCTATTTAAATGAGAACTATGATTGCCAACAACAGTTTGTGCATATGTTTTTTTACTTGAAGTAGGCATGCTAATTTCAATCTGCTTTGTATTTTTATTTTTTAAGGAGATTACCTGCTTGGTATTTTTTTCATCTTGTTTTGCAATTATTGGAATCTGACTAACTGGGCTCTTACGAGAGTTGGTCTTATTTTTTTGAGTTGCATTTCGGATTTTCTGCAGTTCAATAGCCACAGTGCACCCTCGGTAACTCGCTGGGTGAGCCTCTCCACAATGAACACATTTCGGTGTAGCATATTTCACACATCTTGGTTCCATATTGCAGTACTTTTGAGTGTGTCCGTATGCCTGGCATCGCTTACATTGTGCTATCAGCTTTGCCTTCTTTATTGTTTCGACTTCCACTTTACATCCGAGGACAGTCTTCAATTCAAATATTTTTTTAACATCTTCTTCGCAGCTGAAAGATATTAAGAACATGTCCAGTGGTTCTTTTGTCTTCCATTTGAGTTTATTCACCACCTCCAGGACCTTGTAGCCTTGATTCTTCAAATCATCAGTTATGGAATCTGGACTGCATGAATGATGTAGCTTCTTTATCATTACTCTAATAGGGCGAGACTGTTTATTCTCGTAAGAATGCCATTTGTAGCCAGCATCAACCAATTTCTTTGTGACGTTCCTGTACGTATCCACGTCTAGAACGTTGATTTTGAATGTTTCATTACTAACTAGCTTGATTCTAAGTTTATCAGCTGGCGACACACTATTCAAATCTTTTAATAGGGAGTTGAAATTGTTCACACCATCCACGATGATAGGCGGAGGGGGCACTACTTTATTCTTCTTCTCCATGGCATCCTGATTTGCATTGGTTGTTGGCTTGCTCTTTGTTAGTAGAGGGGGTGAAAGTGATGTATCCATTTTCTTTTCTTTGTATTTCTGGACTTCACGTATCCACTCAGTCTCCTTGGCTAACTCTTCTTCATCTGTTGAGAAATGTTTATTTTTATTTTCATTCTCCTTATGAAGATTACCTCCATCTGGAATACGAGGCTGCTTTTTATTCTCCTCCTTGTTCTCAAGAAGAGAAATTCTCTGGTTTAGCTGCTCCAGTTGCTTTTCAAGTTCTTGATTCTTGAGTTGAGTTATCCTACATTTATCTTCAGCTTCCTTCCAACTATTATACAATATTTGCTCGGTTGCTGTTTTCAAATGATTTGGATCGATAACCTTTTCAGGCGTTGATTCCCTCGTAGGATGACCGATGTTTACACTGCCGGTTTCCATTTCTTCTTCATTCACTCTTTCTTCTTCTTCTTCTTCGAACTCCGGAATCAAAAATTTCGATGGTTTGACGAATGTCATTTCTATTGTTTAGAAACTATTTTCTAACGAATGAAAAATGTTTATTTGGCACTATGCACACCGCGCGATTGTGCCGCGGCCATTGACCGGCTGAACAACACAGCGTCGCTGCCGGACGCTCGCACGCACGCACACCCGCACGATCACTCTCGTTCGCGATATTCCGCTGACGCGAATCTATTCAAGTGAATTTTCACTGACTCAATTATTTTCACTACTACTACGCTATCACTACTCTATCACTAAAATGCTCTAGACATGCTACCTCTTCGACGTCTAAACGAAGATGAAACAAGTCAGAGTCTTCTTATCACCCAAAAATTGAAGGAAAAGGTCAAGAAACTTGGAGGAAATTTAGCGATTTTTGAAAATTTTCTATCTAAGTTACTCCAACTTTTCATAGTCTATATTGAAGTAGGCATTAATATTTTCAAAGTGAAGTATATTGTCTATCAAGAAAGTTCATGAAAAGATTCAAAATTTTGAACAAACTTTTCAATTCTTGATTAAACAATTATAACGATTTCTTATTTAGATGGTATTGAAACTTTACAGGAAAATTGATAAATTTGGAGGAATTTACATTCTACGAATGTTAAGTATTCTGGAGTTTTAAGAGAAGTCGCAGTATCCAAGTGGAAATTCATGTTATAATCTCATTAATTTGGCTACAAAAAAGACATGGAGTCTCTTCAAGCCTCCTTTCAGAGTGCTGAAAATTCTTGCATTTTTTCAAACCAGAGTACTTCTTCTATTGCTATCAAGGTTATGTTGTGAGTAGAGAGAATGGAATTTGAATTGACGTACGAGTGAGAAGGGACGGACCAGATCTTACTTATACAAGACGCCGAAATACCCATCATCTCCATTCCTAGCCGTTTTATTAGGATAAGTGTCCTATGATGGAACAACAATGTAATGGCCTTAGTCACGCGATCTTGTGGCTTCTGGTGCACCACTGTAAGCTGCTGAATGGAAGGCGCTTGATCGGAAACGAATTTCGGAAACATTCTTTCGATTTTAAATAAGTTAATAAGGTGGACCACATTATATCTCCATTAAATGTAAAATGGAAATTATAGAAATTTATGTAACGTATAAATATTATAGTTATGGTGATTTTAATTAACCATTGTTTAAGCCTTAATTAAGTCTTGGTTTTATTTAGAAAAAAAAGAACAAACAAAAACAGAACTATGAAAGAAACCAAATTGACATTTTATAAAGTGATGGCATTACCCTCATTATTATGCACTTTATAATTTATTATAGATTTCGATTCTTATTTAGAATTCGTTTGAGGAGCTAAAGAATGAAAATAGTGTATGTTTTTCTATTTCCTACAATTTCTAAATTTATTTTCACCATTTTTAACTAGTTTCAAGATAGATATCATCTAACAATATAAGATGAATATTCAAATTTATTAAAACAACAGAGAAGTAAATAAACTGAACTTGTAGGCCTATTATTGAATTCGTCATATTATTAAGATATGTATAACAATATAAAACTATTTGGAAAAGTAGCTCATATTATTGAATTTCGATGTGAGATCCAAGGAACAAGAGTCTAGTTATGCTACGTATATTTTTCTCGTAGCGACTCTGCTCAATAGATCCATTACCATTTTTTATTCATGGGTGATGATCCTTCACAGCATGCGCTAAATGAGATAACAAAAGATTATATTATAATACGATCCCATGTCGTAAACCGACTACCGCAGATGGTCAAGTGGATGAGCCTTTTTTAGATTTCATTATAGCTTTTTAGGGGAGCACATCTTGGATAACACAAGGCACTGCTCATCATCCCTCTTGCTTTGAAACGCACCCCTCATCCGCTTATCGCATTTATTTCGCGACCTACTAAAAAACTGATATAGATCATCACTCCACCCTATTCGTGTGAAATGATACATGAAAAATCGATCTCGATGTAAGTCACATGCTGCAACTCCTGTTACTTGTGCACACAGTTCCTAGAATTTACTATTACCATAGTTTGATGACTTTGTAGATGATGTAAAACTATTATACTGTAGAAAATACTGGAATAGAATTGATGAGTAAACACTGCTGTGTTTGGGCTATTGAAGTTTGAGTTTGGGCTCATTGTTCAAGACAATATTGAAGTAGGTTAAAAATGCCAGAAAAAACTTGTATTGATGAGTTCAAAATCGAGTCAAATTCGAAAAGTATTCTTGTAAAGATCATAATATATATATAATATCACATATGTATAATTTTACAACCGTCAAATACAAATCCTATTGTACTTGAATTAATAAACTGAAAATTTATCACTTCTGTATAGCTTCAAATTCCAGTCACAAGTCATATAAATCTCTATAATTTGAAATTTTTTATTGGTGATGGGTACGGTACTCAATTATTGTGAGTTAATTAAGCCTCACAAGTCAATCACTTACTTGTGAATACTTGTGAGTATTCCACTCACAAGTGGAATACTCACAAGTGGAATACTCACAAGTAATATAAATAAATCACTTACTTGTCAACACTTGTGACTTCCACAGTAAGTCAGGAAAATATTGAAAAACTCATGTTTTCCTATAATTTCACCACCATTAAACTTGAATTCGACTTCAATTAAAATTTTTGAATAATGGTTAAACAATCCAAAATGTTCATTCATATCTTATTGAAACGTATATTATTGTGAAACTATTTAAGGAAAATCTTTCTCTAGCTAATCTATCAAACAAACCACCTGTCAAACTTTAATTTGTTTTAAATAATGCTATTCAATAACAAAAATATCAGTAGGCCTAATACGAATAGTTTGCTTATTTTATTTGCTTATTTAATTCAAATTCTGCTATTATTCTCTCTATATCATTTTCATCATTTTGTTTAGGAATATCATTAATTTGGAATTCCTAAACAAAATGATGCAAATGTTATAGAGAGAATAATAGCAGAATTTGAAATTATTGGCCCTATTGGCTTTTCTAACCAACAAAAAATTACTACAACGGAAAGCTTTTTGTGAAAGAATGGACGTTTGATGACGTCCGTTGACACAAATACATCTTTCAATACATCCCTAGGGAGAATTGTAAAAAGGGAAATAGCGGGATGCATGACGAACAAGGGAGGGCTCTGAAGTAGCCTCGTGAGATATCCCACACATGACACACATGGAAGGCGAGTGATGAGGGGAAGGGGAGAGGGTTGGCCTATTTTTGAACAGTGTGGTTAGCTCTAACCACAATGGTGCACTTGATCACCCTCTTCAATTTACTTTTTTAACAATAAGAAGGAACGAGCGATCAAGTGTAGTCCACGAGCCACGTGCTGTCTATGCAAGCAAATGCGATCAATCATTCGCCAGACAATTCAGTTTCGATTATTGTAAATAATAGTTTCGTTCCCAGAGACGTCTTTCAGTTTTGTGAGTTTGTCGCTCGGTGAAAAAATCATAAATATTGTGGGAAATGCATTGATACAGTGTTTTAATTTCACTTTTCTTCATATCACAAATTATTCAAAGGAATCCAGAGGCTTGCGCTTGAAGAGTGATAGACTTGATTGAAATATTAATGAATTAGAAACTTTGAAAAATATATATTATATTTGTTTTGATTTGGTTTCTAAGAACTAGGAAGACAAAAAGCAAACCTCTGATAAGTCTTCGCCAACATTCACGAAAAATCACCCTTATAACTTGAAGTAATCACAGAATAAATTATGATTCACGTTAACAATAAATAAATACGATTAAAAAACTAATTAAAAAAATTATATCCAATTCTTCACATGTAGTTTAACAATCATGTTTTGAGACTGAAGTCCATCATCAGATTTTAATATTCAGAAATATTAATGACTGATTTCATTGGTTTTTTACTTAATATCCATGGAAATAGATAGAGAATATCCTTGAGATGCTGTATGTTAAACATTAAATTAAAAAAAAAACACGGATAGAAATCATATCCTCTTGAATGATATAATTAATTATATCATCATTTTCATCATCGAAGAGTTATCTTTATGCTGGTTATGCCTAGAATATTATATTAGTTCTGTTTTCCTTCTTAAATGGATATACATGTATTATATTATGCACATTTTATTTTCATTTTTGCACTTGTATGTATATTTATGGTGAGTGAATTGTTCGTTTTTCTTTTTTGGCAATAGAATGAATGGAATATTATCATAATGCAACGCCAAGGTTTACATTCTCCAATGTTTTTAACAAGTTACGAAGTTTTCTTGTTACAGTACTTATAAAGCTATAACCTATAAAGCACAGAGAAGTTTTTTTGTTAAGTAGGAGACTTATAAAGCTTATACTATAACCTATAAAGCATAGAGAAGTTATATTGTTAAGTAGGAGTTATTTCGTATTATTCCGTAAAAAAGAGCTCCAAAGCCACCAGAGCGTATAAGTTTGGGCGGAGTTTGGTTCAGTTTTTGTGGAAGCGGCCGAGTATTGAAGTCAGCATATAAGTGAATAGTCCACTCATGCGACCGACGTCCATTACTCAGGAATTCTGGCTGCATTAATTAGCATGCTTCTCAAACGAACGGAAACTCGTCGCTCAGACCAACCAAATACTTTTATATCAGCCATTGCTTGTTGGCCACGATTGGATTCAAACAGAAATTAACATAGTGAAGAGTACTTTCGTGTTTTAGCAAAGAAATGGACGGTCCTGTTTCCATGTTTGAAATAATTTCTGGAGACGCATCCTACTCTTGAAAGTCTTTCACAAATGAATATTTAATCATGGAAGAGCTATTATAAATACTGTCCCATTTCCTGACAGTTGATTTCTTTTATACCACTGCTCCTGGCTTTGTTGTAAGTAGGCTTTTAACTAGACTCCAGAGACAATGTAAACAACATGAACACGATTTTAATGAATTTAGACCACTTTTCTATTTCCTTCTCTTCTTATTCTATTGTGCTGATGCTATCCTTACTCGCATAACTATCTAATTATTCAATATAAATGGAATTTCCTAATTATTCTGATTTTTACTCAGTACTTCTTCTTCCGTGTCTAAAAGGTCGCTAAACTAGATCTTTTTGCGAAATGTAGCCGCTGGAACTGCTTTGTCATTTGCCACTCTGTGCTAAACATTTTCAACCATATAATGCTACTGGGTACAAAATCTCTACATTCAGGATGAAAGAACTGAGGAGCTTCCATTCATCCCTTTTATTTGTTCCACTTCTGTTGGTGCCTCAATATGATTTTTCAATGAGGCTACCTAACTATTCTACTTTTTCTGAAGTAGCCTTATTACATATTTTTCCAAAATGTAGCCGCAGGAATTGCTTTGTCATTTGCTACTCTAGGTTGAAAATTTCCAAGAATATGCTACTGAATCCAAAATCTCAATTCAGGATGAAAGAACTAAGAAACTACTTTATTTATCCCTTTTATTTGTTTTACTGTTGGACTCGCAACACGATTTTTCAATGAGGCTACCTAACTACTTTTCCTTTTTGTATTGTTTTTTTGGAAATGGAATGTGAATAAATGAAATGATAACTTCCTCTTACATTTCTTCTTTTTCTAATTTGCAGTACTGGAACTTTTTTGAGATAAAATTCATATTTTAGGTAGTCTACCAGTTGAATAGACGAATCGCTATCAAACTAGATTTTCTCAAACAAGATTTTTACGATGACAGTCTGCACAATTTCTGCACAAGAATGTTGCGTAAGGTTCAAAGTAAGTTTTGCTGCATTCCTGTGATTACACGCTTGTGTATGGCCGCTTTCCCAAGAAATGCAAGAGCAGCGAACACGGACGAAGCTCCTATTAAGAGGTGATTGGCTGAGTCACGTAGACCAGATCACAGTAATCCAATAATGAATAATCACGTTGGACGGTGGTTGCTTTTTTGAAATTGGCAAGCAGATTAATGAAATTGGCGTCCGGATTAATGAAATCGCCACGGAAACATAGTCAGTCACGTCTAGCCGAGTTGCAGCCATTATCAGATGAGTGCAGACTGCACCGCGACCGCGACTCGATCTCCCCGGATAGAGTAACGAACAAACGCTGCCACATAACATCACCAACGTAACGCTGATTATTAGGGTTGCTCTATTTATATACAATACGGTAACCGTTATTTTTTGTGATAACAGTGATTATTATTCGTGTTCTTGCCAAATTAATGTTAGTTGCATCGGTTCTAACACCGATTGAGTGGGTTCATACGATCGCCATCTCAATTTGAAAACGGATTCTGCTGGTATAATCCGTAGTATACATTCCGCTCCATTGTGATTTTGTTAGCTTCTAGTTATTGACCTGTGGAGAAAATTGATCAAAAGATCATTGATTCTATTTAGAATCTTGTTCACTACTAGTTTTGGATGTTTGAATATACTTTAGAAGCTTTACAAAGTGGTGTTTCTTCTGGTTTCTGGTTTCTTTATTCTTGTGTAATCATACTCCACCCTCCCTCAGAAAATTGCAAGTTTCACTTTATAATGCAACTCTATAAATGCACTCTATAATGGTATTTCTTTGCATACCTGTTTTGATTTCTTGTTGAGTTTAGGTATGTGACGTCCTTATTAAATTATTCAATTTTGAGAGACAATAGTCAATTTTATAAGTTTTTGGTGAATTTATTATTTGTTCTCTTAAGCTGAATTGCAATTTCTCACAGTCTAGTCCTTGGTCAATGAGGATGAATATCATTATATATGGTATATAATATGTATATGATATCATAATGTTCATAAATGATGTAAGGAATATATCTCATTCCAATAGCTTCACACTTTTCTAACAACATGACCTTATAATTCACCTAATTCATCGTTTCATCTAATTCATCAATTTGGTCGTGTGTAGGACCAAGTTCACTCCGTTAATGTCACTGACAGAATCTAGAAAAATACTGTTTAGTAGTTGAATAAATCGAGCTCCATAATTTCCAGTTTGTGAACTGCAGATAATTAAAGTTTGACAGAATTTTATTTTCAACTAAAAAATGGCCGTTCGATGGTCATGAAGATTTACAGTGTTATTTGCCAATGCAGTGTAATGAGATTAAGGGGCGTTGAGACGGGCGTGTAGCTTTTTTCCGGCTGTAGCAGTGGCCATAAATTGTGTGCCTCTGGTTCCGCCCTTAGAGGGTCCTTCCTTTCCTCCGACAATTCCTTCTTTATAGAGGCGCGCGCGCGCGTTTATTCGCATCTCCCCACTTTGTAATTAACTCTTGGAAATTAAAAGAATCCATCCTGCACCAGTAGAGTGCACAACCTGTTATTATCTGTAGATGATGAGATGCGATGTTGTCCCTGCCTGCTCACCCGTTTTCACAAAAACAACATCAAAATCCGCCCTGAAAATTTCAATTTCGGTAGGCAACCTGATTGCTCGGCGTGGGCGGATCTCCAGCTAGAAAAACTCCTGAGTCGAAGCTCGAAATATGTGGCACGTGATTGCAGTTCAACAAAGAAACGAGATTTGAACGTGGTCTGAGCTGGGCATCCTTTCATTCGTGTTGGCTTTTGTTCCGAAGCAGAAATATCGAGTTAAACAACTACACAATTTTCTTCTTTCTCAATCAAAATCACCAGTCTACTTTCATTTGTGTATTGTACACAAATCGTAATTCTATTACCATTTCGTTGGGTTAATTTCTTCATTTTATCAAAGTCTTTTCCATAATTATTTTTGCTGTTCACTGCAGAGATATTCATAATCCATTCTTATTTTATAATATCCATTCGATATTTGGTTTGTCTACGGTGAACTATTGATTTTAAGGCCTAGCTGTTAATCGGACTCTAAGAGAAAACGGTCAAATTAAATTTCTTGAAGATTCGACTGAAATATTACAATGTTAATGTATTAGGCGGCACCGTACTAGTTCTGTACTGCTAGCGCAAGAAACTGAAAATGGTATCATAAGCATGGTGCTCAGTAATCTGAAAAGAAAAACCAACTTTCATAAAACCGCTAATATGAAATAGAAAGTATTATATGATAATAATAAACTAATACTAAGGCGAAATTCGCCTTATTCAATCCTCGAATTTGAACGGGTGGTATTCCAAGAGAACTTGAATTATTTAGGGTATTCAATCGCTTTATTACAGTAATAAAGCGCTTTAATGCATTACTCCTTTATCTCAACATTGTTATTTACGTGTATTACAACACTTGTAAATCATGAACAATGTTTATCACATGCCAAAAAGTTAACCTATGCATGATTGGACCAACATTGAGTATAAGTCTCTCCTATATAAATGAATGTGTTGTAAATCACAAAAACACGAACTAAATTTATTTTATTGGAATGTCAACAAGTAGACCTACATAATTCTCTTGAGGCATGGAACGATTCCCATGCATGCTGCAATAAGCTATCGGCTGTTGGATAGCCACACAAAGAGAAGAGCTATTAAAATTCATTTGAATTATGTCTGCATTTTGTTCAGTGAGGGCACTGAATAAATATGCAACTTGGGCTATAACAGAATCAGCCAGCATAAGCTTCTTAGCTTCGGGTAAGTAGATGCCAAGAACAAGCTCCTTATAAACGGGTCAATAGTTTTTACCAGTTTGCGTGGGAGAGACTGTAATACAGCCAGCATAATAGCCTTTTATGTTCTATTCAGCTCGGGATAATAGTTTCTTCGTGCCCAACAGGCCACTCTATGCGACTTCTTTACAATGTAATAGCTTTATCATTATGCACTGTGAAAAGGTTGTCAATTGACAATTACAACTCACCTTTACAATAAATTGAAATATAACGGGGTCTCTTCGATGATAATTCACACTTTTGAACTCAATTTTGGGCTTTTGGGAGATGATATTTCCAATGGCAACCAGATACTCATAACCTGTCTTATTCTGTATGTTCATACTCGGCCGATTTTTATGTGTTGCACAGAGTGATTAAGCATAATATATTATGCTAGAGTAGCACACAAAATCGACTCAGTGTGGACATAGGAAATGAATGCAAAAGCTGCAAGGAAGGAGATGAGGAGAAGCTAAATTTTCAAAAACGGAGAAAACACAACATCCTTTACTCATGAATCATAAGAAAACAATTTTCCATTCATCGGTTTGTTTAAAGACTCTTAGTTAAATCAAGAAAGCATTGAATTTGAAACAATATTATCAACATTTATTCCACAGGTTCCACAATAAATCAAATTTGTACAATCATATCCAATTTCCTGGATCCAGATATTTGGTTTCGTCTATCACTTCACCGCACAATGTATCAATACCGTAATCATTTATCAAATAATTTTTTATTTTCTAGAATAAAAATAAGCTTTATTTGTTTTTCCTCTAAAAGACACTTCTTGATTGACTGGACTTATTGCAATCTTTGTTAATTTCCCCTTTTTCCCTATCCATAATGATCGATTGTCTTGATCATTGAGATTTGATCTAATAAACTCCACTTTCAGAGAAGTAGAACACATTGATGATTGAAAAGACATCTGCTGATCTGCATACATTATGATATTATGTATTACTATTTTTTCATCTATTATTTATTCTTTTATCTACGTTTGATTATTCATTTCATTTGTTTCTTAAATTATTTATATTCTCATTCATGTTTGATTCTCCATTCCTATTGTTTCAACGATTATTCATCTTCTCATTTATGTTTGATAATATTCCTATTATTCCATTAATCATTTACATTTTTAATTTATATTTTACAGATTTGAACTACTGTGGCACCAACGAGCCATGCCAGAATGGAGGTACCTGCGAGAACACGGCTCCCGACAGTTTTCTGTGCAACTGTCCAGAGGGTTTTTCGGGCCTGAACTGCGAAATAGTGGACAACCCCTGTGTGACGGGGCCGTGCGCCAATGGGGGCGCTTGCCTCGAGACTGCCGGACAGTTTCATTGCGTCTGCGCCGCCGGGTGGACCGGATCGACCTGCAGAATAAGTGAGTCAAGTTTTTCGAAATTTTTCCTAAAAATGTTTCGTGTTGTTCTCTCTAAAACGACATGAATTTAATCGGATCCGAGTCTCAATTCATTCATAGGAATACATCGGAATAAGGAACTAATGTAGCTTATGCGAATTTGAAAAAATAATCTTTTTGAAGAGATGAATTTAGCAAAGAGTGTGGTACCATAAAAGAGAATAGAAGTAGCCTAAACGTTTTTCAATACTCTCTGAGTAATCAATAACTATCAATTTGTTGATAATTATGGCAATAGATGAATCAGGTTGAAAAAATATTCTTCCACTGAGGTTTACCACAATAAAAGCCTCACTTACTGCTTACTTAAAGCATCACTTATTGTAAGCTCACTTTTAATAATTGTTATGTTAGGTTTGGAACCTATTCCGAAATGGTTTGATATCATCATTGACCGAAAATGTAGTCTTTTACAAATGAAATAATAATTTATTGCAATTCAATATTTATTAAATCACCTTTTGTGATAAACAATAAGTCAATAATATAGAGAGAATATGATTGTAACCTCTTTATCGGATAGATCAAAACGCTGCATGAAAATAGTATGGATGTATTTGGTATTGGTTGTGTATTAAATTCTGGTTTTGGTACATTTTTGCATGCAAGTGTGATGGCATGTAGTTGTTATGGTGACGGTGTAAATGTACTGTGCACTTCTGTTTTCTTATCATACCAAGTAAATAAATTTCAAACTTTGACTGACAAGGAAACCTCATTGGAATAATAATTCGAGTTTGGCTGAGGGCTAATTTTTATTTATAAATGGATTTGCGATTGTCCATGGTAAGTTGATAGTTTGTTAAAATAGCAAGTGATTTTTCCTGAACTTGGATGAACATTTATTTCAAAAAAATTGGAATGAAGAAGACGTTCAAGCTCAATTCCTTTTTTCTATTCACAAAATTCGAGTTTTCTAACACTTTTAATTCTGGTGTTACAAAGCGGTTGAGTGTTGACACCTCATTTGTCCTCTCTTCATCGTTTTTCTCCTTCACCTATCTTCCTCTCTTTGTTTCATATTATTCTCCTTTACCCTTCCATCTTCTCCTCCTTTTCAATCTTCTCCTTTTCCACCCCTTCATCTGTGCTCACTCTACACTCTTCGTCTATTCGTCTCCCTTCATGTGTTCTCCTGCTTCTTCTACGTCAACCTGATCTCCTTTTTTTGTTATTTTCTCTCCTCTCCTCCTCGCGCGCACATAGTGCTTTGACAATGCGTAATGACTGTGTGTTTTGTACTTTCAATAGATGTCGTTAGCATATGCTGTACCTGAATAAAAGAGGGGGACGTGGGTGGTTGTGAATGACAGGGCCCACAGAAGTAGCAGCAGTGCTGGCGAAACCACATTGTTGTCTGACGGAAGGCTCTCAGCAATAGCTCTGTTCTGGACAGTTTCATTTTAAAATTCCCTCCTTTCCCTATCTCAGTCACCACCACTCAATCACTCTCTTCTCTTCACATTTCTTTTAGTTTCCTTAGTCAATTTATTCCTTTTTGCGTAACTCATACTCTTCAATGTCTCTCTTATCCACTCCCACTCACATTACAAAAAGTATCATTTCACAGGCTTCAATTCTTACCTAACTGACTCTATTATGAGAATCCTGGAAAATATCTACTTTGCTCAATCCAATTTCATAAACTACCATTCATTTATTCATAAACCCTTTATTCATTTAATCATTTAACCACTCATGAAGGAGAATACATCAGACTTGTGCCCAAAACTAGTCCACTTCCAATTTTTACGAAAACAGTATACAAACCTCTTCAAACCTGTTGACAAAATTGAAACAGTTATAATATAGCTATAACGTAATTTCCTTCCACGTTGTATCATATAACTAAATTAGTAATTCATAATTCTAAAATAAAAGCCGAACAAATGAAAATTAAAAAGTCTTGATCCTTATAAAATCAATATTGTGATAATAAAATCGATTCCCAGATAGGCCTATTGAGATATTTTCCTGTTTTTTCTCTCTTTTTTGTGAAAACAGTAAATTAAATACATGTGGATGCGAACGCTTGTGACCTTAAAATATTACAGGACAGCCGAATGAAGTAATCATTCCATTTCCGTTCAATCTCTGCTAATCAGAAAAACATTTCAATTCCAATAAATTCAATAACGAGAATTACTTTCAAGTCATTAAACGAGCAATTCAAGCTCATATGGGATAATAATCAGACTGTCTTGGAATCGGTTGAAGTTATAGGCCCAATTTCCATTTCCCTGCCCTATCGGACCCAATCGCTCCACTCCCTTATAAGTGATGTTATTATGGCTTATCATGCGACGAGTCTAACATTTCGTACTACTTATAGAATTAAATTGTTCCAGTGTCGATTTGAAATTTTCATTTGCCATAACATAACTTCTATTGATGGTGAAGCGACGAAGGAAGTCGGCTTACGATTTGCTAATAGGATACCGTGACTAAATTTACTGGAACAATTATGCGCTATTACTGCCATAGACCTAAGCGAATCGAATTCCAATGATAATTAAACGGCTAGGTAATTTCTTCGTTTTTACCTGGGAGGTTCTGTGATAACGTTCAACGATCTTTCAAATTATATCTGGTGTGATGCTATCATGAACTTTGCTAGGTAGCTGAACCTTGGCCATTTCATGTAATAGAGAATGTCAAGTCGCGAGGTGAGATTGCCTTTAACAGTTGTACTGTATTGTATTTATTAATTCACGAAAATATCATTTGCATACTAAAGTAATCATTAAATGTGTAAAGAGGCCTCAAATTGCCTTCCTGAAATAGTATAAATATATAGGACATCTGACTCAACACTTCGTCGAGAATGAGTATTATACTACTGTATTATCACTAACTGACTTCAATATATTCTTGAGTTGTTAGTCTACTACATCTGAGTAATGAGGATCTCAGTAATATCAAAAAACTTATTCAATTGATACTTATTGGAAAAAAAAGCTGATGATGTGACCTGTATGGTCACGAAATTTACTGGAACAATCATGCGCCACTACTGTCACAGACCTAAGCGAATTGAATTCCAATGATAATTATCTTCAATTATAATTAAACGGTCCTTAAACCACAAATAAATAGTAGAATTGGAAAAATCCTTGTGTTTTCATTTCAAACTATTATGATAGTTTAGTTATTAAAAGGATAATAAATATGGTGTTGATTCAATGTCCCAAATTGTGACCCACACACACAACTTAATATGAATTATTTTGGTAAGATACTCTCTTCTGGAGTTTCTTTTATAGGAAATTATGAAATGATGACCCAATCTATATAGACAAAAAACTACCATATTTCATCTTCAATCACTTATAATATATTTTTTCTTCTCTCAAACCTCTTCCCAAACTGGAAAGTAAGCCAGAGGGTGGATTCTTTTTCAACGATTTGTGAAAAAAGGCAGTTTGAAAAACGTTGTGACACGTTACGTCAGTATCGAGTTTATTGAATTTTCCATGGACTATTTCCGTGCACAAACTCACGTGTAAACTCGAATGTTCAACACTTGCATGACCAATCATTATGGTCGGCTCAATAACCATTATGTCTGTGGTCAGTGTTGTATCAGAAGTAATTTAGAGAGCATTTAATTGGCCCCTTCCCAACATCCCGTCGTTGCGCGAAGAGCTCGACTCTTCTTCAATAGTTGGTCCCACTGGGACCACCTCGATGATGTTGATTAGGGTAAGAGCATGCTCGGCCATAATGCGCTCTCTCTCTTATAATAGACCCATATCTTGGTCGTATTTTTCAGTTTCTTCTCTCCTACACATACGTGACTGTCCAAGCTGACCAAGCGGTGCCTTCTCAGTTTTTGTCCTCCGGTGGCTGAGATATCGGTTTGATGTCACCAAACCAGTTGGTAATCTTGGTAACCGTTGCGTTTCGATCACTAATTAGCTTGTATACCTGTGAATACGAGCGAGATGGAATCGGTTCGAGTTTCTTTCTCAATCCACTAAACCTTACCTAATCTTCTTCCTTTGCGCAGTTTTGAGGCTAGTATTTGAAAACATAATGAGGGTTTTCGGTTGTAAACTGGTAGAGCCAAGTTTTCGATAAATAATGATTGGGATCTTTTGTTCAGAGCATTATAATAAGAAGCCTATAATTAGTTAAAAATCTAATGTACTTAACATCACTTTTTATAATTTCAATAGTTTAATGATCATTTATGAATAACCATTGAACGATATAACATGTACCAATCCCTGTAACAGTAACAGAGATAATATAAGCCTAATCCTGAAATTTAACTATCCTATCTCAAACACAGAGTTTTGATAAGCTTGTAGGAACTTAATCTCCACAGTCCCTTCTGTAAAATTAGTTGATGGTGCATGAAATATAAAAAATTCGTCTTTTGTCTTCAAAGCTATAGACTTGATAATAGTCTATAAAAATGATTTGATAACAATATGAAAGCAGCTGCTAAGGCATTTATCGACTGTGAGAGTGTCTTGCTTACATATTATCAGGAATGTGAAAGCCTGTAACACAGTTACATTTTCTGAAGCGAAGTTATGGGCTTGTGGTTTCTCAATACTGACTTGAAATTAAGTGACACTCAAAGGCAATATCAAAGTTAATAGTTGGGCAGTTGTCTTGATGCTCTTCTCTCAAATATATGGTCTTCTCTTGTTCATGGGGCACCTTCTACTAATTTTCTCAATAGAGTGAGTCCAAACTATCATGGTCTTCTCTTGTTCTTGGGGTACCTTCTACTAATTTTCTCAATAGAGCGAGACCAAAGTATTGAACAGTATAGGAAAGGTGTGCGGTAATTGGTCGTTGTACGTGGATTGTCTGTTGTTAGAGCTAGAGCAGGTAGTAGTCCACTAGCAGGGAATACATGCTGTTGCACGGCTGGAGAGAGATCGAAGGGGTTTTCGATTGATAGTGGAGTGTGTGTGTGTGCGTGCGAGCGATCTCTCACTTTCAACGCGGTATAGTTCCTCGCCGGTACACTAATAACACTTTAGTATTAAGGGGTTCATAAGTATAATAAGTAGCTTAAACCCCCGGACCTCTGGTCCAAGATGTGGATAGGGGGACGAGTGGGGCCTATTCTACGAGGTTGCAAGACGCAAAGAGATAGCTCTGGCTATTTACAGCTGAGTCTGTCACGACCGTGGAAGAAATAAGACTAATAAAACATAATTGGCGACCCAACGTTGGACCCTGTTATTTTCGCTGTGGTTTAAATTAATTGGATTCCAGCTGCTGAAGAAGACGAAGAAGAAGAGTAGGATAAGTTATTGTGGAAGGGGGGGGGGTTGGAGGGGCGGGAGTTTGTGCCGGTGCTCAACTTGGGCCAGCCTTCCTGTCTATCTACTTGCTCATACATCCTCCACCTGAGAAGTCCCTCTGCTTCCACTACCACGCCTATTCCTCCCTTTTCATTCTGTCTCCTTCGTTATCATCATCATCATCATCATCATCATCATCATCATCATCATCATCATCATCATCATCTTGAACTGTAACTTCAAACCATCACACCGCCGCGTCTGCCTCTCCATCCACTACCTGTCTGCCAGTTTCGTCTGTCTTTCGATTTATTTCTGTGTGTGTTTGTACGCTTTTCGAGCTGTGGCTGCAAGACAAGCCACGGAAGATGCTTGATGTACCGAACGAACACACTCTATCAGTGTTGTACGTACCTGTTTGACTGTGTTTCATCAGCTTCTACTCGTCCAGTTCTCTCTGTCTGTCAAATAGTGTTCTCCCTTGTGGAGTATGGTTCAGTTTATTCTCTCACAATCCCTTTCTCGTTCTCTTTCGGACCTTTTCAAGCTCCCAAAACAGTTTGCTGTCTTTCTCCTCTTTCTATCTCTCTCGTGTTTGGACCTTTCCGATCCTCCACCGCCCCCAACAGCTCCCAAACAGTTTGCTGTATGTGTTGCCTCGGGGCGCTCAGCGTTTAACCCATCCACCCGCGCGTTTGCCTAATTCTGGACAGCACTTTTCTTCGGCTATTCAATTAAAATATGCCTGCCAGCTTTTCTTCGCCACACAACACTTCCCGCACCATCCAACATGCTAAATACATCATCAGTCATCTTTTATGAGCGTAACGAAATGTTCACGAATAATTTTCAACAAGGTGCAACTTTAAAAAAAAACACAAACCTCTAGTAGCTTTCAAAAACTATGCACCCATTCTTCCTGAGGATAGCCTCAGGCAGTACAACCGTTGCTTCTGTTTTCTGCTACCGTATCATCCATAAGTCCCGTGACTCATTCACTACCGTATATTCATTAAAATGCCTAACCTTTCTCTTCCTTTCTTAGCGCTACCTCATTTGTTTCACAATTTCAGAACTGTTATTGATTCTATTGTGGGCGAATCATACGGTTTGCAGACTCACGATGAATCTCTTCTGCAACTCCTTTTTTTCAAAATCATTTGTCATTGTTGTTTCCTATGTCTGCATTCACAATCTCTTCCTAGTTGTTATTTTTGTATTGATTAATATAGATATTATCGTGGTAGGGTGAGTCAGCTTACAAAAACAGTTACTCAACTTATTCGATGACCGATGAACTCTTCTTTGATGTAGCATTACAACATCAGACGTTGAAGAATTATAAAAAAAAACCTTATTAAGATCTATTTTCAAATTATTTCTATCCATTTTCCCGAGAACTTTGGAGGCAAGCTATTTCATGAATACTGGATTAAAATTTTAAGAAACATTCATAGGGTATCCAGAAATGTTCAAATTCAGGAAAGCAGAGTGAATGATAGGCTTACTAACTTTCAATGATGAATATTCCTCATTCAATAAACTCTTATTGACTTCTCATTGAATATGTTTGCTACTTCGATCCTGTTCCATGTACAATAACAATAATAATTTCTTGTAATAGGCTAAATGTATCTTTCTAATGGATATTATTTCGAATGAACTTATAAAGAATTCATCAGCTTGTTATTGATTGATACTGGTGAATAAATCAAAACTCAAATCTGCGAAAATCATAACTGATTTGTTATAGATTGCACTTGGCTCTTTCTCTTCAATTTAAAACATGCGCATATCAAATTATTGATAGCGTATCATCCACTTTGTTAATTTAAAATATTCATCACTACAATAAATTCTAGATTCCGATAGTTGAAAAATGTGATTGTCCAATGTACGAAGCGTGGAGGGAAAGGGAGGAGAGTAAAGCATTTTCTGTAGAGTATATAATATAGAGGAGTGAATCAATGGAAATCCGGGAGGGTTTTAATTGAATAAGTAAGTTTTTTTGTTTTAACCTTATTTATACATTGTAATGTGATATTTATAACGTGATAATCTCATCATAAGCATAAATCCATTACATGGAGTGTCTTATCTCCTTATTGAAATGAACTTATACTTTATTTGTGTCATCGGTGTGTACAAGACGTCACTTCGTGATAGTTGAAAATGATAACTGGATTAATTTATTCATCCAATTATTCGTCGACTACCCCGAAATCTGTTTTACGATTTATTTATTCATGTATCCATTCATACGTTGCCGAGACGGTAGAAATGTGGCCGGGGTCATATATTCAAATTTAATTATTCTGAGAGTGAGCCTAGGCCAACAAGTCAGGGGAATGAGTAAGACGCTCACCAGGAGGTTTCTGCATATTAAACGAGTAGACATCCTCAACTTATTGTTGTTTTGCAAGCTAATAAATTTCATAATTGAAGTTCGTTGATACACGGTCGGTTACAAGAAAGAAATGGGATGATGGTGGGTGGGGGAAGATATTATGAGAAAGAGAGAGAGAGGGAAGTGAGAAAGAGAAAAAAATAAATGAACTACTTGCCTTCCATCCAGCATCAGTGGTCTCACTAGATGTTATCGCCTCTGACTTTAAATCTATTTATTTTCACCGAGATGAGAGAGAAAAAAAATTGAAAATACACAGCATTCTTGGGCTATCGGAATTTAAATTGGAACGATTGAGTGTGCGCTGGCTCAACTGCATTCCGTGACTAACCGCTGGAGATTTTCAAAAAGATTATATTGGTTTTGGGCATAAGATTGGGAGTGTATTGTCTTCAAAACAAAACTTGAAATCTTCCCGACTTGGAAATATGTAGTTACGTTTCGTTTTTAAGGTGGCGATTCTTTCAGATAACTATTAATTGACTTACTAACTAGTGTAAGTGGAAGAGAAAATGGAGAAGGTAGTATAATCAACAGACAATATTGTGATTTTCTATCGGAAAATTTCAGAATATAAATTCTAAATTCTAATGCGTGTTGATTTGAGAATCAAATGAAAGCCCCACTTCATGTTAAACTTGGATATCATCATTACAATAATACCTGTTTTAGGATAAAATAAACCTGTAACTGAAATAAATTCATTTTATGAACAATACCTACATATTTAATTCGAGAGTATTCAATTCTTTCAAAGACAAGAAAAAATGGTGTATTTATTAGAAGAGATGTACCCATTATGTTGTTTGGTATGATTTTGAATTTTTCATACCGTACTTTCAATTCATGATTTTCCATAATATCTTCTTACTAGGATCAAACTGTAATTATTCGTTCCTGTTCATGTAACACCCTAATCATTGAATTAAAATAGGAAGCAAAATACGAATTAAAATAGGAGTTTCATAAATTAATCATTTCCAATAACGTCTGTGGAAACAAGCGAAGCATGTCCAATTCTGCAACCTGAGAAAAGAGGGAATTGTATTTCTTGAAATATCCTTATACTTCTTGGCTTTGGTGACAATGGTCTGGGATGCCTTTTATGACTTACAGGACGATATGGATGCTTACTAACCCCGTACGTGATGAAGGTGGAAGTTAAAAAATTGGCGGAAACAATTATCAATATTAACAGAGACGGAATCTTTTGATAAATTTCAGATATAGATGAGTGTCAGTCATCTCCATGCCAGAACGGTGGAACCTGTATTGACTTGGTTAATGGTTACAGTTGCTCTTGTACATCAGCTTGGGAAGGACCCAACTGTCAATTTGGTAAGTACTTTTATCACTGTTCCCCAGAACAAGAAATTAATAATTAATTAATTTTTTCATTTGTTTTGCACCCTAGAGTCGTAAATATTATGGAACCCGAACTGCTATACTGCATCAAGTTAGTATCAGAAGCAGAAGTTAATCGTTTCCACTTATTTATACTATAATACCACTTTTTCTGTGATTCTATCCATGCTTCAAGGAACATCCATGATTCAGGTACAGAACTGGTTCATTCCTGCAACAATTATTAAAGCTTGATTATTCGTTTCAAAATTTCATGCAACTTTTTAATCTAAGAAAATGTACAAGACGTTTGCAGATTACTATAATATACTGACTACTGAGTGATGAATCGAATTACATACCTGTGATTTTACATGGAACAATCTTGGCTAAGCCCACCCTACTTGATTCTACTCGTATTTAGTCTGTACAACCGATACTTAACTAACTGTAGTTCATCAAAAGCTATTTTATCTTCCGGTAAAAAGTGGTGCTTGAAATTGATATTTGATTTCGATCCATCTGATAAGTTGAACTACCGTACTAATAATATTAGGGAAGTTCAAGATCATCAACTTCAAGCTATGAGTGGCTCTTCAACATTAGCTTCATTCTAAATAATGCATGTTCCATCATTATTAAATTGTAGCCTACTGAATAATCAATTTTCTATCCATTCAAATCTAATATAATTTGAAAGGATAAGTAGGATTTTGATAATACTCATAGCTCATAGAGTCCAAGAATTTCCACTATTTTAAACAACGACATAGAGCTTGTGTTAGTATTCAGAATAGTATAGTAGGCCTATAGTCAAATTGTATGTTAATTTTTTATAGTTGACTCGCATTAGTATATTTCAAATGATTTTTAATCGATACTCCAAGTCAGGAAATTCGCAGGATTAACCATGCATAATTATTCTATTCAAGCTAAAGAATTAAGATGATAGATGAGACATTTCCAATCATTTTTTAAATTTTTTTGTTTGTTCGTTTGTTTGTCAATGGCTTAACAGTCCTATGTGGGCTTGGGCCTACCAGCTGGTTGCTAGTTTCTAATTTTTTTGAATTAGAATTTTCAAACAATTTATTCAATTGCATTTTTTGAGAATAAATTTTCGAAGGATTTTTATTGTTGAGACATACCTTGGATGATTTCATTGTCCATGCGCGGTTATTTCTCTATTATTTTACTTCTATTCAATCGAATATTCATAATTTTCAACTATCCAAAACATATAGATATCCCGTTAATTTGTTTAATAATACAACCGGTAGCTTTCAATGAATCTATAAAAACCCATCACATTCAACTGAATATTTTTTAAATTATTAATTAGATAACTAGATTATAACTAGATAACCACAAAACTAAAAAAGTTTTCCAATGTCTCTTTCTTCTTTTGGACTACGAGTAGTCTATTAAGTAGTCTGATATTGAACATTAGTTTTACGTATTTCAACTACAAGTTTTGATTCAAATAGCCAAATGATCACACAATTTATTCATTCAAATTTATAAACTCTAAAAACTGGAAATTTTCTATTAATTCTACTGCAAACAACACAAAAAGCAGAAGTGATTGACTGTAGAGCGGTTTACAGGCTTCAAACTGGATTTTATATCATATTAACCAGCTCCCTGCGAGATGATTTCGATTCAGAATGCATGAACATGGTTGTGCAGCACAGTTTATGATCCATATAGTAACCAGTGCTGACAATTAATTTGAAGTTGTTGAGTTGTGAATTTGAACAGAACACTTGTTTTTCGTCAGATGCAAATGAGTGCCTGAACAGTCCGTGTATCAATGCTGACTCCTGTCAAAATGTTGTGGGAGACTACATATGCAAATGCCAGAAAGGATGGACGGGCAAGAACTGTGACATAAACATCAACGACTGCCATGGCCAATGTCAGCATGGTGCCACCTGCATTGACTTGGTCAATGACTACCATTGCGCATGTCAGCCCGGCTACACTGGTCAGTACAAATACATTATTTCCATCAAAAACTGTTGTCTGCTTCAAAAAAACTTATCTTCATAACTTACTGAAAAAGAATATTATAGAGCGTCCAACATTCCATATACTAACTTTGTTTTTGTGAGGCTCATAATGATATAAACGTCATGATTACTATCAAATCATATTATCTCTTGATCATAAAATTATTATATTATGAGGATTGATGACATAATCTAAAACTAATAGATGTGACACAAGATAAAAAATAAATACACCCAACTTGCTTCTGTCATCATAATTACAGGAGATTGATACAAATAAAAGTAGATTATACACAAATTATATTTATGCAAATAATACAGAATAAATCATCTATTTATGCTTAACTTATTTTGTTCATTTGAATAAAGAAAATATTTCATCTGATATCCTATTAATTTTAAATTCAATTCATTTTTTTCAATTTCTCAAATAATCAAACATTCAATTCAATATTCAGAGATATTGTAACGAACGAATATATTAAATATTGAATCTTAAATATAGATTACTTAACTTATTTTGTTCATTTGAATAATGAAAATATTTCATCTGATATCCTATTAAAATCAAACATTCAATTCAATATTCAGAGATATTGTAACGAACGAATATATTAAATATTAAGTCCTAAATATAGATTTCCTGTTCTTTTGAATAAGAACCGTTTCATTATTCTCGTTCACTTCTGATAAATTTACTGAACCTTAATATTATCGTTATATCTCTCAATTTCCTCCCATCATTAAGCTTGTTCTGTAATACATTATATGATTCTTCAGTGATTGTGATTGAATCGTTGTGTACAGGACGAGATTGCCACACGGATATCAATGACTGTGAAAGTGGTCCCTGTTTGAACGGCGGAGAATGCGTGGATCAAGTGAATGGCTTCAGGTGCATTTGTCCTGTGGGCTTTGTTGGAACTCTGTGCGAGGTAGGCTCACTCATGAAAGAATTATTAAATCATCAAAAAACTTTTTCCTGAAAAATACAAAAATCAAATATAAGAGACTTTAACTTTACACTTAAATTAATCAATCAATCAATATTTATTGCCAAAAAGTAAATTGTTTAAAAATACAATAATAATATTGGTTAACAATACAAAGTAAAATTGGTACAACATTAGCATAACATACAAAAAAATAATAATAATTACTTGAGAATAAATTTTAAACCATCAACAGTATTGTTAACAATATGGCACTACCGGCAAAAGATAATCTTGTATGGAATGTCATTAGACTCGAAGAAAATGGTACAATCAAATGGTAAAAATTATTGTATAATTGAATTTAATATTATTATTAGTATATTATCAACTTATCATTTTTTATTTATTTTCAGGTTGATCACGATCATTGCAACCCCAACCCATGTGAAAATGAGGCACCATGCTTCAACACACAAGCAGACTATTACTGCCATTGCCCCAAAGATTGGCAAGGCAAGAACTGCAGTGTGCCTCGAATCCATTGTAACAATCCTCCTTGTGATTGTAAGTTCATCTTGTGGTTAATAATAATATTATTATTCAACCAATATATTTATATAAGAATAATTCTCGATTTGAATACTTTCATCATCATGAGTGATTTTCAATTCAACATGATACTGCATTATTCATAAGAATAAGAAGATGCACCTTTCATTCAAAATTTGTTTACTATGTACCTATCGCACATGATGTGACATTTTTCTTTTATAACACTAGCACCACCAATATGCAGAATATCGCAAAATAGCAAAACATCCTGTGAATATCGCAGATAAAAGTACTACGGTAGTGTGATATCAACTTTGGACTAGTGCACCAAATCAGACAAATTAGGATAATAATAGAAATAAAGTATCTGAAATTCTAGAATGATTGGATTGAATTCAATTGATGTACCTTACTGACAACAATACTTGCAATAATTATTTTCTCTAGAATAAGGTATTCTTGTGATAACTTATTTAACATGTTAAAGTAACTGCACTGTGTAGTTACTCCAACATGTTCATTAAATAAACTACACTAGAAACTCATTTTATCAAATTCCTTACCATTTCACCTCACTTCATACGGCGGATTTAAAATAAGTATACTTTTTATGTTCTAGTCATCAGAAAGGATTAAAACAAGGTGGTATTAATATTGATAATTGGTAGAAATTACGTTTTGTTTGCTTACTGGTTGATTTGTTTATTTTATTGATTTATGTATTTAATTGCAACACATTACAGATTGATTAGAAAATTGAATTAACTTTCAATCAAATTGAGTGTTTGCTATCATTTTCGTTTATGTGAGATGTTTTAAGGCTTGCATTATAATTTATTAGAAGTTTTGGTACAAAAATATTGTATTTAATTTTATTCTGCATGATGTTGACTTTGGTTTGCAAAATTATAAGTTTGAATAGTAGTTTTCAAAGTAGGCTATCTAGTAGCAGTAATTTGTTATTTTCTCGAATTTGTAACTTTTAATCACAATCATCATTATCTCAGGCATCTTGAAACTCTTGAATTTGTTTTGTAAATAATCGATTGTATAATGTAATGAACGTTTAAATTCTGAACTCACTAGATCAAGTATGATGTATAGTAGGTACTTTTTCCCTAAAGAGCTATTACCACTGATATTTTTCAAAACCTCCATTAATATAGAGAGCAGGTGATTCATTAATGAGTGGATTGATTCAATTTGTATATTGAAATTATTATAATTATTTTTTATTGTATTTTTTCTCAACTTCAATCATATTATTAAAAAAGAAAATCGATTCGCTCTTCTACATAACATGGAATAAATTATAAATTTCTATAGACAATTGTTTAAAAATTACTTTTATCACATGCATTAATTATCCAATATATGTGGAAAGACACTAACCTTAAGACACTAAGGGCTGGTTCATAAGCTCGGGATTTAGCCAAGTCCTAGACTAAAACAAGTGGCTACCGTAGCATCGACAAACGTTTGTCTCGACAGGTTAGTGGGTTAGCAGCATAGAGAGACCTTAGTACATAGTGTCGAGGCTAACGTTTGTCGATGCTACGGTGGCCACCCGTTTTAGCCTAGGACTTAGCTAAATCCCGAGCTCATGAACCGGCCCTAACTGGTATATTCAATAACCTTTTCAATTATCTTTATCTATAAGTACCATTTACTCATTCAAATTTCCTACAAAATTCGAAAGTTGCTAATAATTTCTCATTTTTTCTAGGGGTTGAAACAACGTGCTCCTTTCCGACAAGTTCAAATATGTCGCAACAGATCTTTGCAACGGGAGCGTGCGGTGAGCATGGACGGTGTTATGCCACCGTCCTTGGAAGTTATCAATGTGTTTGTGATCCAGGGTACACCGGAAAATACTGCCATGAGAGTGAGTAAAGTTTTAGTAAAATTAATTTTATAATTTATTGAAGTTTGCCAAAAAATTATAATTTTTCAAGAATTTTCAAGGTTTGATTAAATACAATTTCAATAAATATACAGAGTTCTGACAAGGAACTTAATAATATTGTCATTTTGAGTGTATTGAGAGAATTATTAAAATAGGAATTAGTCAATATTTATCTTTACAAGCTGAATGAAAGCTTGCAAAATTATCAAACAATCCCTGTATTATGTTATGTGAGGTATTTTCATTTGTAGAAATGACAAATACACTAACCAATTGAATTTGTGACAACCACATATCATTTTACAAGAGAAATTAAAAACTAGTAATGTTCTGGTTGTTGAATCTTTGTCAATCTCCATAGTAAACTGTTTTCTGTAAAACAATTCTGCAAGAAAACCCAGTATTATTTACCACACTATTAATTGAAAAATAATCATGTTTACTAAAATCTAGAAAGTCAAGAAAATTTGCGCTTTGAGGGAATTGAAAGTTTGAAATAGTGGAGTGAATAATAAAATACCACAGCAAGAAAAAATTCTAGAAGAAAACAACATTACTTGACTTACATCATAGCAAGTACAAATTAGAGAAAAGTATGGATATACAACACAATTAGAATATCAAGTGGAAAATTAAACTATTTTATCATACATTGATCTTCATCGTCCATGATCGTTATCTTCAACCATAATTGTAATTTTTTTCCAGATATCAACGACTGCAAACTAAATCCATGCCAAAACGGAGGAACCTGTGTTGACAAAGTGAATTCTTTCCAATGCATTTGCCGGGAGGGCTGGGAGGGCGACACATGCACGATAAGTAAGTGAAGCTTGTTTATTCAATTATTCCCAGTTTGCTTCAACTCTTTCGAATATGAACTCTTTCTAAAAGTCCTATCTGTGGACTTTTGCGAGTAAATTTTGGAAGAGAGGAAGTTTTGGGCAACGCTTGTTTTTCCCCTTGATATTGTATTTTTTATCAATAAAATTAATAAATGAATCAATGAATGAATGAATATTATAGCTTTTTAAAATTCACATTCATGGTTGACAAAAATCAAGAACCTCTCAGTTGTTTTTCAGTTCAACCTTTTTTTACCAAGTAGTGTTCTATAATAATTCGGGTGAGGCCCACCAGTCAAAAACTTCATCCATAAGTGACCAAACTAAAATAAATTTGTCAATATTATCAAGTTTTCGGTGCCCTAATCATTTAGTAATGAGTATGATAATATATGCATTGAGATTAAATTTATATTAAAAACACAATTCAATAACTCAATCCTTTAATTCTATAATTTTCAGGCCTAGTGTATCTCTCTAATTTGTAATGTATGCTACACTTTCATTCAATTTGATACAGTACTTTTATTCGTCCAAAATAACTTTGACAAACATAAAATATCGATTATAATGCTGATTCGTAATATCAATTCATAGTAGTTTATCATTCACTCGATGATAAGGGTCATAAGAGTGAGAATAGCAGTGTTTTTTCAAATACTAAAAAATAAACGACTTTCAACTGTCTTTCTTCCATCTAAATTTTTAAGAGATATTGCTTATAGCTTCTTAAATTTAAAAAAATATATATTGCTAATAGTTCATTTTTGGTAGGATTTAGTTCATGAGATGAGGCTTGAGAAAAATGTGTTAATGCAACAGAACAAGTTTTCACCTATGCCAGTACTTCTACAATTTTGACTTGACAATACAGTAATATTAAAGTATTCTGTTCATTCAGGAAAATTAATAAATATATCAAATTTATTCACTTGTTTTTCAAGAATATATAAATTTGTATCTCCAGTGCATTTTGTTATTGTATTGTTTTTTAGAAATAAATTTAAATTTGAAATATTGATGGAAAAGTAACTTATTGAGAGAATAATCATTTGCTCAACTAATTTTGCTGCTCAAGAGTTTGCTCGAGTAGGTAATAGGCTATTATGTAGGCTGAGAAATACTCTGAAGTGCGGAAATCAAAATTATTTAATTTGTTTTCTTATATATTTGTTTATTCATTCTCAGATAAGAATGAATGTGAGCCGAATCCTTGTCAGAACAACGGCACGTGCATAGATGGCGATGCAGATTTCAGTTGCGAATGTCGCGGTGGCTGGAAGGGGAAGACCTGCAGTTTGAGGCACAGCCACTGCGACCATGGCACATGCCAGAACGGAGGATCATGCCAGGACCTGGGTCATTCCTACTTATGCCGGTGTCCCTTCGAATGGGAAGGAACAACTTGTCATATAGGTGAGGAATGAACCCTCCAATATCCACTTTGATTGTCAGACTATTCGTAACATGAATATCTGATATTATACAGTAATAATTTATAAGATTATCATGGAATAATAATTTATACTATCTATGGAGTATTCAATTCAATTCGTTCATCAACACACAAACAATGAAAATATGGCAGAAGAGACTACAACCTTATCATCCAGACACATTCATTATGATTGTGTGTGATTTCAGTGTTATAATTAGCTTAAACAAAACATTAACATCATAGTAAGAAGACATTAGAGAAAAGTATTGATATACAACACAATTAAAATATCAAGTAGATATTCGCGGTTATCTGACTGTACTTAGGATTGGTTATATTACTGCAATAACTAGCCGATTTTGTAATCCCATTGGGTTGAAAACAGTAGAAGGTGAATTTCCTTATTTTATTATTTCTACCATCCAGCTCAGTCGGCATGGTTGATAATTTTCTGCTATTTGAAACTACGTTATGAAATGGATATAGTTTTATGTGAAGAAATCACTAGGTCACAACATAAGCAAAAGCCTGCTTGGAAAAAATTTGATTATCAATAAAAAATTAATAGCTCTGATATAACATCTAATTCTGTTACTACTTATGTAGGCTAGTATCCATTGAATATTCGTTCGATGCATTGCATTTGGTATAATATTATAATAGTAGGATAGGTGTAAATTATAATTTCAATAATTTTAATTTCTGATAAAGTAATGAACATATCAATGTATACCTCTTTGGTTTTAATGTTCGATCTCATACAATAATGTTATTAGTGGTTTTGTATTGAAATATTAATACGTAGTTACTATTCACTCAAATAAAATATTTCATCAATCATGTTGTACAGGTATAAGGCTGTTTTTCTTCATGCTTACCTTTCTTCAAATTTTCTTGAGAACAATAGAAGATATTATCTTTGGATTTTCACATCACTGATTATTATTTATTCCAGAAGTCAACTGCTATGTCTAATAATTCCTTCCATCTTGAGTATTTGTACCTATATATTTTTAACATTGTTTTTTATTGTTATTACTTATTAATCTATACAACAATTAACCATTCAATTCATTGTTTCAGCTAAAACTCAAGCCTGTAGATTGAGGCCTTGCCAGAATGGAGCGACCTGCATAAACACAGGTGACACATATACTTGCATCTGCAAGGAGGGATTTGAGGGGCCAAACTGTCAAAATGATATCAACGACTGTTCTCCACTGCCCTGCTTCAATGGCGGCAAATGCGTCGATGGCGTCAACTGGTTTCGATGTGAATGTGCCGTTGGATTCGCCGGTAAGGGTCGATTTATTTATTTTATCAATAAAATCTGTTCTTAAAAAGGTTCAAGCATTTAAAGAAGAGTATGGTGAATTTGAGCGGTTTGAGTGAAATCCAAATTGAAACTGCCATTGCGAACTCAAGAGATTTAATTGTTTTTCGGATTATTAAATTATTCTAATAAGAATTTAGTTTTTTTAAATAAATTTTTTTTTGCAAATGCAGTAAAATGCAGTTTTTTTTCTAAAAAGCAGTAAAACTGCTGGAGTGCTAAGGGGATTATCATGTGCTTGGCCTTACCTGATTTTCAGGAAACGGCACAGACTACTATGCCAACCACTATTTTTGATAATTGATTTTTTTCTTCTTATGATTCTCAGAATATTCTGAAACAAAAAAACACATTCTTCTACTCATAAAAATAGACTGCTACATCGTTAAAAATCGTGTTTAAGGCAAAAATCATAGATGAATTCTTCAGGTTCAGGATGAGAACAAAAACGTTTGCCTAGTATTTTATAATCTTAGTAAGGTAAGTAGGAGACGTGAATTAAGATTTTTTTTAATCACGCTTTTTAGGACTTTTGTATCTCTACTTTTCAGTAAAGATAAAAAGAAAAGATTGATTGTTTTGTGAGGGCTGTGTTCTTGTTATGAAAATTGTTCTTTGTAGTCCATTTTCACTGTTACCTGTACCTTCATTGTAGTGAATATAAATTTGTTGAGAGGAATTTTGAAAAACTTTGATGGTAAGGTCACAACACTTCTTCTCCTCTCTCGTCTATGTTAATGATTGAGGCTCGCCTGCCACTTGAAACTCATTACATTTATACAATATTTTCATGCAAATTTGATCATCAATAAATTAAATTTTTTGCAATCCTCAAATTCAACTGTTCTTCAGTTGATGTAGAGCTTGAATTTTTTTTAGTCATTAATGCTTCATTTTCTAAAGTGGATATTCTATTTCCAGGTCCAGATTGCAGGATAAACATCAACGAATGTGCATCAAATCCTTGCGGATCTGGCGCAACGTGTATAGATGGCATAGCGTCTTACTCTTGCATCTGTCCTCCAGGGCTGAAAGGAGTTCAATGTCAACAAGGTAGGCCTACTTTTCTCAATTTATTTGCAGCATAGAGACATTCTTCTCGTAGCCTATTATGGAGGAAAAACATAAATTATTTAAAAAACATTTCTTTAAAATATCTCAACCTATTATTATTATTTCTATTGTGAAAATATAATCAGAATGCTTAGATTATTAATCAATCAAATTCATTTTAAAAATCAATACGTTAGAATGTCCAGCTGAATTTTGAGGGATTTCTACAAGGCAAACAAACATCAAATAAATTAATCAGGAAAAAATTAAAAATGATTTGATGGAATATATTAATTATATGGTACAGTAAGACTAACTATGGCAAGGATAGTGCAATAGAAACAATTTTTTTAGTCTCGCTAACTAAATTTGAATTTTTCAGCTATTAATCCATTACAAAAGTTCTTTCATATTTTTTTTCGTTGGAAATGGATAAATTTATTACTCTCTTCTCGACAATAATTTGAATCATTCAAAGATCAGCAAAATTATATAGAGATATAATTCACTTTCAAATAATAAGTTTTGGAATAAGATTGAAATTGGTGAAGTACGTAGGAAGATTACATAGAGTATTATAATCATAGTAGGTATCAAGAAATCCTGTTCGAATTTGTGTAAAATGATTGTTTTTTACAGTTGATGAGGTATCGATACGCCAAGGGGTATGCTTATGGCAGGGACAATACTTTGCTAGTGGCTCCAAATGGTCTTTCGATTGTAACACCTGTTCGTGTTATGAGGGCGAAGTGAGATGTACTAAAATATGGTGCGGTCTTGGAAATTGCCTAGGACAAGTTACGGCAACAGCGATATGTCAAGACAATCAGGTAAGATTGTAAATAAACTTCTCTTATTCTTTCATCGATATTCTTCCAAATTCCACCAACCACTAAATCCTTCCGTTTTTCGTTAAATGAATGAGAATTTTATTTTTCTGTCATTATTTTGTGATGGAGACTCATTCAAATTCATATTAGAAACTAATAAATTAATTAATAGTGAATAGTCTTGTGACATGTTGATAGAAAATGAAAATGTATGTTGAAGAAAAATATACTTATAACAAATGTTGTAACGATAGTTCCTCACTCTTATGGTATCACTCTTATTATGATATTTCTTAAGCAATATTGAAACCGTCACATTCTACAAGGATCCATCCATCATATGATATTTTAGCTCTTATTTCCTTGAGTCTAAGATAGAAGGTGAGCATTTACTATGCTTACATAAATTTTACTTATTTCATAAGTGGAATAAAGTATAAAGTATGAAATAATTCAAGAATCGATTAGTTTCAGTGTGTTGATCACATAAATTCTTTTTAAATTAGAATTACTCTCGCCACTCATTGATTCTTACAGTTATCATAGAATTCTGATATTATTTTTTCAATGAATTCTAAGACATTATTTTAATGTTGATGTTAACTTGCACAGATGAAGCATAATAATCTTGCCTAATTTGTGTTATGAACGGATAAAACTATTCTCTCATGTTATAATTACCTACAGAGACTGTATAATCACAATGTGGCCATTAGTGTGAAAGGTTCCAGAACAGTGTTTTGGATCTTTTTTTCGCCACTGCCATAGTTTAGCCAATATTCCGAATTCTGATAGGGAAAATTTCACTCATTCATCCTCGAACTTACCGGTACTTCAAGAGAAACGACAAAAAACACTTTTTTAACACAAAAATAGTCTCTCTAGTGTTCTTTTCTTTGTACTTTATCAAGTGCTTTGTGAATTGAATGTTTCCTCATACAGTACTTTCTGAGTATTGCTTTGAAAGTTTAAAATTGAAATAATTCCGAAATCAATTGGACGGTCTCCGGGTAAAAGGGAATAAGTCAAAAATAGACTTATTACCTTTTACCCACACAAAGTTATCTACTAAATACTTATTACAATATTCACATGGGTAATTACAGCTGTTATATTAGAGTATGGACTTATTGCCTTTTACCCAAAGATAAAGCTGTCAAAGAAGTTGTTTTTTAATAATAATAAAAAATTGGAAAAATTGACTTATTCCCTTTTACCCGGAGACCGACCAATTAATTTTAGTGTTTTGATCACAAAACGTCTTTAAAATTTTTGAAAACATAAAATTAAAATTTTCCAATAATGTTCTGTCTCTCTTAGGCTACCTATCACTTGAATATCCATTCAAACGAATATTTATTGACATGATTAAAATGTTTTTGTCACTTTGCTCTCAGGTATGTGTGCCGATGGGTCGCGAGTGGTGTATCACAGGAGGCTGCGTGCCGTGGGGCGAGTGTCGAACCATCCTCAGCGGAAAACTTGTGGGCCCCCCTCAGCTCCCGGCGCCCTCAACCTGTTGGCCCAACCAGATAGTGCTGAGCAATGCATGCGCCCGACTCACACTGTTCCTCGACAGAAACAAACTGCTCCTGAGGACAGGAATCAGTGTGGAGAGTTTCTGTGCCGACATGAGACTGATGCTGGCTGCCCATCACGCTGCCAATCACATACAGAATCATATTGTTCTGTTGTGTGATCTGAAAACTGGCGCCAATGATACCATTGAAGTCGCAATAGTGAGTACAAAAATAACAGAACTCTATAAAAGTAGTGAATAAGAACCACATAGCTCACAAGATCAATCCACCTTTTGCTTTGTTTTCAAAGCCTCGAATCATTCATTTAATTACAGTTGAATATAATGAAATATAGTCATATTCATTTGTATGATTGATAATAAATTATCAAGGAAAGTAAAACAGGCGTTGGCCCAAAACTTCTTCTATATACACAGTCATTGTATAGCCTAGAATTTTGTTCATATATGGGAAAAATCTTTTAACAACATTGTATTTCATGGATAAGTTGCCTAAATTTGCAGCTAGTTTCTTCTATGTAAATGAAAAAATTTATGCTTTGGAAATAGGACGGAAATGGTTTTTGATGTTACAAAAATAAGGATAGCAGAATATTCGAAATGTATTCGAATATTCTGTTTATGTGTTTTGAATAATAATTCATTATACAGTTTTTCTGGATGAGTAAACATTAAATAATTTCAAAATTAGATTTTGACTTGTTTTCAAGAGTAAATGAGTGTCAGCATAAATTCCATATATTTTGGATGTGCTTGCCAATCGAATTCTCATTTTTCAAGCTTCAAAATTCATTTTGCGGCTGGATTAAAAAAACCAATTATATCATTGAAAAAGTATGTGGCATACGAAAGATTTTATGGTCAATTCAAGCTCCAATACTGAAAACCATTTATTCACAACATTATTTTTCTATGCGTCCGTAGCTTGTATGATTGAGATTACGTCATTCCTGTATGTTATTCATAGCTTTTCAACTTCGTAATTGAATATTTTTATGATTATGAATTTAGTCGCTAACAATAAATTCATCACTTTCTTGCAGTCTGATTCAAAGAACGATGAGGATGCAGTCAAAGAAGCAGTCCGAGTTATTGGCGAGCAAATAAGTAGAAAGCAAGTGGGAATTACGTCTTCAGCTGCGCTAATGGCTGTAGTTGAAGTGAAGGTTGAAACAGCATTGGTCAGCCAGCAAAGACAAGGTACGGTACCGTAATCAAATCTCATGATAAAAGTCAAGTGACAAGTTACAAAAATCGCTAATTTTTAATAAGTTTACTGAAAGTAGACCACCGATACTTATCATCTTTTAATCATGGTTTTCCATTAAAGAATCTTATTAATAATTTCTTAAGCTGAATATTCAGTAAACTACTATGAGTTCAAGATAATGATCCAAATTTGGTTCTCATCCTGGAGTTTACCTCAAAAGCTCAACATAACGGCACAATCATAATAAAGCTTTATGTTTGAAGATAAATGTTGTTTTTCAAATGCTATTTTAACATTCAATATTCAATTTCTTGCAATTAAAGTGTGGAGAATATTCACTGCCAAAATACTGGCTCTTGTTTGAGTGCGGTTCTACTTTCATTAACTTATACCGTACTAATATATTATTTGCTTTTGCAAATCCTAAATAGGCCTACTACAACTGTAGTGAAATATCGATCTTTGTTCCATAATAATATAAAGCTTGATAACTGTAACCACAAACTGGATAGTAGGAATGCTTTAGAAATTCTTTTGTATGATGCCGTGTTGCTCCTCCATAATTTGAGCATTGATTTTTTCCTTGAGGGGGACTTAATAGACGAAACAGTTGCATTGAATTTTTTTGTTCGACTAAGTTATGTAATTCAATAACAGCGTTGATAACTTACTTCTGACTTTACAGGTGGCAGCTACATGCAAGGCTCCTTCATGATAATGGCAGTGATCCTGATACTGTGCGGGATAGCGGCCACTTTCTACTGGCTGCGGCTGCAAAGATCACCGGACAATCTCGGACTGACCGGCGTCGATCCGTGTCACAGACACCACGACGACGAGAAGTCGAACAATCTGCAGAACGAGGAGAATCTGCGGCGGTACGCGAACCCTCTGAAAGAGGACTCTGCCTCGATGACAGGCAGTGCCAGTTGCGTGGCTGGTTCGCAACCCCTCGCCAGCAGTGCCAGCCTGGGAGACCTCACGCCCAGGATCAGTGTAGTGCGGCCTTTGTCTTCCGCATCCAGTGCCGAGATGCTGGAAATGATCTGCGAAGGCGGCCCTACATCCAGTCAGGTGCTGCTCTTGAAAACGCAGAACGCCGACATGAAGAAGAACACTGTGTGTGAGGCTAGCTCCAGTAGTAAAGACTTCTCTTCTTGTAAGAGGATAAATGTTAAGGTCTTACCACCTGTTCAGAGGACGTTACCTCCTGTCAATGATAATTCTGACGTGTTGACTGTTTTAGTGTAATATTTATAAAACATTCTGTTGTAGAAATATTTCATGACTAGTTCTAAATTTATAAGACTTAATTTTGTGTAATTTATGTGCGTTGTTTGAATTTTTATGTAGTGAGAGCTGTTGCAATCGTTTTAAAACTCTGAGATTAAATCTTAGTGCTTCATAATGTATCGCAAAAAATACTTATTTTATTATAGATAATGTTGTGTATTTCACTGTGAAATCCAGTTATCTATAATAAAATTTCAATGGTCATGATGAATTCCAATGGGAGGGAAATTTATGAACGAAATCAATTATTAAGATAAGACAGGACAATTATTTTTATTTCAATTCATAATTTCTCAATTAACAAAAACTACGGCTGAAAATACCCTGACAGAAATGGTTCACATTTCTCATGCAGCATCGACAAAATATAAATTTTAAGAAGAGATAGTTGAATTTACCGAGTGAGTGACAATTTATTGTTTCGCCGCAGTCTTATTGAGTGATTGATTAACTGGCTCTTGTCAGACTGATGATACCTTACATAGAAGAGAAACTATCAATTAATTGTTTCTACTCAAGAGTTATATATTGTGTTTTATCTATTGAATCTTCAACTTGAAAGATAATATCAGTGATCAATAGGCAAAAAAGCTATCATAATCACTAAACCATTCAACCCTGAATTTTCTGATTTTTAGACAACTTAAAAATCTATTCTGCCTTTTGAGGACTTTTTCTATGAGTTTTCTGTGTGTATTTTTCTATGTGAAAACCTATTATTAGTTCATTTTCGCTTTTCACTAGTGTTCTATTTGTCAGGAAATGGACTTCTTTCCCGTCCTATCTTCTTATCAATGTCCAGAATTTGTTATTATAATATTCTTCTGTTCCTTTGCTACTGTTTTCATGTATTCGGATTGATTAAATTTATTATCCCTCGTTGGAAGGATTTTATGCTGCAAATTCGATAATTTATAAAAATTTCAATTCCAAATAGAGCATAAAGCGGCTGGATGGCTATTTTCAAGTCATTTTAAATATTTATGTATTGAATGCAATCTTATGCTGTAACTGCACAACATACTCTCAAGATATATCTGCTCAGACTCGCGGAAGGAAAATAGTTTTTTCATTTGAAATAAAAATCAAATAATAGCAAAATAATAACAAATAAATATTGATTGATCACGAGAATTTACGACACGAGGTCAATATTTTACTGTGAATACATATTTATTACTCAATGGACTGGAGCGCTTTCGTGTTGTTTGAACTCTTTTTCAACAGTTGACTGTTATAGCTATACATGTATATATAGTATAAGTACAGTCATTTCATTTATATTTTTATTATAAACTAAATAAATAGAATAATTCCATTTATAACAATTATTATTGATACTTGAAGTATCCAATACATAAACTTTATTAAATCGCCATTGAAATGGATAATCTAAGTTTCATTAATAAGTGGAAATAGTTATCCAATGCTGTGATCCTATTGAAACACATTCAGTTTACTAGGAAAATTAACTGCCCAGGATATCTGTGTTAACGAGAATTAATAATTAAATTGTAAGAAAACTCCTATGATCCTTTGAAGGGTGTATTACAATCAAAACTACACAATAACTCGTGAAAATGTAAATATAGATTTTTAAATATATAATGTACTCTACTATCACTTAGTGGACTATAGAGTGGGTTATTACCATGCTTGCCTTGCATTATGCTCTAACTATTAGAAATGTAAAAAGTCAATTTTATCAATGACAAGCTTTATCAATACATTATTGATTAAACCTATAAGATAGAAATTTTTTTGTTGAAAATGAAGTTATGGATTTTGACTTTTGACAACATGAATAATTTTAATTTGTGATCTACGTTTAGTTCAGTTAATTTATTTTGAAAGTGTTAGAATTTTTATGTTTTTATCTGTATAGTGTATTTATGAAAATTGATTATCAAATGTAAATATAGTTCATAATTATGTTAGAAAATATTTCTGTTGATAAGAATATTATAAGTAAAAATTGATATAGATCTATACCTATCTGTAACTAGATGTATGTTTGTATGTATGTAAATTTGAATTAGAAAAGATTATTGTAAATTACAGAGCTATGATAGATTGATAAATTTTTGTTGTTGTTTCATAGATGATTTTGCTTTTTCTAGTAAATATTCTAATGTACTTAATTCTTATACCACTGCTTGTGGTGGAATACACTTGCATCTTCAACAGCCCAACTAATGGCCTATTTGTGTCAAATAGAAAATTATTTGGCCTATCAAAAAGAAAATTTGTGAGTGTCAAACTAGGTTAGTTGAATTGAAAATACTGTAATGATGAAGAATGAAAGTAAGAATATGCTCCTGCCTGGATTTAGAGAAATAAAAATGTCTTTATTGAATTCTACCGTTTGTGCCAGTGCTATTACGTAGTTTAATTTATCTCTAGGCCTACTCTTCATTCACAAAGAATGATTGTGAGTGTTTCATTGTTCCTGATGTACGTCCTGATTTTTTTATCTTGTTGAATTATAAACTGAACTTTATTAAAAGATCAATTCAAATAAATTCATTCAATTCATATGCGCCTGTTTATCAAAAATATCGACTCCATATTCTTCAGCTACCGGTATTCAAAGATGATACAGTATTCAGATTTATTACTTCCCATAAAAGTTCTCTTTGTACAGGGTACAGAAACTGAAGAGTTCTGCATGTGAACTCAGTAAGTCACAGAAATTAATTTCTTCTTGCCAAGCATTTTATGTCTCATTCAAATTTTGTGAATATCAATGAAGTTGAATTGAAGTGAAATTTTTCATCAATTATGAATGTAATAAGATCTAATACGAGAAAATCATGTAAAATGTCCTTTAATCGAATTTGGGACTAATTTATATGCTGATTATTGTGATGTAAAATTATATTAGCGATCTCTAAAATTATAAGTGCAAAACTGTTTATTAAATAATTATTTTCGCTAGTGTAAATAAATTTGATACTTTTTAATAAATACGATGTGTTTTTTATTCAAAATGAAGCCTTTCTTAGCACAAGATTCATAATTTTATTATTATGTATTTGATGTACTAGAAACAATGGAATTTGGTTGTCGGGTTACGAAAATAAGTGAATAATAGTGGTACCTATATGACCATTGACCTCAATCTAATGAAATAGGGTACTATTTTTTTATCAGTCTGTGATAGGACTATTATTATTATTATTACTGATTAGTCTCTGATTACTGTGAAGTAATCAATAACTTCATAAAAACAATATTAAAAATAATTCTAAAAACAATTAGTCTATGTGGAGACGTTATTTGGCTGCCATGAAAGGAGAGGCATCTCAAATCAAATCCTCCATTCAAATACTTGCAAGGAAATGCAATTGAATTCAACCAAGCACCATGCCATTGACGCCATATTCCTTCATTGGTTCTCTTTACATTGATTCCGTTAGATGACATCATTCCATGAAGAAGTAAATTCAATAATTAAAGAAAAAACAATAGTTTACTGAAATTCTATATTTTGAAAGAACAAAGCTCTGAAGCGGATTCTTATATATCTTAAGCTTGAATACACAAAGGGCGACAATTTCAGAAACTGCTAGCTGCGGCTCCACGACCAAAAACAGACAACTTGCACCCAGAGAACAGATTTTCTGTTTAAATACCGATGATTGATTGATTGATATCTTTTTACGAGGAAAACATTACTATATAGGCAGAGAAATTTATCAGATCTGCCAGTCTCAATGTCTCAAGGAGTAGTAGTAAGGAGATAAGCAAAATAAATAACATTAATCAGAAGCTGAAAATATTTTAAATCAATAATTTTTTGGAAGTAGGCTAGTAATTTCTAGCAACCAAATAAATGTATTCATTTTTCCAACTTTATTTTCTCCTTTTCACTGTGTAGGCAATACAGTAAATTTTTACATTTTACAGTAAAGTTTTATTAAAAGCTCTTTGACGTGCCTGACAACTTCAAGAGCCAACTAGACTAGATAAAAAATCAGGGTCTGCTTTGCTGCTGAGAGAAAGAAACCCTGCAACCGACTGCACTGGGCGGCACCGCAACTGCACCGCAGCAAATTGGAAGTTCGCAAGCGAGTTCTCCAGCCCATGGGGCTTACTAGTTATATATTTTTTATTTATAAAAATAAAGTAACTAATCGATTCAATTTATAAATTATTCATTTTACAATTTAATTCAATCAAGAATCAAGAACTTTATTTGTCATAAGTATTTTACAAAATACATGGACATCGTCAATAACAACACTATAATAATTTTACACTTAATAATTTAAGAACCAACTATAGTGAATTATTTCACTGATAATTGAATATTAACCAGCAAAAATAGACTGCCAACACCTGTAGTAGAATCTGAAGTTAATAGAAATGAATAATGAAAATATCATAATAATATAGTATTGCCTACTGAATTGGTACCAGTATACCACTGTAATTGCAGTCTATATACCCTACCGGTACCAAAAGAAAATAATGTTATTACTGTATTATTTAAACAGTACTTTCAGAAAATGCCTTGGCTCCACAGAAAACATCTATATCTTTTACTATTTTCATTTTTCTCCAATGGTGGTACAAATTCAAATAAAATTTTAAATAAAATGTCTATCTCACATAAAATCATATCAGGTACCGTACAATGAACAACACTACTTGTAAACAATTTATGGAGATAAAATATTGACAAAGGTCTTTAATGTCTGAAACATTGACAAAGGCATTATTTTATGTACGAGTGAATGCCCTTAGTTAAGTTTACACAATTAGATAATTTTTGTGTAACTTTTAGTTACTAATAATAATTGTGGTTTATTTTTGTGTTGTTTATTAAACTCCAGGCTTAATATTGAAAGAGGAATTTTTTAGTTGTTGTAGATCCATCCTTTTCTCACTTGATCAAATATAGACACTAAAATTCACTTGAGATTGTACTCACAGATTATTGGTACAAATTCAAATAAAATTTTAAAAAAACCAGCACTGCGAAATGTACATCAACACAATAATCTGTGAGTACAATCTTACTTTTCAAGTCAATTTTAGGGTCTATGTATATAGAATTTTTTTGTCACTGATGATTAAAAGGGCCTGGTCACATACGATTGTGGTTTGCTTTACTTTACTTCACTTCACTAACAAAGCTAACTGCTTTACTTCACTTCACTTCACTTACTCGCATAGTAAATCTATATAAATCGTATGGTATATAACTTAGTAAGTGAAGTGAAGCAAACCACAATCAAAGTAGCATTGTAAGTGAAGTGAAGTAAAGCAAACCACAATCGTATGTGACCAGGCCCTAAAGCTTCATACTTTTCATCGTTGACTTGTTTTTCATTTTTCTATTAATTTATACATTCCCTTGGAAAACTAAATTAATCATTGTAGCGATGTAGCCCACTACCAGTCTAGATTTCATAAGGGAACCTAATTTTCCCTTTTCGTATCAAAATAATATGCTGATAGGTAGGCCTGTTGTGAAGTAGACTATAAATTAATAAGAATTTCGTTTGAATTAGCTTTATCGAAGTGGTCAAGATTTACGCTGAATAAATAAATAGAATAATATTTAATAAGTGAGGTAGTAATGCTATAAAGAGCGAATACATTCAAACAAAACCGCTGTCATGTGCTTCACTCTAGTGGAGTGAACAGAAAGGTTTGATCGAACATTTCGCAGACAGGACAGGACTCCGAATCAAATTCAACCGAGTCGCTCCGTCGCGTAGTCCAATCGAGTCATACCAGTCGATTTGATTGGTTTTGAGATGTTAGATTTGTGATCAAAATGTTCTCTTTTGTGTACAATGTTTACGCTGTGCTATTTATTGAATCGGGATTGTAGATTATGCCAAAGCCCAAACATATGTAAGTAATCATGGATTTACAATATTTCAAACCAATAATTTGAGTTCAAAGTTGTTTTCCATTTTATGCAGCCCAATCAAAACAAGAGTGTAAAGGTTATGTTTGCCTCTTACGTCAAACTCTCTATTCTGGTATTATTATTAAGAGCGACATGCTATAATCTAGCTGTTTTGGAAATCCTTTAGTCTAATTATTTCAAGTGATCTTTTGTAGTGTGGGAATTCCCCTTGGTTATTGTCCAGTATGGTAATTATTAATTAACGGCTAATCAAGAGAGTGTACTGGAAGATGCAGATGAGCAGCTGTGTAAATTTTAACTTGTGGTTGAAGATTCTTGAAACGATAGGGGTTTCGTTTTTCAGAGCTTATTCTGAATCGTTCTGTTTATCGTTGACACGTATCGTATCGAGTCTATTTGAATAGTATCGTACCTCATTCATGATAAGCCTACAATTTCCAGTAACTTAGGTACTGTATCAAAATTGAAGTGAATGAATTTCAATTCATTTTAATTTTGATAGTGATAAGCACTATTAAACCTCATCCTTGCCAGAAATGCTGTAAGCCTACTATCATTTCCATTTATCACCTCTTTGTGCTTCCCATAGATACCCATTTTTAATGGTACTGTAACTTATTGTGAGAGTGAGACTGGAAATTTCCAGAAGCAAACTCCTTTTGAGATCAAGCAAGAGTTCTTTGAATCTTCTTTTATTTTTAGTAGTTCTAAGTTTAGAAACAATTATATAGTAGTAGCCTATTCATTTAATTTGGCGGATGTCATTAGGTAGATAGAGAGATATTATTTCTTGACGTTGCTGATGACCGTAGTCCGATGGCAAAAAATAATATCTATTCAAAATACTAATGCCATCCGCCAAATCAAATTTAATGTTACTATATTATTTCGTTTAAAATCATATTGGATTTGAAGTGTTCCAGCTCGTATAGATAGGCCTATCAAAGAAAGGAGAAATGCGAATAGGGAAGTGTACCGCATCAGGCTCAGTAAAAAAATAATTCTTCATGTGGGTTTAAATCGATCGATTGATATCTTGAATAGTTGTAATGGCTTCAGAGGTGTATAATTTAACAACTGTTTTTGCGGAAACCCCCTTCAAGTTACCGTACCATCTTCACAAGAAGTAATTTCTAAATGGTGACAAGTGTGGAACAAGCTTCAAAAGTATAATGTTGTAAGTAGAGCTTCCTCGAATATATTCAGAGTTTAGGAAATTTAAAAATAGAATTTTATTGACAGTTGATATAAATATCAAATCTTTCATCTTTATTTTGAACTAACTCAATTTTTACATAATTTTATCAACATAGTAGCAACATTTCAAACCAAATAAAAAAAATTATTTTATTTCCTTTTTATATAGGCTACAACAAATGACATCATCATACAACACTAAATTCTCAAAGCACTACAATAATATGAGTATCATAATATAGTATGAAGTACAGAACTGGATTTAATCATCAATTTGGTACAATTAATTGAAAATCATATAAATAATAAATAGCCTACAATGAAATTAGTTAAGAATCAACAATCGATAATAAATACTCTTCAGACTGAGAGTGCCTAGACTTCATAATAAAATAAGCATTAATAATAGATCTTAGCAGATAATAAATGGTAGAGCTTACATGGGCAAAAAGTTGCATGTGCGTAAGCTCGAGTTGAGTTGCACATTTAATAAAATATAGAAATTTAAAGGATGTCGAATTAAAGAACAAAATAATTAGGATAAAATAAAGAGATGATAACAATAAGAATTATATTACAAATTTCATTAGTTGGTGAAACTCTTCAAGATGCTACAGTGAAATCACAGGTTGCAGTCAACAGAATTAATATTTGGACAAAGAGCTGGCTTGTGAAGTTGAATGATGTGAAGTTATAGTTCATGTGAGTCTCATAAATAAAAGAGTACAGTATAATGTATACTTAACACTGAATAGGAGTATTGAGCTCAACTGCAAATTAGGCATGAGGCTGTCTGGATGCCAAGTATAAGATTAAATGAAAAGAAAATGTGAAGAAGAACAACTCAGCAATTGGAGAAATGTATTTGTTTCTTGGGAAAGTCACTGCAGTCTTACATATACAACAAATTGCCTTTCTAGAAGCAGATTCCCAAGTCAGTGTGGACCTGTGAAATTCAAAAAGGAGTGGTCCTTGGCCATCCAGTTGTGACATCACTAACCCATTGACTGTTCTAACCCATGTGTAAGTTGAGGAATTTCATCATTGTAATTATTCCTGTGACGAGTTTCATACCGGAAGTTTAAGTTTGTTTCTCCTATGATCTGTGTTTTCCGATATATACATAGTATTGTCGGCATATTTTCTCCATGGCATAGAGCCGTCTGCAGGAGTCAAGCCTATTTTTTCTAATCTAGATGCAAAAGCTTAGCAGATTTAATATTATCAATTTGTGTTGGGACAATCTTCTTAACCATTATCAGCAAGATCACCTGTTACAGTAATAATGGCATCTGCTTCAAACAGATAGTAAACAACACTATCCTTCTAATAATCTCATGGGATCCTTTTGAGACTCTGGGGAGGAAACCAATTGAGTTAGGAAATATACATTGTACGATGAATTTCACATATAGTATCTATTGTATTTAAACAGTTTGCTGCCGTGACTTGATTTGAGTTTGGTGCCGTGTAGAGTAGATTGGAGTGGACCGATTTTGATGAGGTTTTCGTAAAAAAAATCTACAGGCTCTGTTTGTTTTTGAAAACAGTTATTTTAATTGGGAGAAAAATAATGAAAACAAAAAACCATATGTTGGCATTAAAATGTACTAGATTATTAAATCTACTGAGTTAGTTTGTTAAATGCCACATATAGCTTAGAAAAGTTTTTATGAAAGTAGTACAGTGACTATACAAGGTAGTCACTGTAGGTCTCACTGTACAAGGTAGGATTTCATTGGTATGACTGAGCTGCTGTCAGCTGCAGATAGTAAGAAATCTTGATTTTAGAAAATTCAAGTGATTCAAGTCTTCTGCATCCATACTATTTAAAAAATCTTTAAAATTTGTGTAATAAAATGATAATTAATCTATTTTGCCACTCTAGCTGTAGTCAGATTTGAAAATGTTTGAAATATTTAAAAATAGTAATTTATTGTTGATCATGCAGTTAAGGAAAAAAATTACAACGAAAATTAGTAGAGATGCATAGATAGAGCAACAATTTTGTAAAGCACAAATTAATATACCGATATTTTTATTGTCATTACCGCGCTGTCAATTCTATTCACAAGGTTTTAAATTTAGAATAATTTCAACATATGCACCAGATTGCGGACTGATACAGTGATAGGATCAATATTAATAATGATATTGCTATAAAAAATTCTAGTTCAAGAAGAGCTTTGCAATTCTCAATTATTGACCTGTAGATTTTTTTGTTTGAATTTTTCTTGTATTTATCCTTCAAGCATTGTTGAAATATTATGAACGCCTCGGTTCATGGTGCCCTGCCTCAATAATTGAAATCCATCTTCCTCTAACAAAATTATTTAATCTCTCATGTAGGCCTATTGATATACTCCAATCTAACTGAAGTTATATAACTGTAAATTATATTATAATGCTTCAATTTGTTTTTGAGAGAATTATCTGACATATTCTAGGATAAGTATTAGAGTGGAATAGAATATGTTTTTATTTCACCAGAAACAATAATAAAATCAAAGTACATTTCCAGCAATAAAATACAAACGTATCAGAATATTCAAGAATTTCATATAACCTTAGCTTACCTAAAGTGAAAATTAAAACTAAAGATTGTCTTTTAGTTGAATTTACAAAACCACCCCTACTTTTTTCAAGTGGATTAAATAAAGAGTGTTCCAATATTATTTCTGAGGCCTCTGTTTCATTAAATGGCAAGGCGTACTATGTAATAAATTTATGTTCCAGTGCGCATTCGCTCTTTTTCCTGTATTACAGGACTTCCAATTTCTTGAAAAATGAGATGCTTTAGTCACAGTTTAGAGTTATGTATTGGAATTATTCTTGCTGACAAGTTTGCCAAATTTCTGTTTTTACATTTACATAACTTTTCCAACAGTTTTAATTATGTTTCTAATGCTTACCATAATTTTAAGGTGATTTTGACATTATTTTGAACAATTGTGATGAGAATTTATGCATTATTTGGTCAATTTCAGTACAAATTCATTGTTGACAACAATGAATAGCCTTATTATTTTGAATTCGCTGTCCTACCCGTAATTATAGCGGGAAAGTAGTTGTTTTGTTCCTCGATAGATAGCGCTGGCATGTCCTGGCTGTAAAGCCAATTTCTGTTGCTGGTTGCAGGCTGTCGCTGCCCTCTCTCTACTCTATTTTCAGCTCAGCTGGCCCACGGGAGACGGGTTCATGTTCATGTTGGCTTGGCTCGTGTAGCAGTGTTCACTGTTCAGTACTGTGTTGTATTGTTGTTCATATCATCGGTTGTGTTTCCGTGCTAGGTGATTAAAATACAAAGGTCTTGAACCTGGTATTGCCCTTCCATTGTATGTAATCGTTTGTTGTTTAATGATATTAGAATTTGTCCAAAGTCATTTCAAACCTCTGTGCGAATAGCGTCGGATGTTAGTGAGTTGTTTGTTGTGTTCCTGGAATTGAGACGGAATAGCCGTATGATGCCAACTTCATACTCTTGATGGTGATCATGTTTCAACAAGTTCTTACTTCGGTTTTCGCTAGATTTGAAGGGGTTTGAGTTCGAGTCTCAATAATATTCAACTTCAGTTGGAGAGAAGTCGGAATATATTAGTTTTCGACCTAAACTGCAAATATGGTTATAAGGTGAGTCTGTAATCCTAATCCATAACTTCGACGTATGTTTTGAATTTAATAAATCTTTTATGCTTTATTTTAATTAATTGATTCTATTGTATCGGATTTTCATAGTTGTTTTCAATAAACTCCCATGATTATCTATCACCAAAACAAGCAGTTTACATAACTGAAAAGTGGAAACAATGTTGAATATTGTTCAGGTTTTGAGCGATTGTAGGTATAGCAGGATCCATTTAACTTGTCAGAAAACATATGATCGGCGGGCATATGATCACAATACTTAGGCTAACCTACAAATGCTGAATCTCGCAGATTATTGAAAAGGTCTTTAAAAAAGTTATTCCTTGAAAGGCCTTCTTCAAAAATGTCTTTAAAATGAGTTTGAAATGTTGTAAAATTAATTTTAATTATTACCAAAAACAGCTGATTTCTGACAAGTTAAGAGGATCCTGCTATAGCAGGATTAATTTATAGAGTCAGAAAACAGCTGATTTGAGAAATCAGTAAACAGTGATTTTATGCAACTTTGACACAACAATCCAAAGGCTTAAAAGTCTTAAAGACCTTCAAAGTCTTTAAAAGACATTTTAAAGAATACCTTTTCAATAATCTGAGCATTTGTAGGTTAAGTATTGTGATACTTGAAACAAATTAACTGTTTTCTGACTATAAATTAATCCTGCTATTAATAGGTAGGCCTACATAGTAACTTAGTATAGGCTAAGCTCAGTTTAATTATTTTTACCGTATTTCAGAATTTGAGGACCACAATTTATTTCATGAAGAAATTGGTAGTGTCCAATGTCTATGCGATACTAAAGGTGGGATTTCGTTACTGCGGCTCCGCAGCCGATCCCGACACGACCAGCCAAGATGGCGGACAAATTCGCAGTCTGGGCACCCCACTGCCTTCGAAGGCCGTTATCAAATCAAATTGATAACATCGAATTGAACAATAATGAGATATTAAAGGGCTTTAAACCCGCGAATTACAATATCTGAATAAGTTTTGAACGAGATCTGTTTCCTGAATATTTTTAATACAACATAAATCAATGTTGTTTTCCATGACGAAATACTTTTAGGGAATTAATAAAGTGAAAAAGCCTACCAGTCGTTACTACTAGAAGACATAAATAATTTATTCTGGAAGGGTCTTGGTGAGAACTTGATGATTAGCCTATATCTCAGACTAGACTGCTAGAAATTCGTCTACTTTTTAATTCGCTTCTAATCATTACATACCTACGGTATTTTAAATTTCGATAGTAACTCCCTATTTCAAGGTGAAATATTGAGAATTAGGTAAACAAATTCAGTTAAATTAGCAATCTGATTTATTTGTTGTTTGGCTCAATTGTTTCTGAAGTTAGGTGAATAGTGAAGGCTGCTATAAATAGACTTTGTTTATACAATAAACATTGACAAGTTCTGCAGTTATAATGGTAATATTGAGTAAATGAGTATTTGACTAAAGACTATATTGCTTTATAGTTCATAGCTTACTGTAGAGAATATTATTTGCAATTTTCAAGCACAAATGGGTAGTGTGCTATCCTGAAAAATATAATATAAGTCGTAAAATCTCAATATTTCATTATGCTTTTTATATGCTTTATAGTTTATACTGTAAAGTATATTATTTGCAATTTTCAGTCATTTTAATGATTGGAGTTATTTATTTATTTATATTATTTTTTAGGTTTAGTTATCACGGTTTAAAATTGAAAATTTTACACGTCTAATTATTTAAAATGAACTTTACTACTTTGTGACTGCTCATTGATAGCATTCTGTTACAAAATGATTTTTACAGTTTCTATTATTAACTGACATGCAGAACAGAATAAATTGAAAGTATGATTTGAATAATTTGAAAGTATGTAGTATAATTTCTTTCACTTAGACTAAGCTAATAAAACTATAGTAATATTTATATTGTTGTTAACTATGGATAATCAAATACCAATATTAGTTTTTCATAATATTCATTTATTGTATATATAGCCTTCCATTTCTTTTTTTTTCTGAGGGTGATGCCTACATAAGAACATGGCTTTTGTGTTGACAATGGGGTGGAACAACAACTTTAGCCTGGCACCGAGCCTGGGCACCACCGAGAAGCGATGTTGCTCATCTCATAAATATTATATTTAGCAGAGAAGGCGAGAAGGCCTCAACTGGTCACTGTTACTAGGGGAGTATCAGGCGCACATCTCTTAACTAAAAACATATAGGCTATGCGATATACCAGGCAATAGCCTCCTCTAATACAATTGAATTGAAGGAGGCTATGACCAGAACGACCACAAGACCTATAACAAATAAAGACATAGGATAATAAAAAAAAGCATGACAATAGGAAAAATTTTATGAAATAACAGTTAATTTGCTAGACGTGCACACGCATAGAGACCAAATGTTGTGAAATACTCTTGAAAAGTATTGGAAAATAACCTTTTATCTGGATAAATAGTCTATTTCATCCATCTCATTATAAAACAGGAAGTAATTTTATCAATAGATCAGTATTTTTTTCGAAAACTAGATGCAAATTGAAATATTTATTGAACAAGAAATGGTGGATATTTGAATCACATTTTTAAACAATGTCAATAGCCAGCTTTTTATCTTGAAAACTGTTTTGTCACCTCTTTTTAAATTACGTCTTCAAATGGTAAATTATTATGGCTTCAGCTTTAATAGTTTCGTAGGTAGGTCAGAAATGATAGGAAATCATTGCGGCTGGAATACCCTCTAATTAAATTGTGGAAGACATGTTGTGACTTGTCTGTTGGCATTGGAATAGAATAGTCAATTCGAGTGATGAGTATTTATCGATGATATATTATAATATATGTCGTCATTAAGTGGAAAGTAATTTTGGTACGTCGCGCGGTCGTACTCTCCACCCACTTATGTTGGTAACCATGGCAACCCCCTTGTGCGTCGGCTGTTCATATCTCGATCGTTCCTACGTAACGTTTCTTGGTCAGTCCTACTTGCTTATTGCGCATTGTCACCTATGCACATTGTCACTACATAACCTGCCAACAAGTCACGTTGCTCAATCACATGGATGTTTAAATTTAGCTATTAATTTTCCTAGGACAGTTATTAGAAAAAGTTTATTCTATGCTACATGGTTTGCCGTTCAGACAGATATCAAATCATTTTTTGTCCTGGAAGTTATTTATCCTTATAATAACAAAGATAGAAACTTGAAAGTAGAAAAGTAGTATAAAAAATGGAAGCTTTGATGATGACAAGAAGACTGATTTTGCTATGCTCATGCTATACAACTCTGTAGGTCACTTCAATTCAATTTATTTATTCATTTTACACACACATACAAGCATATAACAGTTTAACAACATATAATAGTAACAATAATACAATGAAAATTATAAATATTAAAGGCTAATGCGGGAGATAGAGGGGGGATGTAAGCACTACCAACTATGGTTACCCATGTACTAGGAAAGCTTTCAATCCTTGAGAGGGAAAATAGGGATTATAGGAACAGGTGCAGAGGTGACCTATGGGATATGATAGGATGGGTGGCAGTAAATAGTTACAAAAATTTAAATATCGAAAAAATAGTTGCTTTTTATCCAAATACCAATGTTATGTTTGATTTTCTTTGTAATTTTTGCATTATTTGAAAGATGATCAGGAATTCTGTTTTTTTTTATCGTATGGAATTCTATTTATCATTCTAGAACCAATGTAAATAAGTTGTCTTCTGATTGTTTCAAGATTGGTATTATATATTAAATTAGATACTTATTCGAGGTAGGTCTTAAGTTAAGTTATATTGTCTGTTTACTGTGTTATTAGTGCCAGGAAAATAATCTCTATTTTTTTATATATTTAACTACATTTTCTACATGTAGCTGCCACCCACCTGTTGGGACTGTTTCTGATTTCACTTGAATCAGATTAGACAGAAATCTAATTTTTTTACGGTGAAAATCAGAATTCAAAGAATCAATTCATTGTGGAGTTATTTCGTAGGTCATGTTGAATTGAATAATGCATATCTTAAAGTGAATAAAATAAGCTAAAGTGATAACAATATAATGTTTCTGTGATCAATACAGGAAATTTCAAAAAAAAAAAAAAAATCGAATCAATAAATAAAATTGAATATTTTTGACTTCTGAGGAAGTACCCACTATTTTTACTCTTGATTGAGATATCCTAGAAACATTTAAAAAAATCATACATAATAGATTTCAGGTTTAGAATACATGGTTTATTACCAAGAAGAATTTTTGAAATTTTGCAATTTTATACAAGCAACTTGTGTCAAAGCTTCCTCAACAACAGGAATTTTTGAACCAACATCCGATTGTTTCTTGTCGCTGTATGATGGGTCCTTTCCTTCCATCAATTCGGAAATTTGCTCGGAAACAGTTCTGCCTGCAAACGTGAAAGACACGTGATATGAGAGGTAGAGGCCGGAATATTCTACGGCAGAGGGCTATCGGGTTTCGACAGGCTGGCTGTGCGGCCCTGACTGTGTTTCCGTTTATTGTCAGCATGGGAGACTCTGACATTGTCCGTCGATCCCACGTTTTCATTTTTAGAAGGAGCACGGTCTCACAAGCTGCACCACGCCTGTTATTGTAAAACAGGGAAACAACCGTTTTACTCACTGGCGTTCCCAGCCTTCAAACGGCAGTCAGTAACGCTAGTGTGATTGAGCTTTTTGTGCTGTCGTTTTCAACTTTCTAGTCGCGTCAAGAAACATGTTGACAAATTTCGGCCGTTCTAATGACTGAGTCAGCTTTAAATGATACATAACAGTTACCGTTGAAAAACATTCATGTTCGAAAACTATGCAAAATAGAAAAGATGGATGGAATTTTGACCTTGTTAACTTCTAATTCTTCAACCGTTCTCACGGTGATATAAGCGTCTCACACTGACAGCTAACTAAAGTGTCATTGAATGAGAAAATCTAACGGTGCTTTGTCTTGTCTGTGCGACATCAAGGCCCATTGAATGAATATATTTTTGTGCCCTCTGCACCTTCAAACTCTTACACTCTTTTTTATACTACTGACTGGGTGTACTGATATGTAAATAGTGTATGATGTGTTCTTCCCCTAGAACTAACATGAATATTGAAAGGTTTCTAATTCGGACGTAACTTCTGCCTTCTAACAAACTAACCGGAGTTGAAAATATGAGGTACTCTTTGATACTAAATATGTGTAACAATGTATGTTTTTGTATTAAATCTTCAGCCAGATAACAGGAACACTCTTGTAAGCCGAATAGAATTCGGTAAGTGGTGTCTAATCCGTGAAGACGTCGTGAGCCTGCTACACCCGTTGCATGGGTGATCACTTGAGCTTGCTCTGCTATCATTATTTGTGAGCTTCAGAATCACTGCCCGGTGGTTTGGAACCCACCTTGAGATGTATAGGCTCATTCATTCATCTCTCTTCAGCATCCTTCTCAATCTTAAATCTTCTTAATCTTCATCTTCTCAATCTTCTTTATCTTCTCTTCTCAATCTTCTTTGAGCTGGTGTGGACGTCAACCACAGAGAATGATCCGCGTATAAAATTCGCTGTTTTTGAACGCCAAAGATAGCACCAACTATTTCCAAGATTACTACACAAGATTACTTTGTCTAGTAATCTTTAATTATTTCTACTTCCTGAAATTCCCAATTCTTCTCCGAATAGACAAGTTATGGATGGGGATCTCTCCTATAAACTGAAGTATAATTTTTCTCCATTTTGTAGTTCGAAGGACTCTTTGTCATCCACATGAAGCAAACAAATCTTCTAGTAATTTTGATCCCTTTGATCTAGGTTTAAAATCTTGACTCGATGTTTGGATTATGACGCTTTCATTCTTCATGAACTTATTTTAATTTTTCGGCATCATTTCGCTTTTATTTTTCCAAAGTTCTACTCTCTTGCTTATCTGTACGTCGACCTTTTTCCGTATTGAATTTCAGGCTTATGGCAATGAATCAATCTTCTCAAGAAAATATTGGATTGTGATAAAATATCTACGCATGCATTACTGTGTTGCTATTTTAGAAACAGATCGAGAAGTGATTGGTCTAACATTGAGATATCTTGAATGGGTCAATTGAGAAGTTCTTGGAAGTGTGTCGTATGTCATATATTTATCCAATGTTATCTTATCGGAATATTGCCTCTCTGTTTATCGCGTTTGCCTAGCCAGAAATAGTTGGGCATATAAATCATCGTCATGACTCAATGAATAGACTTGAAATCCTCTACTAAATACTTACGTTTGCAATATAGCTTTCACCAATGCATAATTCGATTTTCAATTTCTCATTCAACCAATCTGGGGTTTCCATAGTGAAAGGCTCTTTTAGTATACATTTAATTTCTAATTTTAATGATCTTGAAAGTTAGTCTCAATTTATTATTGGGTTTCTCATTATCAGTAATTGAATTACTTAGTCGGTTTAAATATTACACGTGAGCACGCATAATGAGAGTGTTGTGTTGATCTTTTATCAATTTCTAATCACAGCGGCATGCATTTTTTGTCTCTGTTTCTTTTGGTACTACTGTAGTATATTGCATCATTGCATATTATAATAGTAAATGTGTAATCTTTCACATTCAAACAATTACAGTAGACCCCTCATATCCGACCTCGGGATTACGATTAAGCAGCAGTAATTAAGATTAAGCAGCACTGTATGTATTGAGTCTGTGTGTGCAGTGTACGGCTGAATTGACCAGAAAAATAGTGTTTTATTGCTCCTCGGTATATCTGACCTTTTGGCCGTTCCGACCACGGTCCGGTCCCGTGAAGGTCAGATATCAGGGGCTCCACTGTATAATACGCAGGTTGAATAAACATAAGAGGAACATTTTGATTATGTACAATTGTACGTCATATTGATTCATAAATTCAACTATAATTGAATACTGTAGTATAATAATTGAAATTATAGATTGTGTAGTATATATAAATTGTATATAATCGAAATTGCTCTATCTCTTGAATGGCTCCTGAGATCAATTTCCACCACTCTAGCTCTTACGTGGCCAGTAGCTCTAGCCCTTTGGATCCCCATGGTGTTGTCTATCACATTTCATAATACTGTAGTAGCCAATAGTTGGTCGAGTCTCTTCATTGGAAGAAAATTCAGCAAATCATCGGTGTTTACATTGTATTGTAAAATAGATGACTGGTAACTGTGAGATCATCGGAGTGAATCGTAGGCAGTTTTGACGCCAGTTTTGGTCTACGGCTGTGCTTTTTTATTTGGTCAACGTTGCTTGTAGGCCGAGTTGTCTATTCATGCGATCGGTATTGTTTGAAGTGCCGTCTATTTCCTGTTGTGTTTTGCCGCTTTGCTTTGTTCGTGTTTAGGCCTAGATGTGAGTGTGCCATTATTGTGATGATCGATCCACTCATGTCCAGCGCGCTGCGGATTGTCATGCTGTAATAAAGTTGCCGATATTGCATTCGTTTTAATTGAAATTGAGTTGCGCTTCGTTGTTTTGCCAGCAACTCTCTGGTATTATTCGATCAGCCTGAAATATTGGGCGATCCCCTCCCCTGCGAGATTTCGAGGAAGCTACTCACAACATCCAGTGAATACTCGGATAATCCAATAAATTTCTATTATCATACAAAATATAGAGCAACAAATGAATTATAATCTGTCTTGATTTCTGTCAATTCATATATTATTATCATTATTAATCATTTTATTCATCTTTCTTGGTAAGTTGTTACTTGATTCAGTAAATCACTGTTATCAGCAAGAATAATAGGCAATGCTACTAGCAATATTATCTCTGATCCCAATCACATTTAACCTCATTAAAATATTATCCTTGTCCTGATGATTCTGATTGTAAATTGTAATCTTCGTCTGAAGCTAAAATTCATATTTTCAAGTGTTTACGTATTTTAAGTGTTCCATGAATAAGAAGTCACCTTATTGTAGACAGATTTCAGGGCTCTGACCATAATAGATTGTGAATCTCCCGATTCAGATCAAGTTCATCATCATATTTGTTGTTGAAATCCTTTGATTGTGTAAGCTCTAAATGGGGAGGGGAATTTTTTAAGTAAAGAAATCTGATTTCTTGGATATTTTGTGAAAAGAGAAAATTTTAATTTTCTGTTGTTTATTTTGGCTTGTGGAATATTGTAGTGGTACTGGAGTCACTATTTTTGGAACACACTGTATAATTTGTCCACACCTTGATAGATTTCGTCCCGATTATTTCTCTCGAGATGTAGACTCTAAAATCCCCTTATTATTATGTAACTTTCGTAACTTCGATAGTAGCAAACCCTTCCTTTCCTGTCTACTGCGTTGGAATTGAACGAAGTAGGAGCTAAAAGAAAATACAGTACCGTACAAGCGACTAGAGTCTATCACTGAAACCCTACATGTTTTGTCGGGTTGAAGACTATTGACGAAGGAAGGAACCGCAGCAACTAATAGAAAACCTGTGAGTCGTATTTTATGTGGGTGCCAGTCTGCTGTCTTCTATCCACCACCCTTCTGTCAAGCTACACAGATGCATCATACGAGCTTCACCGGGCTAAGCTTGTAAAATGTATGCGCTTTTTATGCAGTTTTTATTGCCTTGCGCAACGCAGAGTTGTGTAATTCATTGTATTGGATGATGGAGAAGCCTTTGCTCAGCTGCTTGCTTATTGTGCATCACGTCTCCACAGACTTGTTCACCACTCATTTTCTAAATCTGTTTGTACTGTACTTTTAGATCCGTCGAAAAAAGACAGTCTTTTCCACGATATATTTAAAGCATCCTACCTTTCTCTGAGTGGGTTCGTCTGGTAATTGATAGCGCACAAAAATCAAGAATAAGGGATCAGTAATTGAGTAACGTATAAATGATTAGTAAATAGAAAAATTGAAATAATAGGTTCAATGCAGAGGTTTGCTGGTGAAAGAATAGAACATCTGCTCAGGCACCTGGCCAAGTCTTTAGGAAGGAGAGGGTCCAAACCTATCTCACCCCTTCTTCAGTTATTGTTGCTGGCGTACGTTATGGCGCAGTCGGCCCTCTCTTACACTCAACCCTCGAATTTTAACCCTCAATTGATTGGGAAAATATACTGAAGAACTGGATCTTTATCCAGTTGTATATTCAATAACTAACTACTTGTGATTAGTCAATCCACTCTGGAATTCTATCCAAGTTTATTGCTTCTTTCATTGCTTGCATATCCCCATCACTCATACTAAAGAGAATATTCTTCAATATGACATTGTATTAGCTTATACATTCCATTTATGTTACTGTTTCATCTTTCCAGTTGATATTTCCCTGGGTATCTTAACAACAAAACTACCCCAATCCTGACAGTTCTCTCTAGACTTGAATATTTAATCTATAATTATTTTTGGTTTTATGATACAGACAGTTCATTGAGTACCTCAGATTTGTACCTCAGCTAAAGCATAAATTTCCATACAATTTTAGATTTTGTATGCCTTCATCAAAGTATAGTCAAATCAAATTAAAATCAAATATAAGTATCCAACATGATACTCCTTCATCTATGCTTAATACATAGAGCCACGACGTGACTTAGCAAACAAAACGATTTTGTTGACTGTTTCGAGTGAAATTGTTTGTGAGCTAAATCTGAAAATAATAGTTTTTCGGTGGAGCTGCATGAACTTTCTTCTGCAGATCTTGATTGGTGGAGGGCGTTTCTGCCAAATTTGACGGAACAATTGACAACTGGTAAAAATGGTAGAAGCTGAGTGCAATCAGCAGCCACAGTTAGCCAATTGATACGGAGCGAATCGGTCGTGGTCCAGCGATCCGTTTTATGGTCGTCGAGAAAACGCACCGCGACATTCAGCTTCTTGGCTGGAGCCGGAGGAGAGTGTTGTTATCAGAGGCCGGAGGCTGGCTAAACGACTCCTGTTCTTTCAACTTCCCTTTCACCTGGAGTGTATACTACAACCTACGACTTGTAGTATATTACTATACTTCTACTACTACTTTTATACTTGACTCGACATGAGCAAACCGTTGTAATATAGATATATTTGTAGTTCCAAGGAGCAAACGCCATAGACAATGATGAAGCCAAAACTATTATTTGACGTCAGACTCGGCTATTGGCTAGAAACGCGTCCACGCCATTTGATCCTGCTCCATGCACGATGTTCAGATTAAGAGCGAAATGCATTGTTCACGTCGTGATGGAAAATATTGAACAGGATGCTGTTGTAAAAGTGGACTTTGAGAAATCGCAACGGTCGTTCATTTAAGATAAATACAGATTATTCTTACAAATTTTATATAAAGTGCAACATACATTACGGTTTTCTAAAAAAAATAATATATTTTTCGGTTGGTAAAATTTTAGCTCTCTTATTCATTTAACTTGAGCAATTTATAGTGGCATTTGTAAAATTATTGTGATATTTGTGGATTTATTCAAATTCAAAGTATCCAATGTGAATAAGTTCTCAAGTTCATAAATTCATGCGTTCATTGTAATGGAATAACATAATGAGTTAATATAGCTAGTATCTTCCAAGGTTCCAAAGAGAAGGGCCTCTAGATTATGTTGTGATTCAACCACTTACAGTGTTATTTACTGTAAAAACGCCTTAATACTTGCACAGTATCATGATATATTTCATATCATTGTTTTCCTTTTACAAGTGTTTGAATACGCAGATGAATTGTTGCTGAAACTAACGTTACCAAATTCAGGCCTAAACGGCTCATTAGAGTTGAAAAACAGATGAGGAGCGAAAGCATGAAGAGTGTTCATGGTTGAGTGGACTAAAAGGTCAAAAAACCTCCAGGATTTTTTCACTCAATTGTTAGAAAACTACCGAAAATAACCTAATTAGTCTATTTTAATAAGTAAGTAAGGATACATTGTAAGTTTTCTAATGAATTACGGCTGGTGGTAGTTGAAAAAATATTGCAATTTGAAAAAAAGCGATTTATTTCCATTTTCAATGCATAGCTTTTCTTTCAGGTTTCGTGAAGGATTTCCATTTTATTTTCATACTGTTTGCTAGATCCCACCTTTCACAATCATAACTTTACTGAGACTGAGATGACGAATGTCATATGAAAAAGATCAAAATGTAGTCCTTTGTGGGTATGCTTGAGTCATGTCTTCCGTTGTTTGCTCCTTTGCATTCGCTTTTAATGATTCTCCAAAATATCTCACTAATCAACCCCATTCTCTCAACCCCGTCACATTTCAATTGAAATCCATACGACACCAGGCTTGATGTGAAATATAAGCGGAGGCCCATCTCCATTTTTTTCATCTAAACCTTCCCTCCACACTCATCATTCAGTGTTTCAAGTGTCAGCTCTTATGCTTTTCGTAGTTTTTGTCATTCTATCACGTGCTGCGTTATGATAAGATTTAAGTATTTTTGTAGGATTTTCACCGTGATTATAGCAAGATCGTGGCAATTTTCTTGTACTTAAGAATCACTACTGTGATTCTTTATCTGATTCCTCTTCTACTACTTTTTCTCTCGTATTTTCTTCATATCAATTAATATCAATCTGAGTGCTTGAAAAGCTATCAATGTGTTTAAAGCCGTATGCACATGATTTAATTTTTCATCAACTTCCATCCAATAAAATAACCTTGAACAAACAGCTGATTGTGTAAGGAGGTACCCACACACACACGACAGCAACCATTATCGTAGTTTGCTATAGCAGGAGCCAGTTAACTTGTCATAAATCAGCTGATCCAGTAATAATTAAACAGTGATTTCGACACAATAATCAAAAGGCTTGAAAGTCTTAAAGACCTTTTAAGTCTTTAAAAGACCTTTTTAAAGAAGACCTTTCAAAGAATAACTTTTTAGAAGACCTTTTCAATAATCTGCGAGATTCAGCATTTGTAGGTTAAGTATTGTGATATTGCTCTTTGAGACAGCTGATTTCTGACAAGTTGAATTGGATCCTGCTATACAATCAGTTTCATTTCATTTCACGATTCTAAATAGATTGTAGATATCCTCCTGGTATGGCTCCTACCCATGACCCCAGTCTGTATGCTGCTATGCGACACTTTTCTTTAATTCAATCAATTCACTGCAAACATGAGCTTTCTTCGCTGTGAAGGGTCGAAATTCTTGGTGGGGACCTTCGTGTTATTGAATTTTTAATCCTCCCTGTTCAAAAATTTCTACGTCTATAGACGAGTAGGCTACATCCTGTGAAACAACTTCGTGAAAAATTGAACACTGCTTTAAAAAGATTAAAAATGAGTCAACTCTGAATCGCAATTTTCCCCTTCTCTAGATTCACTCCTTGCTCTTAGTCATTGAAACTATATTATTTTTTTATCTTTCTTTTGCAATATAGTAATATAAAGTAATCAATTAAGGGCCAGTTGCACAAAAATCCAATTGAATTTAATCGCCGTAAAATAATGTCATCTAACAATACAAATGCAACGTGAATCAATAAACGATTTGGAAGTCATGCAATAACGTGATTTACCGGTGGTTAAATTAAATTGGATTTAAGTACAAGAATGCGATTGGGCTGTAAGATCGATGATTGAGGATCTGCGCAAAGAGACTTGGCATCTAAAGAATCAAACCAATAATAAAATTCTACCATCGAAAAATACATAAATGGTACAGTAATAATATTCATTTTCAATGATTCCGTTGGTGTTGCCTTCAGTTCTACTCAGCTTGAATCCCACGATCGACTCTGCATTGCTTCCAGCAAAATGTGTTTTTGTCTCTCATTATAGTCCATTCTCATGTTGCTCCATACTCGTATCAGTAACATCATTATTTTCACTTCAATTCCATTTTTTTCAGTATCTCAGTTTTCAATAGGACGACTCTTGAATTTAATCTTAATTAAGAACAAGGTCAATATTGAAGTTTGTTACACTTCTAAAGAGTAAACTCAATACTGAAATTTGTTGTTGAATTGTCACTTAATTTGTCTGTCAATGACGCATTGCGTTGTTTTTCTGTCGAAGTTTTTATTTTTTCAGTCAAATAGATGCGGGGTATGATTTAAACTTCTATAAACTACTATTTTGATTTAAACTATTATCTCGATTGCCAGGTGGGATAGTCATCACAAACCCAAGTTCATGATGAGGCAAGGGGTGCTATTATGTTCTGATATTGAAGTGAAACTATAAACACGTTGTCCAGTGCACCAGGAGCGATGTCCAGTCCAGAATGCACGTGAAGAGCCAACTGGTGGTTATCGGCTGATGCTCCATAACCGGCTTGCTCCTCGGAACATGTTTATTCTCCTCCACTGGCATATCGCGATTGTTGTGTGAATGACCTTAGCTTACTTTGAACTGGAAACAGATTGCCGGTCGTCCTGTACCTGTACCTGAACAGGTAATTACCGGCGGCACCGACATGACAGTGAACCTGCTCTCGTTTTGTAATACTGTTGCGATGTTATCTGAATTATTTCTACAGTCGCATTTTCATATGTCCCCAATTTCACCATGACAGCCGCCAAGGCTCCAGTTATGTCACATCGGTAATCGTTATTAATTAGGCGGCAGATAATTGAATGTTGTAGCGGTTAATACTTCGTTATTGCATTGTAATTGTTTAACAATTCCTTGTATCTTGCAATATTTGGAGCTGGAAGTGGATGGAAACTCGCTGTCAGATGATACCGAATTGCAACTACACTTTGACAAAGTACTGCTCAATGGTTACAAATTCATTTAATTTGGTGGTTGAGTGAAGTTTGTTCTCCAATAAGTTGAAGAGCAATTTTAAATACTAAACAATAATTTGGAGTATTTGGATTGATTTTTATTTCTGTAAGCCTTCAGAGATTTTTATTTCTGTACGCCTTTATTTCTGAGTTTTAGAGAATTGTAGGGGCGGTCAAAGAGATTTTTGTTAGGGGGTCTGAAATGTATGTAATGAATAATATAAATATACAATAAATTTTTGGGTGAAATTGAATATTACTGAAACACCAGAATACTTTTCTATTATCATTTAGAGTACTCATCAGTTACAACTGATAACTGTTGGTTTTCAGGTCTGGTATCTGTTAGTTAACTCCTGTTAACCTGTTCAATTACTATCTTGAACATAAATTAAATTATTCAACTTTTATATGGTTGTGGGTATGGTTGTGTGGCGTGGGTATGAGCTCCTCCATAATTCATGTCATAATTTATTATCATTATTTCCTAAATTATAAGGTAACAAGTAATGTAAGGTGAGTAAGGTAACAAGATTATTATCATTATTTCCAAAATTATAAGGTAACAAGTGAGCAATACTTTGTCAGATATGGGCATGGTATAATTTGGTATCATCTTCAAAATTATAAAATGATCTCCCGGTCCCTACGCTACTCGGAAATTGTATCTCTCTTACTTTTCATTTCATAAATCTATGACTATTGTATGATCGATATTCTTACTTTTACAAACAATGGACTTCATTCATAAACGCATGTTCACCAGTTCAAGAAGACCCGCTTTGCGGCTGCTTCATGACGTCATGTCTGTTGCAAAGCTACAAACTATAATGAACACTTGTCTCAATAGTATTCTATAGAACCCTCTCACACCGTTTGCGTGGTCGATTAGAGTACCAATCCAAGTTTTTGAAAGTACGCCAGATTGCGGAGCCGTATTTTTATTTTTGTCTCCTGTGTATAAATAGTGATACGGTTAAAACGGTGTATTGGATTCTATTGGCTTCCTTTGTAATTTTTTCAATGAAGTGCATGGACCTTACGGTTTTGATACTGTAGAATAGATTATATCTTCTCTTACGAATGTACTGAATAATATATTATGTTGATGATATTCAGAATTACAGTATATTAATTTCAAGGTTGAGTGATGGAGAGGACTCTCCAGTCCTAACCTGCCTAATAAAGGATATTTTCATTTCAATTACAATTACATTTCTGGAATTATTACATCTCCAGATTTATTGAAATCTGCTCTTCAAGTTTCTCACTTAAAATGAATTATCACAAGTATGGTAGTGTTTTACAAAGAACTCGAGAAACCTTATATGTACAACAACTAGTTCCAGCTCAATCAATAAAGGGTTTCACGTTGGATTTGGTTTGGCTTCCAGGCTTTAGAATAGTGTTGGTCACCACCGGTCTTGAGGTTTATTTAAGAAATTCACTTTTTTCACTTGATTTAAATTAACAATCCAAACCAATTCAATTAACCTTATGCTGGGTTGCACCAACTGGGATAAACTATTTGGAATCAGTTAATCGTACCTTTTTAGGGTTGTGTTGATCCTGGAATAAAAATGTTCACATTTTATTGCTGAGCAACTTAGATTTTCTCCAGTTCTAATGCTTATATTAGTAGTTTCTATTGTGTAAGCGAATTTCTTAACAATTTGAACGTTTATAGGCTAATCCATTAGTAGTCAACCATGTTCCCTGAAACACGGGGTTACAAGGTGAAGCACACGTTAGGGTCTCTCCACCAATATAAACCATGGACATAAATTAGTGAATAAATAGTTTCCTATTGCCATAACTCATGGTTTTATTGTCATGTACAAGAATTATTCGTGTTCACTGGGTTTTTTTTGCTACGAATTTATACCAAATCCATATCATTGAGAAATCTATAATCTTAGTTGGGTTGAAATGAAGGTCGTACTCGATAATATCAACCCATATAACTACATAATATATTACTATTTATCAACCAGACTTTTAAAGCCAGCGGAGAAGTTTTAGGCGAAAAGTATGAATTAAGCAGCCACCTTGCAGGTTAGTGTTGGATTTCTGAATTTACGGCGACTGTAATGCATTGAGAGCGGCTTGTGAAATTTATTTGCAGCCAGAAATAGCGGCAAATCGGCACGAAATATAAGTCTTGAGGATGCAACCGAGCCGCGAGGCACGTACAATGAGGCATGCGAGACGGCATGTCGACGGGGCGACCTCCTTCTATCAAACGCCGCCCAATCGAAATCGACCAAAACGCAGTCGAAATCACCTTCTCAGCGGCACGCGAACTGCAACAGTACACTAAAAAGTGCTGACTGAAATTGCCCCATTTTGGTTTAGAAGGAAGAGCTATTGATTCTTGAGTGGAAACTTAGAATCTTTGTTAGCATGACTGACAGTTGAAATTTTAATGGAGATAACTTCAAAAATTTGATTTTAAAATAGACGAGATGAGAAGGAGATGAAAATACAGAAAAGATGGCTCGTTGAATAAGAAGCTTTTATTGAATCTTGAGTGAAAACTTATCTGTATTGAAATATCTGTGAACAAGACGTTGATGATTGAAATATTAACAGAAAAAAATCCATAAAATATAATTCAATACTCAAAAATGGATAGGCCTAATACGAATAATAATAAATAACAAAAAATGACGCTCCTGGAATAAGAAATTGTTATTGAATCATCTTTATCGAAATTTTGTTTCACACAAATACCGATCGGGAAAATGGGTTTGAAATGTATAGTCTACACAACTAAATGAATGAATGGAAAGGACCTGAATATTGTCAAATTTATAAAGAAATTACATATTGCAGTGCCATGATTTTGTGGCATAATCTTTTACAATCTTTAGCTGTACTGGTGATTACCGTGAAACCATAGAACTATAATTTGCATGGTACAATAACCTGTCAAATTCTCAACTGAACTGGTGTCTTCCATGAAACAATAGTACTGTAATTTCAATTGATTAATCCATATTTGGTTATTTTATATTATTTTATTGGTTTATTTTATTTTCATATTAGTCATTGGAAGTGATTTTCATTCATTATGGAGAAATACCACACAATCGAAAAAACAGAATTTCTTATACCTGAAAGCCTTTGACACCTACTGCAAGGAGGGTTACCTAAAATAACGCTCTTAATCACTGTCTGAGTCTTGATACAAATTTAGCTGGCAGTAACTCTGGGCAACTAGTCAACTCATGGATCAACGCCTCTGTTGTTGGTACTTATTTTCAACTGTTGTTGATAATATACTTATTCCAACAATTTTTCGGCACAAATATTGAACTTATTAAATTGTGGACATTTCGTTTTGCGAATTACGAGCAGGTGGACGGATGTGGTGCAACCCTTATATCATTTTCACTTTTTTAAAGTATTGTCAGGAAGTGAAGACGTTTATCGTACGATCAACACAACGCCAAAATGAGAAACTTGATACTAGATTTTTAATGTTTTTTGTGGTCACCTGTCAAAGATTTTTTTCCTGTTTCATATAGACAAAAATTTTAAAAACTTGTCCTGCATAAGAGTAGGAGATGAATAAATTTTTGGTAAAATGTAATACAGTATTCAAAAAGTATAGTAGTGTAGAAATTATCTGATACTACTTCCACTATTTTTCTGTCCCAAAACTTCTGAACATGCTCGAAGCCGTTATGCTCATATTCAAGCCCCACCACGCCCAACACTTTCTGAGAAATTCTTATCCATGGAGGGAATGCAGACAGAGTGAGTGCTTTCATCAACAAAGGTGACAGCCACAGGTCAGCTTGGCCCTTTTTCTTTCTTCAGACAGGCTGGCCGTGTCAAAAAAATTTGTTTCAAAATTCCTGGAACCGCTTTTGGCTCTGAACCTAACAACAATTCACAAAATCAAGAATAGTGAAGAATTCCCGCTAATTCTGTCATTTTTGTGAAGCTGTTCACCTGTTTGGCCTAGGCTATTCTAATTTTTACTGTTATAAATTTTCTGACATATCTTCATGTTTACCTTGTTTAGTGGCTAATACATACTAAGAATTTCCAGTAATTTGGCTAGGACTCTGTATAGATTTATATCTATGTAGAGGTATTACAGTATTATTAAAATAATTATCAGCAGCAATATAAACAAAGTTGTAAGTTTTCTATAAAAAATCATTCTCTATAGCACAGTTTGATATTGCTTCTCTTGCTTGCTATTTTAGCATTAAACCTGCCTTCTAGTCAGATCTTCAATATCAACATACATAATGGAAGAGAATATATTTTGGACTTTGTGTCTGTGTTTTTTATCTTATGTGTCGGTTTATTGAAATTATTTACAGCTATTATATTGAATATTTATTGAGATATTTCTTGATAAATAAATAAGTAAATGAATAATAGTAGATGATAGAAATCTAATTTTAAAGAATTTGTTGTCAGATAGTATTTTTGAAATGGACATCTGTCCCAATAATTTCAAATTGTGTACTTAATTTCTATTTTTGATGTCAACATCAAAATTTAAATTCAATACTTGAGTAATGAGTTTTCTGGGATGGTTTCAGGAATCCAGCTAAGCCTGTCATCTACGACCTAAGAAATTGAAATTTTATTACAGTACATTATTTTGTCTTGAATATTTGTAAGTTTTGAATAACCACCATCATAATTATTAAATTATGAGCTTCTCGAACAAATTACAACCTTGAGATTTTTGAAAACACCATATATTATCTAGAATACTGAATCGACAGTATGGTTACAGATAATTATGTTTTGTGTTTTGGAAAATTTAAATTAACGATTTGTAATTCTCTTTCAGATCGGATGGCTCACAGTCACCGCTATTGGAAGAACATCACCACAACAATTCAAGCCACGATAAGCCCAAACCACCTCTAGTCAAATATGGGGAGCTTGTCATCTTAGGGTGAGTTGAATATCCTCTGCGTATTTTTATTCTGGCTACTTTCACTCCCTTCTTACTCATCAGGATTTGGAACCCTTATTTGTTAACGAATTGATTCATTAATGGTTGCTCGGATACACGCCTCCTTCGTGTTTGTAGAATCCCCTTGTTCTATGACTCACTTCACGGTTAACGTTTTTGCGTTACTGTTCAGTTCAATAGGGAGGCATAAATTTGTCATGGCTGTGAAATTTAGCATATGCTTGAGGCATAAGAAATAAGTTTATTGGTACAACGTAAATTGGAAAGAATCAGAGATAATATTATTATTATTATTAATTGGTAAGGAAAATTGCAACAGAGGATCTCCTTTATTTCCCCTCTACTCAAAGACACATGATACCATAGACAACTCTTACAATATGGTGTCTCTTACCACAGTCAACTGTCTATGAGGAGTGGTCCGTAGTCGAAGGCAATAAGCGCCAGTCTGATAATCCGAAGAACCTGGTTCGAATATAGTTTGGGGAACGGATTTTGACGATAAAAACGGCCACTCCCGTCTTTCGGAGGAGACGAAAAGCCGTCGGTCCCGACTGCCTTGAAACAGTCGTCATCTCTCACAATCACGCACAAGCCTAGAGCTCATGTGGGCATCACCCTCGAAAAAACTATATGGTTAGTCATTTTGATACACAGACGATCATGTAGTGGGATTCCTTATATTATTCTTTCATTCATGTATCATGTATTACTTTTGTAAATTTTGGGAGGAAAATAAATTTTATTCTGTTTGATTCCTTGCAAATTCAAGCAATATTGAAACAATTTTTTTTAACAATATTGGAATTAAGTACAAAAATATTCATCCAAGTGAGTTGTCCCATGTAAAAGTTCAAAGTATCATTAGAGCATGGAGTAATTTGTTTCGCAATACTCCAACCGTATATGGCAATATCCGTCGCATTTCCGATTTTTATCTTCGTGACTATAATCTGTGTGCTGGAAATTTCGCAACTAGATTATTTACTTTTGGACCGAAGGATGTGGACTACTTGCTAGAGCAGAGAAAGTGATACCTATGCCATTGATTCAGTACCGGCTATTTGTTTGCTAGAGCTTTTCTCCTCTACCTTCGTGATCTGAAAGTCAGGTAATTCATCATCTATTATTCTGCGTCGTTTACAACAATGGAGTATGTTCAGAGTCTAGAATAAGTTTACTTTTATTCTCTCTGAGTATGTTTTACTTCGTGTGGGAAAATCGATGTACAATTACTGTACATACTATCACAGGCAATAGTTATTACTGTATTTCACTTTCTGTCCGCGATGCTGTACACATCAAAATAACAAGGAAACCTTTGTTGAGCACACACTTGAAAAGCTATTTGCAAAAGGAAAGTGAATGCAGTTTCATTTATAGGAGTGAATTCATTATTCATATTAAATATTGATTGAGCTTTCGAGTCGTGCAGGAAGCTTGAATTTTTTCTCTGATGTAAATATATATAGAACGTGGTTAAGTAAACGTTTGATTCCGCCTTTCGACCTCTTGTAGTAAGTTGGTATTGTCTCCTCACATCCTTATTATAGTACACAGTAACACCACTTTCTCTCAGGGTATAGAATTTAACATTGTGTCTACAAAAATGAAAAGACTATTTACTTCATACAAAATTCTACTTCATTCTCCATACTTACACAGACACTTCATACTGTACTTCTACTGTAACATGCTGTAGGTATGTTGTAGGTATATCTGTAGGTATATGCTGTAGGTATATCTATCTTAAGGCTGTCCGTCACATCCGTTGACTCCGCTTTTTCCCGGAGTGAGGACTGAAACGGTAAATGTGTGACTCGAGTCGAGTTTGATAGACAGTACGGTGCAGCAACCTAGGAGCGAACAGCGCCAGCTCGCATTCTTACATCGTTGCCATATTTCTAATCTCTCAATTACTTTGCGTTGTAGTAAGAGAATGCTTACGCATTGTTTGTAGTTCTAATACAGTACTTCTGATCACTTTTTTCTCCTATAGGCCTATGAAGGAAGAAGGAAGTCTGCCTCAACTCTATCTAATACTCTTAGATAGAGTTAAGATATCCAAAATAAGTTCCCAATGAATTATTTTCTCATAGAATGTGGACGCCTCAATGAACTTGAATGTAGTCCAAAGTAATTAAAAAAAACTTGGATACTGTAAGGAATTTTTTCTCCGGATAGCTCCCACACAATCGTAGAGCATTAGGGTTTTCTAACTAGGAAATGGAAAAATTCTACTTACAATACGCCTTCCTATGATTTTCCTATTATTTTTATGAAGCCTTATTTTTGTCTTATTAAGAATTATTTTTAGGTGAGTCTTGTTATCAGTTTCTTATCAATTATCTATCTCTTTCAATCTTCGGGCCTCAGCCGGCTCTATTCGAAATGTGTTGTGACAATACATAAATACTAATTAAGTTATATTATTGAATTAAAACTTACAAATAATATAATTATATACATAGATGAATACTAATTATTTTGTATTACTGTATTACGATTTAATTTTATAACTCCCTCTTTTTATTTTCTCCACACATACACAAACTCTCTCTCTGTCTCTCTCTTTGACGGTCAATTGTTTGATGGAAAGGATGTCCAAGAATGGAAATTTATATGTTCATACTTCGCCATTTCATGTACATAATCACAATCATACATTATCGCATTGCTTCTAATACTCATATTGATAAAAAATGATTACTCATAATTTTTTAAATTTATAAAATAATATTACTACTAAATACTTGACACTTTTGTCAACTAAAATCGAAGCAGATAATTTTTGTTATCTACATAATCTAATCTTTCTCTCTCTCTCTCCTACTTTCTCTCTCTCTCTCCATCTTTAGTGTGCATTACTCTTGTTTATCATCCATCTTATTTTATTCATATCACATAATATTTCAAAATTTCATTTCAGTTTTTAGTTACAGCTATCTAAATAATTTTACGGTTGAGTGTTGAGATGTCCTTGCCTATATCCTTCTCCAAGAATGGACATTTATATGTCCAAACTCCGCCATTTCTTGTAGATGCAAAACCATGTTGCAATTAGTTTTATTTCAATTGTTTCAATGACGTTCATTTCAACACAAAATATATCATGAACTAGAACTCAAGTCGACTTCAACAATCTAGAATTAAACTTACACCTATATATTTTCATTTAAAATCTCCCTTATCATGTTTTGTTCAGTGAATCCGATACTGTAATTACTATTTTTAAATGACGTTCATTGTAACAACTATCATGACCTAGAATTTAAGCGACATACTTTGTAATCTACATGAATAAAGTGAATATTCTATTCTATTCTCTCTCTCTCTCTCTCTCTCTCTCTACTCTATATTTAAATGTTTCCATACACCTACTATTTTCATCCTGCTCTCAAATTTTCTTGTAAATGTAGTAGATGCTTAGGTAGTTATTTGCCAAAGGTTTCTTTCATAAAGGAGAATGAATAAAAGATCAATCTCTCTCACCCCCGCTTATATCCATTGATAATTATGCAATTTCTTTATATTGTCACCGTTCTGTTATCTGTTGGCATGTTGGTTTTCATTTTCATTCTCGCCCCCTCCAGAAATGATACAAGGTCACAGCGATTCGTCACATGCACGTCGCTGTTGTTTTGAATAGGAGAGCTCATTCATCATAACAAAGACAAATACACACCCTCACTGGAATGGGGGTGGAATCGCAGAAGTCACTCGACTTGGATCCAGTTTCGTCTACAGTTTGTTAGAGGAGTTTTGGAGCTTGTGAATAAAAAGCCTTTTGCTGTGATTTTTTTACTAGGTATTTGTCATAATATAATAATGTAGAAGATAAACGTGTTATACTTACAGTGTTATCGTGTTTATTTTATTACGGTGTATATATAGTGTTAATTGTACAGTATATATGTTTATAAAACTGCTCTAAGTATGCCAAGAGCTAAAAACCCCAGTCGCTCCAAACGAGCTAAAGTTATGCGTAAAGTTCTTGCAAAGAAGAAAGCAGAAAGAGAAAAGAATTTATCATCTTGCGAAGAGTTGCAAGATTCGAGTGAGGATATTTTCAACAAACTTTTGGAGAAATCAAGGTAAACATAATTTCATAACCCAGTGAAGAAACAAGCTATAATCATTAGTTTTTTATAAGTACTAAAATAATACTATAATGAGAAATTTCAGTCAAAAACTATAATGTAGCAAATGTAAAATCAATAAGTAGATTTTAGATATACTGTAGTTCTGAAAAGTTGACTAACAGTTGACTCTCAGACTTCGTTTTTATAAGATGGCAAAGCTTCAAGCTATAAGGAGTGAGAAAATTTCCATCTGTAGAGGGTAGAATTGCACACTATAAAAATGTTTTAAATGCTCTATTTGAAACCTTAAAACAAGATATCAGAGATGGCAAAGTATCTTACCAAAACTACTACAGTTTTATCATGAATGTATGCTACCAGAAATAATAGATAGTAGAATTGTTCGAGGTATGCGAGTGAGAGAGCCTGAATTTATAATTGAAGCTCAAGACAGGCAAAAGCAAAAAGCTACAAGTCATACAAAATGAATGAAATGAGTGATAAAAAATGAGGAAAGCAAGTATTATTTGTATACATTTATAATTATTATTATTATCATTAATAACAATAATAATAAATGTTATTATAATAATAAATTAATGAATATCCCGGAAATGTAAGTTTTGAATATTATCTTCAGAGCTTTTTTCTAATTCCTGCCCCTGCTGCAAGAAATTTAGTGATAATAATGAAAATAATAATAATTATAATAATTATAATAATTATAATTATAATAATTATAATTATAATAATAATAAATAAGCAAATTATATTATACAGTATTCATGGCCACTAGCAATCTACTATCTACTAGGTATTTTTTCCGGTTTTATTTATATATATTTTTCGAATTGTAATTTAGTAATGTAAAATCATATTTCAGCACAAGTCGCATTCTGCGCTCTGATGTTTCTTTGCTTTTTTCAAATTGTTATTAGTTGTAATTCTCTGCCCATTGATGGGGTAATAGAGTAATTTACTGCTGAATGGAAATGAAATTTGAATTTTAAAAATTTGAAGCATCTTTTGTCTTTTCTATCTTCTTCTTTATTTCTTTCTTTCTCCTTCTTGACTTATTTTTCATCTTGACTTCATTAGCTGAATATTATTTTGAATTATTATTTAAAAAATATTATTAAATTAATATAAACACTTCGATTTCAAAGAGTCCATCGTCATCTATCAAGCCATCTGGAATTGCCCCTAATCATAAGGGTGCTTTTCTTCAACAAAAGTCTACATTTTTCTACTATTATAAAAAATAATAGAGTAATTATTTATTATAAACTAATATTATATTGAAATCAAAGGTTTATATTAATAATAATATTAATAATAATGATCATCTTTATTATTATTATTATTAACAAATCATACAAAGAATAAGAATGATCTAAGTTTGGATTATCCAGGTTCCAGTGTACAGTAGCTTCAAATATTTTTCTCAACAAATCAAGTGTTTCTGTTACTTTATGTGAATTGTTAAATTGGAAGTAAAATTTATAAAGTTATTTCATTTATAAATAAAAAATAAATGACTTAATAAAACTGGATTTCCTTTTATTTGCCTCTATTTTGTGTTAATTTGAGATTTGAGTATAATCTCTTTTCTCTTCCGAAAGTAGTGAGTAACCTGTCTCACAAGACTACTAATTTACTATAATCTTTGCTTCATTCCATGTTCGTGAATTCAAAAACACAGCAAAGTATAACGAAAAAGCTGTACTGAGTAATCTGTGTTCCCATTCATGAATAAAACTTTTATGGTTTGAATATTACCTTTCCATCAGAAGGGAGAGGAAAGGTGAGAGGATGAAAGATAGTATGAAGATAAGCTGATGGTATAGTGAGAGAGAGAGATAGTATAGTGAGAAACAGCTGAGCGGAAATTGTTTTTGCTTTTACATTTTGTTCTATTCTGTTGTCATTCAACAGAGCTAAGTCTATAATGAGAAGGTGTATGTAGTAGCCGGCTGAGAGAAAGAAAACGTACGATGACCTTGTCATTGTTTCCACTCGCATAGAGTCAATCAGACAACACTGCTTGAGTGTACGTCGAATTGCGTATGAGAGCTCGTGTGTGAACGGTTGTGTGTGTGTGTTAGTAGCATCTCACCCAGACTCGGCAAATCTATATTGAGTCCATGATAATTTTGGGGTAATTGATCTCTTGAGTGAAATGATTTGAAGCTTCTATACTTTCTCAATAACAAGATGAGACATAACACATTGAATTGAGATATTTTTCATTTTAATATACTAAATAGTTTATTCCATAAAAAATTATTTAAAAAATCAACTTTTTCAAAATTAGATATTTTGAGAAATTTAGTATTTCAAATCATGAACAATACCTTCAAACATGTATGCTCGAAATTCCATGATTCTATTTGCAACCAATTTTGAGATCAATTACCCCAAAAATTGTAACTTTAGGTGCCCATATCTCACAAACTAGTGAACAAAAAAGAAAATTCTTTGAGTAAAATTTATTTCATTTTGATAGCTTAATAGTATCCAAATCGTAAAACTTCGAAAAATGTCACCAGAAAAAAGTTCCAAATAAGCTGATGCACAGCCTTAAATTGTGAGATAGATGTCTGTTTATTCTCATTGTAATATTTGTGTTGACTATTTGAGTGCCCCTCAAATTATGACACTCAGCTAATTCATCTATTGTCTTATTTTGAAGTCTAGGTTTTTTCCTTGCTTTTCATCATAATTACCACTTCTCAGTCTGTTGCAAAAATGTAACCAAGCCCTCCAACTAGTTTTTGCTGCTCTTCTTTGTTGGGCGCAAGAAGCCTTGAGGTTGGCCGCAGGTGTGTCGACTTATTTGAGTTTGAATAAGCGACTTATTCAAGGTGCTTTATGAATGATTGGCCTATGCCGTCTATGTTCTGGAAGGAGTAGAGAACACGTAGGCTAGATCAATAAACTATGATTTGCTCAAGTTTAGAACTGACGGATAAGCCTAAAGGCTGACAGAAGGCTGTTTCAGTGAACTGCCAATGAAATTTTTTTCTCCTTTTACTATTATCTCTGACCTATAATGTTATCAATCTATGACTTTTATGTAACATGAATTTTTTGGAAAGGTTTGGAACTCACCTAAAACAGCAGGCAATTTATAAGATCGCCATTTCATGTAGATGAATCGCAATCATATCATTATCACATTGTATCTACTATTCTTAGGGCCGGTTCATGAGCTCGGGATTTAGCTAAGTCCTAGACTAAAACAAGTGGGCACAGTAGCATCGACAAACGTTAGCCTCGAAACTATGTACTAAGGGCTCTCTATGCTGCTAACCCACTAACCTGTCGAGACAAACGTTTGTCGATGCTACGACAGCCACCCGTTTTAGTCTAGGACTTGGCAAAATTCTGAGCTCATGAACCGCCCCTTATTCTTTTATATTTTGTGAAATTCATAGTATTTTATTATAGCAAGTTTATGATTTCATATTAAAAATTAATTTAACCTAATGAAATTAACATTCAAATTAATAGTAATTCATAGTAAGTGTACTACTAAGTAAGTAAAAAAAACATAGCAGATAACGTACATTTATAACTATTGTAATGTAGAAGATGAGCAGAAATATTTTGTTATCTACATGAATGAAGTAATCTAGTTAAATTATTGTCCTTTCCACTACCCTCTCTCAAGATTACAGATTATGTGGGTATCACTCTCAACAAAAAATCAACATAATATCAAAATTTGAAATTTATTTGTAGAATTGAAAATAATATTATTTATTTGATCTCACAATACTGTTTTTCATCTAATATTTCTTATATATCCAGCTTTGTCAGCATCTCTTCGTTATTTTCTATGTTCTATTCCATCATAAAATTTCTATTTATAGAGATGGATTTGGACGTACATACAGTAGTATATTTAGTAAAGAAAAAACAGGAAGGTGGAAGAACATATTTTTTACTAGAAAAACATTTAGAAAACTTACATTGTTTACAAACAGTAGCAAACGGGCTCTGTGTTGAAATTGACATAGGCCAACTTCTCACCCTGATTGTACCTTCGGAGCTGAAGATGAACCTTTAGGCTAATAGAGAAAAACGAATCATGTCTTTCTCTACTACCCTAAACCTCAACTCCGGAATACTATACTAAAATAATCTACTGAGTATCAGAGAATGGAAAACACATTGAAAAACAGAGTGATTGTGAACAAGTATACAATTTTATTCATGATTCTATTTCATTATCATGTTCATTTCAGAAAATATTTCAAAATATTGGTTCATTACATATATACCAAAGGATAGAAAGTATCTTAAAATAATTCTTAAATTTATAATAAACTATAATGAAATAATATTTGTTCCATTTTGTATGGAATGATCTCACCAAAAATGCCTCGTGTTATGTTCGGATCACTTTTCACAGTTCAAACTATAGAAAAATTTAATTAAAAGTTCAAATTTATATTACTTTAATACTTAAAATTGCTCTTCTCTCCATTTTTAATTCTAAATATTACACAAAACAATTATTTAAATGAAAATTTAACAAAAACTGCAGAGCTTAACCAAGAAGCATCTTGTTGGGTCGGAATTGGAGAAGAAAGAGAAAGAGGAACTGACAAAATTTATAAAACTCAAAAATACATATTACGTGGCATTACTTATTTCAACCTTTTATATAATAAAATATTATTTTAAATAACAAAATATTATTTAAGCTACAATGTATATTCAGTTTATTATTTAGAATCATTTATTTTGTATAAAAGTTTATCATTTACTTTGAACTCTGTTATGTCATAACTAACCTCAATTATTATAATATTATTTAAATTATTTATTTCTGTGAGTCATTTATTGATCCTGTCTTTTCATATTTGTATACTAGATAATTTTATTACATTAAAATTGTTTCAAACTACGTGATTCAAAATTAAACAATAAAAAGATTAGGTTGGTATTACTGTGACAAACAACTACTTTGAATATGAGCGGCATTTTTGAATTCAAACTGAATATTGAACATAGATTTAGTTGTTTCATTTTCTCACATTACAAAACTTACTGGTTGGGAAATATTTGGGGCTGTGCCTCCTTCCTATATCCAAGCTGGAGTGTTTTATATCTTAGTATACATAATATAGTAAATAATATATAAAATACGACATCACAGCCGTGAGGTTTATAATTGATAATTGATTTCTAAATCTTCTCTTGACGGATTGAAAAAATCACTCTCATTCTTCACTTTGAAACTTGCCTTCCAACTATTTCTCAATGGGATGGTTAAATTGGTTGTACATTATTTGTAAGAGTTTGATTCATCGTCACCTATTATTGTACAGCTGAAGTGGATGAGGTTGGATTGGCGTGCAAGAACAATTTATGAAGTTGGGAAGTTTGTTTGCACTGAGCATCATGGCATGTACTACTCTGTCTCCTCTAATCCACTTGAAAAATCGATGTTGTTAGTACATCATTCAAGATCAAGTTGCTGTCTTTTTTTGTTCAAATATAGTAATATTTTTCTCACAAACTTCCTTCAGCCGTCAGTTGTTCTGGATGATGAATGATTGCTTGCCCTGTATGTGTTAGAAATTTCTCAATTCTTGTAAAATACTATAAAGATAAAGTATAATAATTATTTTAACAACAATATTGAGACAAATCAATTGCATTGAAATTGTTCTGAAAGGGTTTGAATTAATATTTCTTTACGTAAATATACATTGAAAAAACTTGAATAACAAGTAACTAAAGTTACCAGTAAACCCAAAATATTTAAAAATTATTGGTTCAATTTTATTTAAAATTAAAGCTTCAATTATTCAAAACCAAAGGTTCAATCAATCCGAAAGTTTACATGCCTGTCACAAGAACTGAGAACATGTTTACTAACATTATGTTACATTAACTTTCATTCGATCGGGTTGAAATTACTGACCTAGGACATTTTTTGTTATGACTGTATCTTGTTTAAGTCCTTTGCTTTCACTTGTTTGGCTTAGTAATTTCCATGACTGATTGAGCCGTTTTGCACCAGGTCTCATCAATTATAACCATGAAAGCTTTGAAAAACATATTGAAGATCTTAAGTAGCGTTACTTAGAACAAAGCGGGCTTTAGACGTTGTGTAACTGTAGTTAATGACACTTTTAGAGTTGAGGCTATTTTACATACACGTATGTCTATGACTATAGTTTTGTGTAGCGGCTTTTAGACGTCAACGAGTCGTGCACTGTATCTTGGGCTAACGGCACATAAATAATGGCATTTGTTTTTGTGCGCGTTGACGTTGATCGTTGAACGTTGAATGGTAGCAAATGGCTGTCCTCATTCTGCACTCGAGTGAGAGGCCTTTTTGGGTCACTGGATTTTGGTTTTTATCTACTTCTGTTCTGCTTCATCCAGTAACCCAATCAATCAATCAATTCATGAAAAATATAAATTTTCATCACATCTATGTATAACCGTCACACAAAGGACTATATTGTGTGTTTTATCTCCACGTACTTTCGTCATGGTTCAGAATCCACATCCAGTATCCCTATCAATCAATCAAATCATGAAAAACATACATTTTGAACTCATCTTTGTCTTTAACATTTGCATAAAGAACTACATTGTGAATTTTGACGGATGAGATTGTACGCTTCAAATTATTTACGTCAAAATTTAGCTCAACATTTTTAAAGTGAATTCAACATATTTAATAACTTGAATTTTTTATTTGGTATTTTTGTTTTCAAATTTAATTTCAACTTATTTGAAAATTGTTTTTGATTGGTTGATGTCGATCAATGAAAACTAGAAGAATATTGATCTTTTATTGCAATTCGTATATGTGATATTTCTGTTCCCTTATTCATCAGGCTAGGCGTCCAATCCTTGGTAAGATTAGACATTTTCAAGTTTTACTCATCCTCTACACTTTATAATACTCTCAATAAATACAAATGCTTACGTTTCAGAATTTTGTTGAAAATGCATTTTTCAATGCTGTTATATTTTTGATCCAAAACTGTTGTCAAGATACTGACGGGGGCTGTTTTTTTATACATACATACAGTATAATATATTGGCATACAGTATAATTTTGAGGCTTTGTAATAGAATATTATTATATTCTATAATAGAATATTATTCTATTACAAAGCCTCAAAATTTATGGAATTCATGAATTTTTAGAATTTTTTAGAACTTTTCAGAAATTTTATTACTTGACTAGTCAAAAACCTTTCATGAATCTACTCATAGAAACTGATGTTGTAGTTGCAAGACAACCCATAAATAGGCATGCAGTATTCCGGGTGTTGGGTCATACCTTTTCATAATGAGTTCAGTTTTCGCAAATCATCCAATGCTCTTCCATAGCAGTAACGTCATGCTCAGTCAAACATGTTACGTCCTCACGTTCGACTGATGACTACACTCCAACGTTAACTAGGAGAACCAAGCGTGAATTGCTTGTACAAAAGTGTTACATGCATTTCAATGGATTTGAACTATTTTCAATGAATCACGTCCAGTGATTAAATTTTGTACTTGAAAACATTCGTTGTTATTTATTGGTTGAATCTGATTCGAGATACTTCTAAACCTACAAGATTATTAGCTTCTAGTACCCTGGGAAAGCAGGAGATCTGCTTATCTGTTCAAGGGTTTGTAATGATTGTGAATGATTATCGTCTTATATTGTCACTTATTGCTTAAATCTAGTTCGAGATATTTCTAAACTTACAAGATTATTGTCTTGAATCTTCTAGTACCCTGGGAAAGCATGAGATCTGCTTATCTGTTCAAGGGTTTGTAGTGATTGAAATAATTATCGTCATGTGGAGTGCAGACGATCACACATTATCGTCATGTAAGGAACTCTTCTGTCTCTCTTCAACAGAGCTCTTGAGATCATCCCAAAGTGGGTCGAACATGGGCCTATATCGTGTGAATGGTTGCAGTGTCTTGTCGTTCATTGGTGTGTTGATGCTCAGTCAGAGAAAACCGATCTTAATGAGCAAGATTCGAGTCATGACCAAAGCCTAGTAAATGTTTTTAGAGGAGAAGCATTTATCTGTTGGTATTTTAGAAAGGCTTCACGATCTTCTATTGGACCAATGAAAAAGGCTGCTCTTTTACTCTCGCCTTTGTCACTGGGTTCGAATAATGTGTCTTTGTCAACTTATCATATATTTTTTTGTATTCCACCAACCTTTTGTGAGCTGACATTCAATAACTTACAGCATTGTAAAGCTCCTATGTCCTTAAAATTCTATTTAAAAATTAAGTAAAATTCAAACTTTGAGACGGAGAATAGCTAATCCTAGACGTAGAATAGCTAAACACTGTACTTTGTAACAGCTCTTTTTTGATGCTGTTATTTTTCCATGAATCTTAGCTGAAATTAAGAGAGTTCATGGGCACAGAGAGAGATTGAGAGAGGGAGAGAGATTTAGATTTAGATTTATTACTTTATTCATGTAGATAACAAATATAACGGCTTAAATTCTAGATTATAATAACAAATATACAATTGAATATTCGTCAAATTTACATTAGCTTATAAATTATGCCATGAGTAGATATAAAGCAAAAATATACAGATGATTTAATAATTGTGAGTTATCTAGATGAAAAGGCGAAGTTTGGACATATGAATGTCCATTCTTGGAAAAGGAGATACAAAGAAATCCTTTTCATCAACACTTGACCTTGGAGAGAGTGAGAGAGAGAGAGTGGGGAGAGAGAGTGAGTGAGTGAGAGACAGACAGACAGACAGACCGTAAGAGTGAGGTAGATAGAGAAAGAGAGAGAAACATGAGGCAATGTGATGGAGGGGGGGGGATTAAATCGAAGATAGGAAAACTCATCAATTTTTATCATAGGAAATGTGCATTGTAAAACTATGCAATGCATTGTAGCATAACCTCCTCTAATACATGTATTGAGGAGGCTATGTATAATGTATTAGAGGAGGCTATGATTGTAGCCTAGAAATATGCAATGTCTCTGAATATTTAATATTAATCAATTGTTACTTACTATAACAGTCTTTCCAGTAAAATACCCTTCTGAAAAATGATTTTTCCAATTTAATCCAGTAGATATACACTTTTTACCTGGAAAATATTCCGAAGTCTATGAAATTTTTACATGGTGTCTGGGGGTACTCTGGGATGTATATCCTGAGTTTTCCCCCTCCAGTACCCTGTGCTAACTTCGGGAGGGGCCCAAAACTTCAAAATTTTCGGTATTTTCTATGTTTTTCGTGTATATCTTGTAAATTAAGCATATTTTGTGTATCATTGTGCATTACAAAGTTGTAGAGCATAAAATTTGCTAAATTTTGGTTGGTGAAACAATTTTGTAGACTCAATATTAACTGGAATACAGCCCACCAAAGTTTGAATTTTTTATTAAAAACGTAAACAAATTATTAAAAACTGAAGTTTTCGGCCCTGTAACTATTTTTATTACTATCATATTTGTTATGTAGTTATTTTAATAATTCATCAATAACAATATCTTGGAATATCTATCAACGAACCTCCCCCCCCTTTTTAATTCTTGGTTAGTAATTCTTCATCTTTTGAGAATAAGATTCGGATATTGAGCATACAGGGTTGGTGAAAATGATGGAAACGGCTTAATATTTATTAAACAAAGGTAATTTGACGGTAGGTGACATTGGAGATCGTACTAAAATTGAAAATACTACTTTACTGTGACTTCAAAAGTCTGGTCCGCCATCTTGAATCCGCCATATTGATTCTAACTTCATTTTATTAAATGGGAAGGTGGTCATGTTATACATGATTTCGATACAGAATTTCAAGAGAAAATTAATGGCGAAAACCGCACATCGATATGTGGAGCCGTTTTTAAGATATTTCAATTATTAATCAGACGTATTAAATCGACTTCACTTACTATCTAAAAAACGGGTGAAAAAATTCAAACTTTGGTGGGCTGTATTCCAGTTAATATTGAGTCTACAAAATTGTTTCACCAACCAAAATTTAGCAAATTTTATGCTCTACAACTTAGTAATGCACAATGGTACACAAAATATGCTTAATTTACAAGATATACACGAAAAACATAGAAAATACCGAAAATGTTGTAGTTTTTGGCCCCTCCCGAAGTTAGCACAGGGTACTGGAGGGGGAAAACGCAGGATATACATCCCAGTGTACCCCCAGACACCATGTTAAAATCTCATAGACTTCGGAATATTTTCCAGCAAACCCACTTTTTTTCATTATATCGACTGGACTAATTCGAATTCTATTACAGTATTTGTCTTCAAAACACTCAATATTGATTGACTGTTAGTTATATCTGCTCTGTTCCTCTTGCCTTTCTCTTTGCATTTGTTAAGATAGTGGGATGAGGATGAGTTATCCAGTGTTCCAATTTCGTTGGTAATGAACGATTGAATTGCTTATTGACCTTTGTCACTCCACAATAGACGCCTAGCCTTGCCAGACCTACAACTATAGACACAAGCGGTAGACCTACTTACCATAAAAAGCTACTTCATATCTTGTGTGATGCTTGGTGCTGACTGGTCCAGAACTCTTGAAAGGATCTGGATTCTGGATCCAAATGATAATAAATTGAATTTATCAAAATGTTTATAAATCATAGGCCTATATAAGAATAACTTTGTATTTAAACATTTTCTTATCAACTTTATCAATTAATTTTGTAATTAGGTTTTGTTGATAATTATAACTGTCTTCTGTAATCCTCGTATAAGCTAGGACTACATCTACTGGTGATAATTATAAATCTTGAATTTCAGTATAATATAAATTTCTTAGCTCAGTTTCACCATTGATTTTAGATAGAAATCTAAAATCAATGGTTTCACATATTCCAGTTTACACTAATCTAACTACTGTATTCGTTAAAAAAAATTTAATTAATTTTTTTTAATTAACTATTTACTGTACTCATTTAAGTTTTATTCTTCAAGGTTCCGTTTTCTGATTTGAGATTTTCAACTTCAACAGTTTCAGAAATATAAATGTTGATTTTTCTCACATTACCAATACCGCAGATAAACACCCAAACTAAGGTCAAAAGATAGGTTCACTGTTGATTCTGATCACTTTTCTCTTATCAAAGTACTTATTACAAAATTTCTTTTTATTACTTATCATTTTATTTCTCATTACTTACTCACTTTATTACTAAATGTTACTTTAATTACTGATAATATAGTAATATTGATAAGAAACGGTTGTAATTATTACTTTCAACGGTTGAACCTTATTATTTTATTATTCATTAATTTAATTTGGATTTTTTCAAAGTTAATTTGATTACAATATTGTTAGGGAGGGGCTGGTCATCTTGATTAATGTGAGTCAAGTATGTACACTTCTGTTTCCGGAACACAGTGCCTACTGCATTAGGTCACCTGGAATTTCTCAGTAACTGAAGGGGGGATGCGTCAGCGTCTCTGAACGCATGTTTGTGCAGGTCTGTTTGATAAGAGCAGCATCTGACATGAAATACGTGGAGTCACTATCACTCGCTCTCAGTTCTCCATCTATGTATGTCTCGCTCTGTCTGCCAACTGCCAGTGATACGCAAAGAGTGGAGAAGAGAGGTATAGAAGAAATACGTCTATTCTCTCTGGTGATATGCCGACGAATAGTGCGTATTTGCTCGTGCGCACTTTTCAGTGCGTTGCGTGTCGACCGAATATTAGGAAGGCATTGACTTTAGGGAAGTAATCGGTGCGTGGTGCCTCACTTCGATCAAACTAAAAATATCCCTCACACAAAAATAATCTGAAACAAGACGTGTGTTATTTGTTACGTCTGTTTCGAAATCATTGTCGACAAATTGGAAGAGTTCTACTGTATTCTTATTGCTACTGTTTGACAGAGTTTATCATTGAAATCACAGATAAATCGTTGAACAAAAATTAACTTCTGTACAAAAAATGTTCTTTTTAGCTTAATACTACACTTCGGAAAAGTTCAATAAACCCTTTAAATAAACATTACGCAAAATGTACTATGTAGTCCCTCTTTCAAACGCCCCTTCTCAGCCATGAGTGAAGATATTGTAGCTATAATCGATGAAAATTTTGCAATAAACTACTTTTTTAAATCTACTAACTTATTTTGGAAAACAAAGTCCTATCGTGTAAGACATGATTTGCAAAAATTGTGAAATTCCAAACCAAAATATTGAACATTTTACGTCGATAATATTGAACTTTTTCTGTATAGTTTTTAGTTGTAGCATAGACTAACTATACAGTTATAGAGTTATTAGAGTTAGTCTATTGTTTTAGTTTAAAAATCACTAAAAATGAAAAGTTGTTGGCTATAGGCTGCCCGAACTGATAATTATCTTATACTATCTGGTACTGTACTATATTATTTGAATAAAATCCATTATTATTGATTATAATATTGCTCAAAACGAAGCCATTGAACTTTGATAACGGTTACAAATTAACAGAATTTGATCCTTTAAAAATGTGCGGTTCCTTGGAGATTATTTTACATGGTTGTGTTAGTGGTTACAATTATGGTTTTAAAATTTCGTAATATAATGATTGTCAAATAATGATTGTACATGGACTTGAGATCTCTCTGACATACAGATCTAGCCCTCTAGCACTAGGCCTAGTTTTTCATATTTCTTGATTGCAGCAATTTCCTTTGTAAGGAGGAAAAGAGGAAACGATTGGCTTGAAACTTCCGAGTTCATTATTTTATGCCTTTTGCTTTCAGGAAGAATGATGCAGGGTAATTTTGTAATAATTTCGTTGTGCTTGTCTGGTTTTATCATCAGAGTAGAATACCGGTACTTTGTCAATAACCTTGCTCAATACAATGGATTGCATCTGATAGCCATCTCAAAATGAGAAAAAGCTAATAAAACTGCCCGCATCTCTTCCATACGTCTGATTGGTATCTTCGCGACAATTTCCTGAATTCTTTAATATTTTTCTAGTACTGTACAACATTCGTATTGTTTTAGCATAGACTAACTGTATAGTTTGTCTATGGTTTTAGTCTTGAATATCTGCAATCCAGAGGAAATGATCGTGCAATTTAATGCAAGGTAGAATATTAATGAATTTTTCTAAAGCACTGTTGACTTCTTCAGATGGGAAATCACACAATTGCCTGGAGAAGAGTTCCAATTCTTCAGGTTCGTCAAGTAATATAGATTTTTCAAACCATAAATCATAAAAATTCATGATACATTTTTGAAATTGTGACTAGTATTTCATGGTAAAGTAATAATGGTTGTGATAATAATTATTCTGTCAGAATTATTCTCTTAACAATTTAGTTCTATTAGTTCTTAATTTCCTGACAACCTTTATCTGTAAATTTATGTCGAATCTTCTAAACTCATGGTGACTGAGCTACGTTTGTCAACTTAAACTTCTTTATATTCAAGATCAGGCAATAGAAGTTCACTTCAACGGGTTTGTTCTGAAATTGTACACTGCAAACTGCATTGCTCTGAAGTATTGTACCAGTGGCTGTTGCTTTCGTACCTTCATCTTGTTAAATTTGTGCATCTGCCTTTTTTTACAAAATGGACAGATGTGGAACCAGCGACCACATAGTAGAAGTAGTTCTACTATGTGGTCGCTGTGTGGAACACACCTGCGCTGAACAGAACTGTGGCCTAAACTGTTTTGTTTCTATTCATATCGGCTATCCAATAATTATTGAGTTCAGAAAGCTGTAATTTGTTTGAAAAGTTCTCTCACATCCCATGTTATCAGTAGATAAACAATATTGTAGATACTAATGCAAACTATTTACAATTTGGGGTGAATTCTTTATTCCTACATTAACTTTTATTGTTATTTTTTTTCATATTGGAAGAACAGGTCATGTCCTACCTTACTCTGGTGATATATTTACTAATTTAGCTCTTATATTATCGGTTGAAACGAAAACAATGTTTTTCAATCAAATTTAGTATATTCTGTATGCGAGAGCGCCCACCAAAGTGGTGTGGATGTGGTGTGGCATATGGCGTATGGAGTGGCGGCGCCAGACGGGCACCACTAGCATGATTAATTTTTGCCATACGCCACATAGGGATAGGTGAGCGTTTGTTTTTAATGCCACGCCACCTCCACTTCGAAACGCCACATGGAAACCACATGCCACTCCGTCACCACGTCACACGCCACACCACATCCACACCACTTTGGTGGGCGCTCTATGACTTGGAAAAGACTAGAATTACTTTTTGAATGGCAGAAAATTTGTAGAAACTTATGTGAGTCGAAAATCTCATGATTTTCAAGATCTTGGTGGAAACTTTTGCGGATAAATAAGAAAATTGTGCCATCAACTGTGCCTTTGTAAAGTAGAAAATTAGCAATGTCGTCTTGATTAATGCACTTGAACGATTAATTAACGCCAATTTTTTTATATTCTATGACTGGAATATTAATGCAACCAAGGTATTATAATTGCAATTACTGGACTGTTAAGCTATTATGAGCTGATCGGGTTTCCCTATACATTGAATTCTTCCAAGTCCTACTAATTGATGATTATGTTGTATACGATACTTGGTTACAAAAGGAACTGCTTTCGATTTTTTACCGCCTGAACTACTCTTTTGTTATTTTCGGATCACAACAGGCTTCTCAAACGATTTTCGTACGCTTTCTCTGTTGTTGAGAGAAAAGCATTATCGTTCTATTGAACCGTTGGTAATTTGGCCATATTTTGCATTCTCTTTGTGTTCTCCTTGTTTTTAACCGGGGATGTGACCTCGAGTTCTGCAACTCAACAGTTGAACTTTTATCAACATAATGAACGAAGTTCTCTTGCTACTGCACGTTCTCTTATTTCTGAATGTCAATTTATTACATCAATTTATAATTTCTCCGTAAATAGTTGTTCAATCCTAAAATCATAAAATTAGTGGAGAACAACGTGTAAACTTACTCTGTGGGAGATTTATTTTCTATTGGTTTATAAATACAATTTTTTTTTATTCAGCTATGTTCTTCCATCAGAGTACTCATAAATACCAACAGTATAGAAATGTCTATTATTTTCTTTAAGCTCACACAATTCTGTAATAATAACATACTACAACCTACCATAAATTTAGTCCTTATTTTCTTTATATTGTAGAAATTCGGTCCAATTAAATTATCGTTCTCAACAATACATTTTCGATAGTACATCTCTTGTGGGCTTATCAGTATTTTTTAACAACTATGAATCCTTTTAATAGAACACGGTAGGCTACTGAAGTTTTTTCGAGGATGATGCCCAGGCTTTTGCGTCGGTAATGGGAAGTGTAATTATGAGAAACTCAGAGCGAGTTCATACGAACGGTTTTTGGGCGGTTGCGGCTTCCAGTGGTTACCATGCGGTTCCATGTGTGGGAGAGAGACAAGATTTTGCCAGCTGTTTTTGTCTCTCTCCCACACATGGAACCGCCTGGTAGCCGCAACCGCCCGAAAACCGTTCTTGTGAACCCCCTCTAATCTTTTAAAAACAACTGATTTTTGGACACCCGGTAACAACGGCTTAATGTGTCCTCCGAAACTCGTTAACAGTTTGAATCAAATACTGTATTTTAAATTGAAGTTTTATCCACTCCATGAATTTCTTGGAAGGTGTTCTGCCTGTCACAAGACAAAGAATGTTTTCTTCATTTTGATAGTGTCTTAAATTACTAATAGTTCTCTAATCAGTGTCATTGACCTGCCAAGCTATTGATGTCTCCAGCTTACAGAAGTTTTCGTGATTTGTTGAAAAGTCGATTTTGTGACTGGCGGGTGGGTAGAAGAGCGCAGCTTATGATTGATGCATTTCACACGGAAACATCGTGCAGCTGTTTATTTTCTTTTTTCTGTAGAAACTGAAAATATGCCAGTGGCATTAGAAACTATCCTATTATATTAAGCGAGCAATCTCTGTATGTTTATATTTATGTATGTATGTATTTATGTATGTATTTATGTATTTATGTATTTATATATGTCCAACGGATCTCGAAAAACAGCTCTAACGATTTTGACGAAATTTGGAATATAGGAGGTTTGTGATACAAAAATTAGTTTGCGCCGGGTCTCATCCCTGGGATAACTCGCTGAAGGACATTAAAAAGGAAAAACCGATCCTTTAGGAATCAGCTGACAGAAGAAACAAATTTCCGTCGGCTGTAAATGATGAGAAAGAGTGAGAGCGAGTGAGTGTGTGAGTGAGACAAGATTATTATTTCAGCTGCTGAGACAGTGACAGAGAATCAGCTGACAGAAGAAACAATTTTCCGTCGGTTCTTGATGTTGAGAGAGAGTGAGTGCGAGTGAGAGAAGATTATAATTATCAGCTGTTGAGATAATTCGTTTATCTATTAAAATTTTTTCGTTAAAGGTCAATTCCCACATTGACGACAACGACACGACGACGACATTCTCATTTCGTTCTGCGCATGCGTCACCAGCCCATGCTCTGATTGGTCCATGTCTATCTCTGTTTACAAATAATGATAGCTGTAGCTGTCGGCTATCAAGCTCTCAATTCTCAAAATTGCAGTACCGGTATGACTTGAAAAGGTTTGTATTATAATTTTATTTACTGATTATTATATTTATATTGTCGTACTAATATTATTAATATTAATTGACAATTGATTCCGAACAGCAAACATTCAAACTTCGTACCTTGTCACTTAACCTAGAAATTCGGCTGGTCAGAAATTCTAAAACGATGGACCAATCAGAGCGCGGGCTGGTGACGCATGCGCAGAACAAAATGAGAATGTCGTCGTCGTGTCGTTGTCGTCAATGTGGGAATTGACCTTAATTCGTTTATTTTAATTTATCTATAGAAAATTAAAAGGAATTCAAAATATTGAAAATATTCCATATTGTATTGGTATTTTCAAATTTGAGGCATGAAGTTAGCCATGTCATCTGTTTTTATTTATTTGAGAAAAGTCGTCAAGAGTTCATTAAAACAGCTGATTACTAACCCATTTATTATTTCTTATTTCTCTGAAACAAAATTCTACCACAAAAGCAGTAATATCAGTGGTCACTCGGTGAGAGCGGTTGCTAAGTAATCATGTGGTTAAGAAACAAACATTCAAGACCGCTCTCGGATGGGTGACCGGTACAAAAAATTGTGCAATTTGGCGAGGTGGAACCTACCCGTAAGGGTCTCCCCACCGATAAAAAGCCATACGATAAAAAAAACCCACAAAAGCAATTTTTCAAATAATATGCATTCAAACTCGATTATTCATAATATTTTGAAAGCTGAGATTAATTTTTTTATAGTGCAATGATTATTTAGTGCATATGACTGATGGCTGTACTTTAAAAAATTGTTTAATTTCATACTTTTTTCTTTATAATTTCCATTCCTGTGCTTTTGTACTCCCGAGCACAGCTCGGTCCCCCGATATTTGACAATGAAAACGGAGACTTTGAATTGTTCGGTCTCCGTACGCTTTCTCATGCAGTTTCCCGCGATCATCATCCGTCTGAACAATGAAGCTGTTGTAACTACTGTTTGATGTATATAGATAGATACAGTGGCTGCGCATATACCGCCTCATCAACGACCTACACCTACAAACCTAAAATATGATTATAATGACGATTATTATTGTGATTATGATGATCGCGACCGCTTGTTTCAAAACCAGTGTTGTGTCACATTCGAGCTGCGCATGCGCCAGCCTTATCACTCCATTCACTCTGTTACTCATGAGATCACTTGCTACTAACTTTCTAGAATTTCGCGAGATATCCATCCTGTTGAACAATTTGTTCCATTCAGATTGGGCGATCGTATTTGATTGTGAATTTGGATCGATTTGGTGTACTTAAACAAGAATATTGTTAAGGAGTTTATAAATTTGTTCCACCGAATATTAGACCAATTTCGTAATTTCAAGTACATTATTCTAGTTTGAAAAATAACTGGAAAACTAGGTGGATTAAAGTAGGAAAATATCGAGTTTTGCCCAGGACCACGGTTGATCTGTAATTGAATACAAACGTATTTCGACAACTTCATTACTTCCATCCTTCTTCATAACTTAATTTTCCTATTCTTCATCTATTTTACTTGTAATAATCTCTTGATAACCAATCCTTAATGAATAATTATCAAATCGTATTTTGGTGAATTAACGCAGTGCACTGCAGCACTTTCCAGATTCCAGATATATTTTTTAAAGATTTTGTGTTGAATTCGTGATAAATTATTGATGAGGTAATCCAGTTGAAGTTTTGGACTGATTGAATTCTGTCATTGTCAGCGAGGCATTGTCATTGTGTATTGTGAGGCGTAAGTTTAGAAATTTGAACTAATATTGTTATAAGGTAATTGAAGGAAACTCCTTTCTCATTTTCTTGATGTTGAATAAACTGGATAGAGGTAGTGTTGAAGCAGATTATAATGCTTAGTTTCTTCATCTAGTCTATTTGAATAGAATGGGCGACTGCGTTTTGAAGCAGGTCTCCAGGAGGTGCCCCACTTATAGCCCAGAATTTATTATTTTCCATCTATTTGCGTCATCCGCGCTGGGCGGACCTGTCAACTCGGTTTTATCATCTCATAATAGACCACATCTCCCAGGGATTGAGAGTCACACATAGAAAATGAAGGCAATTAAATGAAAGTGTTATAACTAGAATTGTCCAGGTTCAAATATTTATATAATACTGAATTTGTAAAGTTCTTTTTAAATGAAATTCAATATGGTGTACAGTATTTGAATTTGAAACATCTTTCTCGAAATATGAAATATAATAATAGAAACCTATTGAGAAAAATCAACAGCTTCTAAAGATTATTTAAAAGTAAAATTATATAAAATTATTAATTTTAATTTATTAAAATATATCAATTTGCAGATTATTGTAATAATTATACTTACCAAAAGAAAAGCAATTAATTTTCCAGTGAAAAAAGCCAACAGTTTGAAAATACAATATTTAATGTACTAGAACTAGCCTAGATAGAAAATTATTCTTTATTCATTCATTGATCATAATTTTCACTATGATCTATTCATAATAGATCATGAATATTATTCTCACAAAAATCATAATATTGTTTGAAAGAGAAAAACCAGGCTCAGCTCTTACTATTTCTACTCCTAATTTTTTGTTAATAATGTAGTCCGAAATAGGGTAATGATTTCACATCACTTCAACATAGTGTACTAAAAATAGTACTAAATAGAAAATAAGAAAAAACAAAATCAAAGCATTTGAGTAACCAATTAAAAACTTGCAAGTTATTAAATTAGCTTGAATATTTATGTATGCTGTTCAGACAACATTTTTGTATGAATAACATTAGTATTAAGCTCTCACTCTCATAACTCTCATTAGACAAATTATATGCAATCTCGAGTTTTATACAAAAATTGAAGCTGAGTTACGAACATCAACAATATTAATTGGTTTAAGAATAATTTTTGGAACCAATTGAAATTTTAAATATTTGAAATTATGTTCTGTCCAGACAATAATTTCATTGTTCTGAATCTGCTGATTCATAGTCTATTATCCATTGTCTAAGGTGATGTAAACCAGTCTTATGTCTTATCCCATCATGCAATAATAACTATTGGAGGGCCATTATAATAGTTAAGTTGCATTCAAACATGAATAACAGTACAGCGTTTGTCGTACTTATCTTGTTTGAGTTCACTATCAAATGTTTAGTTTCCAATTAGAGGTATAACGACTCTTTTATCACTTGAAGGAGTGTTCTTCACCAGTAGAAATTCTGTTTTCAAAGCGCGAAAATTTTTCTGTTTATTGATGAATAGATTCTAAATAACTCTCATCTAAAACCAAGTTTATAGATAAACTGAACATTCCACTTAATCTTCATGCAGTATAGAGTATAGTTCAGTATACTATAATATTTTGTATTCAATGTTATTCTCAGTACGCTTTCAATTTTTATCCAATGTTTCATTCAGTTGAAGGTCAGTCTTGAAAATGAAAAGCTATCACTGGCTACATACTTTCATAAAGACTATTGATTCACCATGAAAATTTATCTAAATTTATTATCGATCTGAAAGAGCCAATGAGAATGCTCTGCTTATTCTATTGAAGCTTGTTATAAAATGGTCAAATAAAATCGAGTACCTTGACAGTTCCTTAAATTATTCTCATTTCGTTGATCAACCTTTTAAATGATTTTTTATCAATTTTCGCTACACTTTGAATAATACTTTCTCTAATAACTATGCGCTACATTGACTGAATACAAGGTATTATCAAGCAAATCACAAACTTACCTGGAGAAGAGTTCCAATTATTCAGGTTCGACAAGTAATATAGATTTTTCAAACCACAAATCATAAAAATTCATGAGACATTTTTGAACTTGTGACTAGTATTTTAGGGTAAAGTAATATGGTTGTGATAATATTCTGTTAGAATTTATTATTCTCTTAATAATTTAGTTTTTATCAAAAAAAAAAAAAATTGACCAAATACGATACACACGGTATTATCAAGCAAATCAAACAATTTCCACCACTTTATTACTTTCTATTTGTTTACAGATTCAGCAATAATTTTCAACCATCATTAGAAACCATCATGCAACAATACTCTATTATAAAACGTAGCATAGTCAGTGACCTGACCTTTTGTTGCTTTTGATTATTATAGTACTCATCCCAGTACCTACATCCCATTAGTAGGCATGACTATCACATGGTGTAAATCAAAAGAGCAGTGCCAGCTTGATCAACGGTGCTGTGGACCTGTGATGCTCCTTGGAACCTGTGTATAAATCAATCAACTCATTTGCTGCACGTCATGAGGGAGACGTTTTTATCCAAACGTCACGCCTTGTAAGGCAGGCACATTGTAATAGAAAAAGAAATGGGTAGAAAATGTTCGCCTTGTGCAAAGTGAAAAAGGATAAGAACGCTTTGTAGCCACACGAAGTCCGGCAACCACGTACTTTGCACCGTTATCGGCGCATTTGCGCGCTTGCCGGTGCGTGAGTTGCACATCTAGCAAAACCGAAAGCCGTCGTAGGTACATGTACACGATTCCTCGCTTGATCTGTTATCTTGATTGTCAGTCGGCCGCACACAAAATAACCCGAGGAGTTGATTTCTTCAAAAAATAATAATCCGACCTTATTTCTTCTCCTGATCGCTCTAGCTAGCAATACCAGTTCCGTACATGCATAATGTTCGACCTAGTACGGTATCAGTTATCGGTAATGCACATGTACCGTAATATTTTAATGGTAATGTGCAAACTCTCGTACAGGGTCCGGCAGATAAACCTGACGATTTTGTTGTAATTTTTATGTCGCCACCGCACCAATGCCGATGAGAAGTGAGTGTTGTATACAGCGACCACCTAATTCGAAAATTACTATCATTTGTGGTTACTGGTTGTACACGGACACGGACAGGTCTGTTCATGCCATTCTATATTTTATAGCAGGATATGAAATGTTACTTGTTTTTACAAGTGAACAACTGTGACATTCATTCAATTTGACGCTTGGCATTAGATAAATAGAGAGATATCACTTTGCAGATGACCGTAGAGTACGATGCAAAGAAATAATATTTCTCTATCTATTTATTTATCTAATGCCAAGCGTCAAATTAAATGAATATCACTGTAAGTATGTTGATTTTGCTATGTTCTTCTTAATGAACAGTGAACTATGGATGACTATTTTGATACGGTGTTCTATGTTGTAATTAAATAATTATTCTGGCTTGTGGTCGCCCATATTCGTGGTTATCTATCTCGTGGTCTGCTAATTATCTCTTTTCATGACATCATATTCTTAACACCATATTTTATCAGAAATCTATTTCATCATCTAGCTAGAGAAATCTTGGATTTTCAGAATCTTGAAATCTTGACTCCATTCTCTTTTTGACAACTTGATTCATATTTGTATGAGCCCACCATATTTGTATGAGGTAACACAAATGTATGGAAAAATCTTGTATTGCTTCCTTTTTTTGACGAGTTCACTTGTTGAAGGGGCAGTTACTGAGGTGGATATTACCATTTTCCACTAAACAAATTCATAATTATCTATTCACGGTATTGTTTGGGTTGGATCTAGAATAATTTTAATTGATTTTGTATTTCCATGAAATGTGTTGTAGGCCTACTGTGTTACCATTGCAGAGTGATAATTCGATTTGATTAAAATGAATTGAATCAAAGCTTAGGAAAGATTTGATTTGATAATACAGTATTGATGTGTCAAGTGCTTTTCATATAGAATGCAGTGGCGGAACTCACATCCAAAGATGGATTTTTTATTATGATGCTCTAGATCTCCATGCGCTTCTAGAGATGCAAAGAATGGGAAGGAATAAAATGATAATTGTTATTATGTAAGCATTGATGTTATGTAAAGAAAACAAAGGAGTCAACTTGCATTAGTTTTGTTAAGTGGTGAAGAAATAGTGTTTTCATTAGTAGGCCTACCACTTCATTCAATAAAAATCGTATTCTCATATCATTTGTTCGATTCCGGTCTTAACAATGTTTTTATTGTTCTATCCCCATTTGGAATAATTTTTCCATTCTATTTTGAAGATTACACTTATATCATAGCCCTTGACTGTACTCTTCTTTTCTTCCTTATAGTTATCTGGATGGTATTTCATCTCAAGTAGGAATTTTAAATAACTGACAGATTGATTTGAAGAGTATTTCTGTGCTTCCTAGTTAAAATGCACTTGAATTGATATTGATTTATCATAAATTCATTCATTGCTTCAAATTTAAATGGGCTTGAAGCATTGGAATGTGCGAGAGGAAGTTTAAAAACCAAATTAATTCTAATACTATTTCGATTTTTATAGGATAATGAACAGTGGCGGATCTAGAAATACTTTTGGGGGCTTGGACCGACCGGGGCTAGTACCTTCGGATTCAGGAAAGAAGGATGGTTAAGGCATTTGCCTCAAAGTGTTTCTGATATTGATTGCCGGTATTACAAATGTTAAAGTAAATTAAATGATCTACAATGGGACCTGAATGGTTATTACAATGTCAGAGAGATTAGAAGTAAAAATTTTCTTTTAAATTCTTCTTCTATACTCTCTGTTTGAGAGATATAGCTCGTCAAAGGTCATCAAATTCTGAATCAATGCATTTCAAGTAATTTTTCATAATTTCACGTAATCTCTTGCGATTCCACGCGATTTTCGCGAGAAATCGCTTGAAATCAACTAACATTGATGAACTTTGAAGACCTATATCTCGCAAACTGTTGGGTCTAGAATCACCAATTTGGTCTCATATTTAAGATAATTTAATTTACTTTCAAAAACATGTCAGAATTGGCCAAGTGTAAAATACCCTATTTCATGCAAGGTCGACACTACTTTTAATGACAATTTTGCTGGACATTATCTCACAATATTGATAAATTGATTGATTGAATATGTGGTATTAGTGATATTGGGTCATTTTGCTAAAGAATACTTTTATTTGCTTTAAACTTACAATATTTTTATAAAATTTACTTTCTTACAAAAAATTTCCAGTCGTTTTGGGGGGGGGGCTTCAGCCCCAAAGCCCCCCCCCCCCCCCCCGTAGATCCGCCACTGCTAATGAACATGACTGGAAGGAATTATAATGAGAAATACTTGAAAATTAATTTATTTCTAATACTGTATTTCAATATCACCGTACAGTAATCTTCCTGCATAATCACTGTACATGATTATCTTTCTGTATCATCATGGTTATAATAATTATCATAATTTCATATTATCGACAGAAATAATCAGTTAACCACACAAAGAGACTTGTATTAAATTCTGCTTTTTTTTATTTAGAAGGATTAGCAACATTGGAAATTTTTGATCACTTGCTATAATAAATAGAAAGAAAAAATCCGATTCAATCTTTGAAATCTCTCTTGAAAAGCTCCTGAACTCATTACTCATTCCAGTAAATTGGTAGAAACTCTAGCATGTGAATAAATAGAATGCAAGAGTGTAGATTTTTTATTGAACTGTATCGATTGTCCTAGTTCCCATGTCCACCCGTAGGAGTGAATACTAAGTTCTGTTTTGTTGATGTATTCATTTCATGTTTTATTCCATGGTAATTTGATCGATTGGCATTTGATTTACATCTTTCCTTAATTCCCTTTCCTGGGTTCTATTAGTTCCTCCCTTCTCATGCAAACAATACACCTAAGCTCATATTATTTTTAGTTGAAAGTTTATACACTTAATACGGTTTCACATCTTTTACTTCATCAAGTTATTAATTAACACAGTTCCTGCCATAGGCTGTCGAGTTGTAAGAAAATATTTTACTTGATATTGCCTACAAATTTATCTGAAATGACTAATGATGACTATTATAAGTTGATAATATTTTTTCTAATTATTTGCAGGTATAACGGATCTTTGCCCCCAGGGGATAGAGGTCGCAGGAGAAGCAAGTTTGTTCTTTATAAAAGAGCGACAGCTAATGGCGTAAAACGTTCAAAGCATTATGTTGTCAAAACACCACATTCATCTCAGGTATGAGAATTTCTATTCAACAATATATTTCTAATCTAATTATTCTATGTTGATCATTGTTTCATTGAGTCCTATTTCCTCAACAAAATTGTATGTCACAATAATGTGTTTATCTGACTTTATTTTTGGCCACTGTTCAATGATTTGTCAGTATTTCGGATTCATGTTCAATTTCTTGATTCGGTTACCTTCAGAATTTCAAGTTGCAATAGTTTTGGGCTGAGGAAGAAACAACTGTTGTTTCTCTCGGGAATCATAATATTGTTTTGATATATGACTATTCAAAAAATATTCAGTACTCGTTTTAAACCACACTCTTTATTCGTGTAGATCAGTCCAGTGAACAATACTCTGATTTTTGGATTTTTTACATAAATCAGTCGATACATGAATCATTAGAGACATAAATCAGTTGAGAATTTTAACTGAATTCACAGCGATGAGCTGTGAAACTTGATAGAATATTCAATACAATATTGAAATTTGAATAATTTCTGAGTTTGCATATCTATTGGTGAGAAAGCATGTACTTTTATGACAAAAAAGTAAATTTGAACTTGAAATGTGAGTCTTTGTTGATAGCCTTTGATTTTTCACAATATTATTTCCATTCGCTATCCCTTTTCTGTATATTTATCTCATTCAATTTCATTATTGTTTGATAATAATATAATATAATGTTAGAAATTGTAATAGATTGAAGAGAATCAATCGGTCTCTCAAACTTGAAATGCTTGAATCTTCAAAATTTTAACAAAGCCAAAAAAGTGTGCTTCCTTTGTAACATTTTTACTCTATATTCATGATTTTTATACAAAATTTCGGTTTTATTGAAACTACACGTTTAAGAGTTTCAAGAATGGTTTCTGAACCTATTCCTTAGACTTAAATTTTCAATCTCAAATACATTCTCTGATTATTTCGCTATGCATTCTTCTGTCTTTATCATCTTCATTCATCCATGATTTATGTGTCAAAGTGCACTTAATTTTGGGGTTGATAAAAGTTGCTGTAATATTTGTTTACTAAGATATTCTTATCTTTTCTCAAACACTTGCTACATCCCACTAATAAATATTGAGTAATGTGTTTTCTAAACTCAAACATTTCTTGAGACTCATGTTGAGAAGTGCAAGTCTACAATTTGAACAACAACCCAATTTGAAGTCTCTAGATTCTTTCTCTAGATTTCTAATTCCAGCATAAAACATTCATTTTTTGATCACTTATATGGAAAATGCTGCTAGATCAATATTATGAGCTAGAAAATCGTTGTAGACAGCAACAGTTTATCAGACAGCTTGAAAAATTTATATAATATGCAAGATGATGCTATAGTACAAAATTCAGAGCTTAATATTAGATTTCAATATTATTTTAATGCTTCTCGTGTTACTGTAATATTGGCTGTAATGTGTTCTTAAGGCTTTTTATTGATGGGAAGATATCAAGATATTTACGGTTTGCTTCCTCCTCGCCTTATTTTTGTGTCGGTCACCCATCTGAGAGCAGTCTTGAGTGACAGTGACTTAACCTTATGATCACTTAGCAACCGCTCTCAACGAGCGACCAAACACAGCCACCAGTTATAATTGGTTTCTCCAATATTGATTAATATTGTCACTTTTCCAAGTGTCAACCAAGTGTCATGCAACCCTATGACTATTTTGACACTTGATACCTATGTAAAGTGTCTTTTATTGCAACCCCATGGCACTTAGGACCTAATGTAATAATAATGTTCAGTTGAATTATAAACGTATATATTTATTTGTTGTAAGTGATGATAAATTTGATTCCCAACATTCATCAGTTAGCATTCTGTTTTCTTGATTAATTTTGTCGTCTTTTTACAGGCTATACTGGACTCGAATCAGCATTCCATCTCGTATACGTTATCGAGAACGCAGGCGATTATCGTCGAGTATATGCCAGATGAGAATACAGACATGTTCCAGGTAAATTTTGAAAAATGTCTTCAAATAAAATCTTTGAACGATTGAATTTTTCAATTAAAGAAAATAAAAATGAGTAAATAAAATGAACATTTGAACGATTGAGTATTTAAAAATATATAAATTCCTCTGCAATAGAGTCCTCTGAACGATTCTTTAAGTCACTCTCACATTGGATGTGGAATTTGTGGTCTGGTCAGAAGAAAACTAAACGCATAAAGTGCCGTTCTTACTCCTACACTGGGACTGATCTAGTTTAAGAGGGGATGGGGTGCTTCATGTGCTTGTTTTATCCAGATCAGACCAGAATTTGCGCTTCGTGCTTCCAGTGTAGGAATAGCCTAAACAATTGAATAAGTGTATCTTGTGGACATCGAATAAAATGCAAATTTGCATCAATAACATGCATTAGAATACGGTTTCATCTATCAGTTATAATAAACTTGAATTGTTCAGGGCCTTGACGGCATCTGAAGAATTATATCATTAACCCTCCTCCTTTAGAAAAATATTATCAATGATCTCTCATGGAGCGGTCAGACGTTGCTAGTCGACTGGTTTTCAGGGTTATTTCTAAAATTTTAGGTACGGAAACGCTATTTCTGTTCAAAATGTTATTATGGATTACATTAGATAGCTTATCATAAATGACATTTATTCTCATATATTATTCACATTACTCATCAATAACTCGCCAGTCGACTGGCAACCAATTTGTAAACTTATTTATAAGATAATCCAAAGGTTCCTGGATCGAATATGTATGGATATAATTTATGAGAATGAATTTAATACCATTTTTTATATCATAATACTCTCATGTCACCTGTAATACCATTTTCAATAAAAAATTAGTGTTCCGTATCGTAAATTTTAGAAATAACTTTGAAAACTAGTCAACTGGGTGCCAATCGACTGGCAACGTATGACCCCTCCATTATTCATAGTAGTACATCATTTAAATTATGTTCTTTTTGTAATCTACAGGGTGTTTCAGAAGTAGTGTCGAACATTTTAGGGTATTGTTCCTGGATGATAGAAGACTACAAATTTCGTATTTAAAGTGTCCAAAACTCAGCGGTTATCCTTATAGCTGCCATTTTGTTTTTTTCACTTAGGAATTTTTATCTCAAGAACGAAATGTTGTATTGATCTGAAATTTGGCATGAATATTTATGCTATAAAGACTCAACTTGAAAAAAAATAAAAACTTTTCTAAGTAAATTTTCAAAATGGCGGCCATTTTAAATTTTTGATGGCAAATTTCACGAAAACCGTTCACATTACAGAAAATGTACAAGAATAACTTTTTACCAAATCTTATTTTACATTGAAATTGGCGTGTCGTCATTGTGTGCTGAAACGAATGTAAACAATCTACTAACTACAGAAAAAGAAATAATTTGATTTGATATTGATCTGATTTGACAATGTCAACGATTTATAAACATGCCCCTCCCCACCCGGCACCAGAAAAAATATATAAGGTAATGCTGCGGAGCAGCACAGGTCCACTAGTAAATAATGCAAGTTTCTTCTATTTTTGTTCCATAGATAGGACGTTCTTCAGAAAGTCCAATAGACTTTGTAGTGATGGACACAGTTCCGGGTCTTGGTGAGAAGGGATCTGAAAACAAAGTACTGGCCAGCACAATATCGAGGTTTGCCTGTAGAATACTCGCAGATCGAACGAATCCGCATATTGTACGAATTTATGCTGCTGGATTCGATTCATCATGCAATATATTTTTAGGGGTGAGTATAAACTCTCATGTAGTAGGAGGTCTAGTAAAATAATTTTTCCAAGTACATTTCAAAAAATATTTATAACTTTTTCTTAACTGTCGTCTTTATTAAATGTCAGGCGGAATAGGAATAACCGTTGTCCATGATCAGAGCAGTAATAACTTATGAAAGTTGCAAGCTTTTGAACAACGCTATTGCGGCCTAATTAAATAGAAGATTTTCATTTTGTGAAAAACATGGATACAGGGTCATTCACGGGAATCGAATGTTTTTAAAATAATCATAAAAATTCAATATTTGCTCTAAAAAGATTTTATTAGTACAGACATACTTATTAAATCGTTTTTTAATTACTTAAGATAGAAAAATTATGCCTGGCAAGTGATGTCCATTTTGGGCAATACATTGTAGCATCCTTTGACAGTAACTGGCCTCAACTCGTGAGTGGCCTGGATCGTGAGTACGTAAAAACGCTATGATTTAGCACGTATTTCTGTACAAACAAAAAACTTTAAAGCAAATATTTAATTTTTATGATTATTTTAATAACATCAGTTTCCTGTGAATGACTCTGTATAAATAAAATGTATTTCGTAATCTGGCCTGAACTGACTAAATAACTGTTGTTTCATTATTGTTGTTTATTTATTTATTCTCCAACAAATATTTTTAAACTGTTAGCTGCAGGTCGAAAGAATTCAGTCTATGAGTTCTCTTTCAAACAATTCAGAACTCAGTAGTTTATATTACTTTTCAAATTTTGAAACAGATTTTTATTGAAAGTAGGAAAGCATTTTCGTTTTAAGAATTGTTATATTTTTCATTTATAAATAAACAAGCTGTCCCGGCGAACTTCGTATCGCACTCTTCCCCCCCATCAAATTTAATGTCCCCCCTTCATGCCGCCCCTCAAAAAATGTCATCCCCCAAATGACCCCCGTTCATTCCCCCCCAAATGTCAACCCCCTCTTTCCCATCAAATGTCACTCCACTCTTCCCACCAATTATTCTTTTTATTTTTCAATTATTTCTTCTATTTTGTAATTTTTTTTAAATTTATTTATTTCTTTTAAATTAAAAAAAAAATTAATTTATTTTTTATTTTTTTTCGTTTTTCAATTTTATTATTTGAAACAATAAAACATGTATGATACGAACGATAACTCATTCTTAATTTAAATGATTCTAGCGTAAAAATAATTAGAGTAGAAAACCTAGTACAAAAGAAATGGATCGGAGCAGGGAATTGAACCGCGGACCTCTTGTTTACGACGCAGACGCTCTATGCACTGCGCCACGGAAGCTTAGGATCTGCGAGCAGAGTTTCCGATCTCAAATACACGATCATCTTCCCGTAGCCTCTTTGAACATAAGTCTGTGAAATGTTTGATAGGTTAGGTCATTAATTCACTAATTATTATTTATTAATTACAAAGGGATTTTCTTATATTTTAATACATATTATGTTAACCAGTGCTGTAACAATCCAAACTAATCCAAAATCATCTAAATCGGTTCAGCCGTTCTCGAGTTATAAGCGAGCGTACAGACATCAACTCTCTTTTATTAATATAGAAGATGAAGACAGAAAACCAAAATTCCATTGAGGAAATGATTGAAAAAACTCATATGCTTGTTGGTAATATTTCATTGGCTGTGCTTGCTACCGTCGTTTCAGATAGATTGTCCATATGTTTTATAGCAGTCTATTCTATAAAAAAGACTGCAGTCATGTATCACTAATGTCAGAAGTAGAATTGTTGATTATTATTATTATCAAGCGGGAGAACTATTATGAATTATTAAGCAGGAAGTGGCCATAGCAGAGTGGGTTAAGTGCTGGCTTTGTAACCTAGAGGTCCCGGGTTCAAACCCAGGTCAGATCGTGAGATTTTAGCTCGAGCCACTCCTCGTGTTTCGGAGGACACGCTAAGCTGTCGGTTCCGGCTGCCTAAAAAACAGTCGTTAAGTCACGTCAGAGACCCTGAGCTGATCAGGAGTGACCTGAAAACTCTGTCACCAGACCTGAGCCAGCAATGTTACACGGAATTATTATTATAGCGGGAGAACACCTTTTCGGTTGTTCCGCCTCGCCTAATCATCCAATTTTCCCTAATGGGAAATGTGGAAAACAGGTTATAGGTAGTAGTCCAGCACTGTATTTCAACTTATAAGTTCCAAAAAAATCTTCAAAATCGAATTCAATCAATGAACATTGAATCAGAAGTATTTTCTCAAGTAATGGTTGAGCTTATATTTTTAATGTAACGATTTGTATGTTTGTAGGAGAAAGCGACGAAATGGCAGGACAGCGGCGAGATAGACGGGCTGACAACGAACGGCGTGCTGATAATGCATCCGCAGAGCGCGACGTCGCTGCACTCGCAGAACGCGCCGTCGCTGGGCTCCGATCAGCAGGTCGCCCACGACTGGAACGAGGTCTCCGTTGGCGGCGGCATCTTCAAGCTGCGCGAGTCCCGCTCTGCTCAGCAAAAGGGCGAAGCGGTCAGTGCAATTGGCTATAAGTCCCTATGCTTGGTTAGGTTGAGTTGGTTATAGATAGATCGATGAAATTATTTTCTACTTTGTTTATTTAAAAAATGCTGTAGCCGATATTGAGGCATAAAAGCCCCCTCTTCCACTTGAACCACAGTATAGTGGGATATGCAGTGGATTCCAGAGGTACGACCTCAAACACTTATTACTATCATAGGTCACGTTAAAATTACAAATAATAGAAAATGATCATAAAAAATGATGGAATTAATAGACATTGCAGTTAATCGACTGCTATGAATTCAATACTTATACTATAATTAGTGTAACGGAACCCCAATGAGCTCTTCAGAACCTTATAGCTTTCTTATGGATTTTCGTTTCACTAATTAGGCTATTCTTTTTATAAAAAAATTCAAATTCTTGTTTTGGTCAAACTTTGAATACACATTGGCTCAATGCAATTGTTTCAATCAAAATCAGTCGTTTTTAAATTGGTTAATTGTTCAAGTGATTTTCTGGTATAAGTTGACTAATCTCTCTTTTCAAACGTACAAAATCAGATTATTCTTTAAATCAATAAAATAGGAATTATGTAACCTCTAACGACAATAACCTACACGTTATAAAGCGACAAGGTAAGGTATTCTTCGATTTGATGCAATTTGAATGGCCTCATTCATTCACATCTGCCAGCCATTTACTCACGGAAACCGGAACGACACCGGCCGATGTAGATGTGAATACTATTATTGTTGTATTATATTAATTATTTATCATCTTTGGTGCTGGATTTATTACAATCCTGCACCAAAGAACCATTGATAACTAATGCCAACGGTTTTTCGTTCGTGTGAAGTTTGACTTTGAATTCCAACATACTGTACTTGTATATTCATTTTCAATGAAAGTTTGAATTTTTAATTTCAGAAAACAAATGTAACGAATGTTCTTCAGGACGGAACCTTAATAGACCTCTGTGGAGCAACGTTACTATGGCGCTCCGCTGAAGGTCTAGCAAAATCACCTGTGAGTAGCTATATTTTATTTTGTTGCAGTTCAGTCATAATTATTATCTATACACCGACTTTTCAGATATCAGTCTCTATTGTCCACACTTGGTCGATTTATGTGTGCTTTGCAGCATGCAGCCAATTCTTTAGCATGTACAGCATGCTTGAATCGCACACAAAATCGACCAAGTCTGGACATAGGTACGCAATTATCTTTGCGATTTTCAAACTAACAATACAGCAATACATACTTGACCGATTTCTATGTGCTGCACAGCACGCTCCAATGCTTTAGTTAGTACGTATATGCAACATGCTTGAATCACATAAAGTGTATTGTGAGAATCTTGTAAAATTTTAGTTTTTTAGTTTGCTCTTGATTTTCTATCAATACTGTATATGAATAAACCATAAACATAGACCTACTTACTTGATTTTTTTCAAATATAATACAGGGTGGCGCATAAAGAACGGATGTTTTTCAAAGTGTTATAAGAAAGTTTATTTGAATCATACATTTATCTCCTAACACCAAAATACTAAGTGAATAACCCAATGTGAGAATTTGTATGAAAAACTCCAAAACACTTGAGCATATTTAAAAAATTACATAGGAAAGATGGCGTCCTTAATGCGTTAATGCTCACTAAAAGCCTCAAATTGGTCCTTAACTTTTGATACAGCAGCAATTCATTCATGTATTGCAGTATTGAAATCTTTAATGTAACGTTATTTACGATAGTAAACTTGAATTTCAAGTAAAGAAGAATCTTATGCCAATAAGCTCGACTTGAAACTTTCTGCTGAAGCTCCGTTGAACGACGATTGCAGATTCATTCTATTGGAAATATTGTTCTACAGCAAATACGCCATTGATACTAAAACTGGATACTTTAACCTACAAAATGGTGTCGCTCTGCGGTCACAGACAGCTCTAGTCCACTGATACTATCCTACTCAAATCCATCCATTCTTTTTGCGCCACCCAGTATTATATCTTTTGAATGTATGTTGAGTTAATTATAATTGAGTTTCAAACTTCACAACTGTTTCAAGTTTAATGTGTCAAATATCATTAAAATTTATCAAGAATGATTAACTTGATAATTTTTATGCTCATTATTAGATTAAAAGTAGAACTATCACATATTATTCACATTCATTGTTGAAGAATGATGTAAAGAATCTGCCAATGTTTATTCGACATATTTCTGCAAATGAATTCAATTGAAATATAATTATAATACAGGATGTTTCAGAACTCCCTACCAATACTCTAGGGCATTATTCCTGGTTAAAAACCATATCTAAATATCATATTTAAATTGTCCAGAAGTCCTTAGTCACTCACACAGCTGCCATTTTGTTTTTTTCACTCATTATTTTTCATCTCAATAATGGTGATACATATGGAATTGAAACTTTGCACCAACATTTATGACCACTAGACAAAGATACAAAAAAATTATGACAATTTTCCAAATCCATAAAACAAAATGGCCGCCATTTAAAATGTTGTTTCTTGAATAACTCGGAAACCGTTGATATTACGAAAATTCTACAAGAATAACTATTTTTAGTAAATATAATTAAAAATCGATTGAAACCTGTATACCAGTTTATAATAGTTACAACTCATTTCAATTCAACACTTGTTTCACTTCTAAATTATTGTTGTATTCTTTTCAGACAAAAGATTATTTAGAAGAATTGGTAGATAAGGTGAACGCAGGCCGTCCCGTCTGTCCAGTGGGTCTTAATACACTTGTGATACCGCGTAAGTCCGGCCTTGATAACGAGAAGCAGCAGCCCTACGTCTATCTGAACTGCGGCCACGTGCAAGGCCACCACAGCTGGGGCCAGGAGAAAGACTCCAATGAACGTTGCTGTCCTATGTGCTTAAAGGTGAGTGGTAACTTCTTCTTTTTGTTACTTTTCAAAAATTTCGCCAAAAGTGCGCCAATGTGCAGATGGAGTTTCCGTGTCCTTTATCCCCACTTCAAATTTTCATCCATCTCTTATAGCTCACTCACTCTCCATTGATGTAAAAATCGCGATTTTCATGAAATTTTCCTCAAATAGTTCTGTTAATCAGAAATGAAGAAGTGTGACAAAAGTGAGCATACATCTACAATTCATAATCTATGTCACTGGTAATCTTCAAATATATCTCAGTGCATTTATTATCGATTCTTTGAAATTGTATAGCATTTTTTTCAGACTGACAAAAATAATTAAATTTATTGATATCTCTATTTGTAAACCACATTTCTTTAATTTGTTTTAACGAGATATGATGAAAAATCAAAAACAATAGTTTATTACAGATAAACTAAGAAGAAATCAGCATCCTCACCATTATTCTATTTGGGATGATTAATTTTCATTTAATTTTGATAATTGAGATTAAGATCATATTGCAATTATTTATTGTTATTAAATAATTAATTTTCTTCTCAGACTAATTAATAATTTACGATGCTATGCAATCATCCATTAGCCATCGCCTTAGAGGGTAGGAGGGTTGAAGAGAACTAATAAGTGCTGTCTAACCTACAAAAAATTAATTATCGAAGTTTTATATAGGATTGATTATTGATTAAATAATTTAATCCCAATTAATTGAAAGTTCCCTTTTTAAAATTGCCAAACAAATGCCCTTTACACGAATTCGTGAATTTGAAACCACAACCCTTTCACCCACCCTGGCGATGAATATTGGCTCCTGATTGCATTACTCTGACTAATACAAGTTCTGGTAAATTCAATAAAAATAATAATCTCTTCTCATAGATTATTGTAAAGTTTTGATGGATTCTTGATACATATGAATTATTTATTTTGCAACAAGGGTCGTCTTGTTAATCAAGTTTGATATAGCTTATCAAGATGAATTGAATAAATTCGCTCAATGGACAAATCATTATGTTGAAAAATCGTAGGAAAAACTTTGGTATATTTTTGTTTTCAATATTTTCCACAGATCGAATCATATTGTTGTTTATTCTTCCAATAGTTTTCAAACTATTTTATATGTTGTAGGCCACATAACTGAAAATGTTCTACTTGAAGCTGTCATCTCTTGTATAGTGTTATTGATACTGTAGATAAAATTTACATATTTTTGTCGTCTTCTATCAAGGATTAGGCAAGAGTGCCTGTTCTGACTTCAAGCATTTTTCTTCATACATTTATTATTTTAAAATTGTAAATAATGAAGATGTGTAACTGGATATATAAAGCTCATTATTAAGAACTTGTTACAATTTAATAATGCTCAAAGCCAATATTTTCTTATTACAGCGTGGTCGAGTTGCCAAACTGTCAGTGGGCTTGGAAACAGCATTTTACGTGGATTCAGGTCCTCCAACGCTCTTTGCATTCAGCCTTGTGGTCACATGGCCACCGAAAACCGTCAAGTGAGTATTCTATTCCTGTAGAATTATGGCACTCTATCTACCAGAATTCATTCAATTATCCTGAAGCATACAATTATCATATACCGCAGAGCCTACTTCGCTCCAAACCGATTCTCGTGACTGAACCATCAATATCTCATCTGCTAATTTTCCAACGTACTACTATAGCGTTGACTTATCGAATAGCTAATGTTGGCTAACTCCAACATTGTGAATACCCCTATTGTACTAACGGGTGTTTTTTTAGAGGTATGGAACTTAAAATTGCAATGAAACAACGATGGATTATTCGATTGACATGAATTTTTTATTCAAAAGATAATCTTGTGGAATTACATTTCAAATAGATTTGTGGCATATGACCGCTACGGCTGGCTAGGATGTAGCCCAATCTGGATTCAATTCAAATTCAAATTCAAATAATCTTTATTCAGTAAAGTTGTATTAACAAGAGTATACACTCAACAACATTGAAAGTGTCACAAATATAATATAACATAACAATATTCATTAAGGTGATAAATTGAAGGGAGGAGACATAAAAAGGAAGAGATCATAAAAATGAAGAATACGAGAAAAAGGAGCAAAAAATACAACTAGTTTTCTTCCCTTAAAAATCTAAGACATTCTTCGACCGAGTACGGGGCTCTCTCCAATAAAACAATTTTTATTTTCTTAATCATGTCCGGGAAGTTAGTTAGGTTTTTAAATCTTGTGGGGAGGCCATTAACTAATTTTATCCCACAATAGTAGGGACCTTTTTCTAGAAGGGAAAGTCTATGCACCGGGTAACCGAGGATCGAGCCACTGTTCCTCGTATTATAGTGATGATCAAGCACAGACGCCGAGAATGCACTCCAGTTCTTACCTACATATGTTATAAGATCCAGGACGTACATGGCCGGAAGGGTTAATAATCCCTCTCTCACAAAAAAAGGCCGGCAAGATGTTCGTACTCCAAGATTAAACATAACTCTCAGAGCTTTTCTGCTTTCTGAAAACCACGCCAAGGTGAGTGTCATAGCCACCCCAGAATATCAAACTGTAACGTATGACAGACATAGAGATAGCCATGGTAGATAGCACGCAGGGGTTTGACTCCTACGGCACCTAACACACCTCAACGAGAACAGAATAGCAGAAACTCTGTGCACAAGACGCTGCACCTGATCACCCCATCTTAAGTCACTCTGCAGCTCGACCCCGAGAAACCTCGTTACATTTGCCTCATTGTTGCCCTAAAATATTGTTTGCAATGCCGTTTGAGGACTGTCGAGATGCAGAAAATTTAAATATTTTGTTTTATTTGAATTGAGCTGTAGGTAATTGTTTTTGAGCCAGATATCCAAGTCTGAAATCGTCCTTTGGGACTTAAGAAGAACGTCCTCCTCTGAACCCTCAACCAGTACTGTGGTGTCATCCGCAAATAAAATCACCTTGGAATCTAGACTATTTGGGAGATCGTTCATGTATATATTGAAGAGTATTGGACCTAGTATTGTGCCCTGCGGAATTCCATAAGGCTGAAGTAACCAGTCGGAATCCACTGAGAACCCTTTTTATCTATAATTCTCACTGCCTGGCCTCCCTGTCAAATAAGATTTTAAAATGTCCAATGCTTCGGCTGTGAAACCATAATAAGATAGCTTTAGTAATAGGAGCTCGTGATTAACCCTGTCATAGGCCTTGGATAAATCGCAGAAAATACCTACGATACTCTTTGACCCATCCAATGCTCTGAGGTGCTGTCAACTACATCAAATATTGCTTGTTTGGCTGATTTATTCTTACGGAAGCCCAATTGTCTATTGTAAAGTAAGTTGTTCTGTTCACAGTAGTTATTAATTTGGAAAAAAACTGCTCGTCCAATAATTTTAGAAAAAATTGTTTGAAGAGCTATAGGGCGGTAATTTTCAGGACATGAACGATTCCCTTTTTGAATATTGGTTTAATAATCGAAAATTTTAATTTTCTGGGAAAACCCCTTTCTGGAAAGCCAAATTAATTATGTGTGTAAGAGGTTTAGCAATCAAGGAGCTAGTTGATTTTACTACACTGGGCGAAATTTCATCCCATCCACCAGCTACTGAGTTGTCAAGATTGTTTAAAATTTGAAAAATGTAATTTTCTGATACAGTATAAAATTTAAATTGAGATGGCAGCTGTTCTGGCCTACCCGGTTCAGAGAAATGTTGTTTGGTTCCAGAGATAGAACCTTGTAATTCTTTACTATGTCCTACTGATATAAAAAAATTGTTAAGAGCTTGAGCAATCAGAAGAGGATCTGTGATTTTTTTCGTCCTCTATCGACAGTTCCAAAGGATAACAGACCTGGTGGGAGTAGCCAATTTCATCTTTTATCACCTTCCATGTACCTTTATTTATATTACGGCATGAATTAATATAGAAATCATTGCATTTTTTCTTTGAGGCGTCAATAACTTTTTTGAGTGTTTTTTTGTATATTTTGAAGTATCTCAAAAACTCGGGATCCCTATTTGTTCTGGACTCTACAAGTAGATCTCTTTTCCTAATTATTGAAGTTTTTATGCCATTAGTTAACCATTTCTTGTTACTCTTCTTATTTACACGAATACATTTTAATGGAAAAACTGAGAGGTACGTATTATAAAAAATTGAAAAAAACAAGTTGAAAGAATCCTCACAGCATCTGCTTTTGAGACAATCTTCCCAAGATACAAGTGCTAAGGCGCAGTAGAAGTTTTGAAGGGCATGCTTTGTAATAATTCTTCTGAGAGAAAAAATGTTATTCTTTTCCATGGGAATTCTATCAATTTCAATTAATAAAGCTTTGTGGTCTGAAATTTTCAGATCCAATATTAATTGATTCCATTTATACATAGGTCTATTTGTGATAATATTATCTATGCATGTGGCGGAGGTAGATGTTTCCCTAGTTACCCTACCAAATAATAACTCGAGTCCATAAGAAGCAAGTAAGTCCTTAAACTTGTTAGTCTGTGGGGTACTTTTAAGGACGTCAATATTAAAGTCTCCTCCCAATAAAATTAACTTACTTCTAGAAATATCCTTAACTATTTCAAATAATCTCTCAAGTTTCTGAAAGAAAAATCAATATTACTATCAGGTGTCCTATATAGAGATATAACAATACATCCTAGAGTTTGTTTTCCGATTTGTACATTAAATTCAATTCCTACGCACTCAAACAGTTTCTCAACCGACAAAACTTTTATATCCTCGCGCTGTTTAACATTAGAGAAGTTGTATTTATTGCTCATTAAAATACATACACCACCTCGAGCTGTCTCCTCTCGGCCGTAGAAAGCAGCAAGGTTATAGTCACTCAGTTTGTTAAGCACTCCATTATTATTTTTCGGAAGCCAATGTTCACTAAGTGTCACTATCAAAGGATTGTGTTCTTGAAGAATGAGATCAAAGTCATCGATTTTCCGTGCAACACCTGCTATGTTTAAACTAAGCATTAAAGTTGACTTTACTCTACGATCAGAACATTTAATCTTTGGCTCGTTGTTCACCACTATCGAAATATGTTTATTTGCAGAGTTGAAATCCTTGTCAGTTGATATTAGTTTAAATTAGCATTAACTGTATTATCAGAGGACTTTTCACAAACATCAGTTGGTAATGAAGCATGTAAGTTACAATCCATTACTTGAGAAGATTCGAACACACCCGAAGGGGTTGGAAATGAGGCAATTGAATAGATTGGACAAGGCTCTTTACAATAGAATGAGTTATTGACTTTTTTATATTTCTCTAGAGATGATTTTTCTAATATTATGCTGTGTATCTCTCTTGCTAGTTTTGACTTCCCCTTTCTATTCAAATGCAATCCATGTGAAGTGTACAGGGATCTGCTGTATGCCCATACACTCACCACACTAATTGAAAAATCAGGATACATCATTGGAATATTACGGATGGTTCTATTAGCCTTATTCAGAGCATTATTTACTTTAGAGGTCCCAAAACGATCATATCTATATGGTATTGTCGAGAGAATGATGTGCGAGTGCTTATATTTATTGACTACCTTAATTAATCTAGCTATAAAACTATCAATACTGTCCTGAGAACAACAATCCTCCGAAAAACTATTCGACCCTCCCAACAATACGACAAAATCACCAGGTGCGGTGGCCTCAATTTCTCTAGGCGACACCATGCTGTCCATCACTACCTCGAGAGGAGCCCCCGGGCAACGTGCGAATAACAGCCAGTCTCGACAGGCAACAGTGCACTCAGGCGATCGTTCAAATCTCTCCCATGGCTATCCGACCATATTCGTACTCTAGATTCTTTTAACTTTTATGATCATCCAGCCCCTACCCAGTCTACGCAGTCGTAATAAAGCCTCGTTTGCTTTTTCCAGCTCCCCTCCTGACATTAGGATTTGGTCCATAAGACTAGTATTCTCTTCGACTAAGAGATTCAAGTCTTTCAAACACAGTCCAAAAGGGAGTTGGATTTGGTTTGATTCACTAACGTTCATCTTAGGTGTGGGATTTGAAGTCGGATTCGCAGAAATACTATCAGCAGATACATTTGAGGAGTCTGGCACCGACGTTTGGGTACCGGTTTCTTTAGTTTCTCGCTCAGTCAGCTCCATGATACGCATGTCGTTAACAATTGATCTCTCAATGGCAACACTCCATTGATTCTTAAGCCGCTGACAATCAGCTGTCAATTGATTATTTTCAATTATCAGCTTTTCAATGCGAGCAAAGCAACCACAGCAGCCCCCACCCACAGCCCCAACAGCAGTAGAGTTCACATCGCCATCCTCGTCTAGAGAGTCTCCAGCAGTGCGGTCGCTCTCCACTTTACTCGGTGTTGAACAATACATTGACTCACTCTCACCGAGAGACCGAGTTTGGGCGGGGTGACAATGTTCATCACTAGATAGGTTTACCCCACTTGTAATTTTTTTAATGTCTATGTCAGTGGACAGCTGCGCTTTACAAATCTTATTGAGACAACGCCACGATATATCACCATTAGCTTTTACGATACTCTTTCTGTAATCAAATCCTTTGTAAGTCAACTTGGGATGGCCTTTATTAGTCAGACCCAGTAACAATTTATGTGAGTCCATTTTAACGTATTGCATAAAGCTTCTCAATACTAGAGTAATGAATCAAGAAAAGTTGTAATTTGATAGATGTACATATAATAGTTCACAACAAACTGATTGGATAAACGAATCGCCAGTGAATAACACAATGAGATGGAAGAGTGGAAGAGTAAACGGAATTTATGCAGAGTATTTATTGTCTATTAGAGAAACGATTATTTACTTCACAGATGAGTGTCAGTTCAACTGCTTTCTCTAATTTGGCACTGATAACCAGCAGTACACACAATCAGCAGTAGTTTCGGGATTTTTAGGTGTTTCTAAAGTTTGTCGAGAGATAATATCAGAGAAGATAAGCGCTTAGCTGTAGCCGACCTCTCAAGACGAACAATTTCTCACCACCACCAGGCAACGACACAGTCGAAGTTAGCTCACAAGATCGTAAGAAACAAAACTTGCAACTCCGTTGCAAGACGCAGCCCAGTTACCGCAATCCGTATCACAGCCTCGAGAGATGGACAAGACACAGTTGACAATTGACAGACACCTCGCGCTTAGCAGCTCAGGAGCATCCTCTGTTGTAAATATCCCTTTACAATGACGAGGGGAAAAAAAGCTGGACTGTTTAAGTTTGAAGCATGGGGTGCAAAATCCAAATATTGTAACGATCTTCAAAGAACTAGTGATTTTACTGTGATCTTGTAGGTTAGAAACTGTTACAGTTTATTAGCAAATGTTAATTCTGAGTTTTCACGTACTGATTATTTGCACAAACGATGAACAACATTTTCCACTATCACTACATGACTTTAAACGATGAAATATTTAAGATGTAATATATTTGAATGAAAATTTGACTAGACGAGACTTGGAGACAACATCATGTAGCACTCAGGCCTACCAACCAATTTTCGATGACTTTTCCCAACATTTGTGGCCGTATATCGGCAATAACAAGGTGGATGTTGTCTTCCAAATGGTCAAGCGTTTGTGGCTTATTCGCATAGACCAATGACATTACATAGCCCCACAGAAAGTAGTCTAGCGGTGTTGAATCACAAGATCTTGGAGGCCAATTCACAGGTCCAAAACGTGAAGTTATGCGCTTACCAAACGTGTCTTTCAACAAATCGATTGTGGCACGAGCTGTGTGACATGTTGCGCCATCTTGTTCGAACCACAGCTCCTGGACAGCATGGTTCAGGAATGAAAAAAATATTAATCTTGGCTCTACACCGATCACCATTGACTGTAACGTTCTGGCCATCATCGTTTTTGAAGAAGTACGGACCAATGATTCCACCAGCCGATAAAGCGCACCAAACAGTCAGTTTTTCTGGATTTAACGGTGTTTGACATACACATGAGGATTAGCTCTACTCCAAATGCGGCAGTATTGTTTGTTGACCATTTGAAAGACAGCATTCGCCGTGTTATTGCCGATATACGGCCACAAATGTTGGAAAAAGTCATCGAAAATTGGACATCAGATTGGGCTACATCCTAGCCAGCCGTGGCGGTCATATGCCACAAATCATATTCAGAATGTAATGCCACAAGATTATCTTTTGAATAAAAAAATTCATGTCAATCGAATAATCCATCGTTGTTTTATTGCAATTTAAAGTTCTATACCTCTAAAAAAACACCCGTTATAAATGTCAGTAAGGCTGGTAGTTGACTTTATGTCTGTACGCTTTTTCATGTATGAAATGAATATACAAAAAATTGGTAGATCATGTTCAAGAAATTCAATATTCATTTATTATTGAACAAATAATTCAATGTTGATTCATACAGTAGTTGAATTTTATTCATTACGTTTTATTTTTTCAGATATTGGACCAGTGTTTTGATTCCACATGGTACAAACGGTTTCAACATATTCTGCCCATTTTGTGCCACGCTTCTGGAAGGATATCCTGGCTACATTCGTCTGATATTCAATTGAATAGTTTAGTGAGCTGAACGAAACTCTAGGAAATTTTATTAAATCTAACAAATCAACATCGTGTAAATATAGTATTTGATATTGTATTTGGAAACTCGTCGGGAGTAGCGGAGTGCGCTGGTGAGATGTGTTATGATTGTTTATTGTGTCGATTAGTAGTGATGTGCGTGAATTTAATTGTGAGAGTTTGCTGGATCAGCGCCATTATTGGATATTTCAGAGCTGGGAAAAGGCGCGAGTGTTTGAATTCTGTGATGAATTGTTCATGACGTGATCTCTATCTCATTCTCTTTATGCAATTCTTCAATTTCATCTTATTTATTTCTAGCTCGATCACTTAAATCACAGACTATCTAATAAATAATAAAATTTAATATATTTGAACATTGATTAGAGTTTTTTGTTGTGTGATTGTAGTCTTTCAAACAAATTAACGTCGACCATGAGTGTGATTACTGTTTCAAAACATTTTATCCTTCTTGATTTCCCCCTTCTTTAAAAAAAACGTAATGCTATGCAATGATGTATGTTGTATGATGCAATGATGTATTTCGAAGCCTCGAAATATTTCTCATAGCCATGAATTCTTAATTAATTGAAACAGATTCTCTACACCTATAAGCTTGACTTCTGAATTATTCTGTAGAGTAGCATCGTATCATTTTTAATTAATTCTGGAGAAATAAACTGAACTCGAACTGAAAAAAATATACTTTATGAATGAATACTTATACTATTGTTTCACAATCAGAATTCACGACATGCAGTCAAATTTTACTGTGAATAACATAATTATTATTCACTGGACTGGAGCGCTTTCGAGTTGCTTTGAACTCTTTTTCAACAGACTTTCAACTCTTGTTCAAAATTTGACTGCATTTCGGGAATGCTAATTGTGAAGCAATAGTGTTAACGTCGCGGTTCGCTATGGGTCCCAAAATTCAGAACTTGAATACTTAGACTCGATGTAAAAATATCACGAGCTTATCTTAATTTATTTTTATTACTTGACTGAGTCTTGTTGTTGATATTAAATTATAAACTTTGTATGTTGAATTTGAATTGATATTTATCAATTTTGAAATTGTGAAAAAAATGGAAATTGTGAAATGAAATAGAAATATCACCTCCAATCTACTCCACTAGCAACGGCTGTTCCATCAAATTCATAGTAAAATTATCTTTTGCTTTTAATTTTATCCTTCTAGACTTGAATATTAAGTGTTATACTTTTAAATTACCTATTAGATCCTTTCAATTAAAACTTTGGTCATTTTCCATATTCTAGAGCAGGGGTGTCCAACCTTTATCAATCAAGGGCCACATTGTCAACATTCAAAGACAAGGCGGGCCGGGGGGAGGAAGAAAGCGGGGGAGGGGTGGTCGTAGGGGGCTCCCCCAGGATATTTTGTAATTTTTAACCTTCATAAAACACATTTTAATGCTTCCTGTAATGTAAATTTTCCTTTTCGGTTTTAGTTGAAACACCATGTTATGTTTTACGTTTCAGTTTCGTACTAACTTTTTTATAATTAACGAGGTCATTTAGCTTATTTATTGCTCTCGAAAATTATCACGCGACGCATAGCGTCTGTTTTGCTCGAGCAATAAAGTCGCGCTTTTCGCTCTTAAAAATGAACAGCTTTACGCTCTTAAAAATACTTTCAAAATGAACAGAAAAGACTGCATGCGATATTATTAACATAAGTTATCAAAATGATATATTTCATATCTTGAATTATTTACGGTTTCCATTGTATTAAATTCTTATACTTTCCCTTGATTTGAGTGTGAGTATGCTAGTGTTACCTGTTATATTGAACATTTTATATGCTGTCAATAGTGACAGCATATTTTTACATGTCTTAGTTCAATGTTTAATAGTGTACAGTGATTATTTAAAGAATAAACTTGAAAATAGGTTCTTGTAAGAATTTAATATTGTAAATAATTATATTTATGACTTGTGTGTGCTTTCAAGTAGGAAATGGTGAGGTATTTAGGCTTGTAAAAACTATTAAATTAATGTTTAGTCAAGTTGAAGTATCATTATGGTTCATAAAAATGATTCTACTCAAGTACAAACTGAGGTCTTGGATTTAATTGGAAATCCTCTGATGTTAGTTGGAAAGGAAGTATCTTCTTGTACATCCTAGTGCCTTCGAATACACTGGAAAGTGATTGAAATTAATTCTTATGTGTTTCAAGATAATCCCTCATTTTTAACGATAAATGGATCAACACATCAATTTATTGCCTATTAAAATAGATTCCCAGTAAACGTACGTCCAAGTTAACCTGGATCACAGAAATGTGGTTTAAAAATATGAGTCTTTAGTTAGTAATATTAGTTGAATCTAAAGAAAGGATAAGAGTCTTGGAACAAAAGAAGATAGCCTATGTTAACGGGCCATGGAATAATTCAGTGCTATAAATAATTTTCAATACAGTTTTGTAATGAAATTGTTGTGACCTAAGGGCTGATAAATGAGAGAAATGGGCTAATTTTTTATTCGATTACGTGTCGTACACTTTTAGACCTAGGCCCATACAAATACTGTGAGGAAATGGTAACAGAAATGACTATTGCATCATGAAGGTATTTTTTTTACCACACAACACTTAAAATTAAAAAATAATTGAAAAATATTCACTATATAATTCTGAATTCTGTACTCATAAATATGTCCTTTTTATAACAATTCTCTTTCCAATATACCAAAAAGATTTTCCATAGATATTTTTCTGTTATTTAGCATATAATTCATTTCTGTGTTGTTTACTAATATTTATGTATTTATCTGGCATTTTAAAAGTTTTGTTTCACGCACAGGTTCTCAAACCTATGTGATGCTAAAGTTTCTTGCATAATAGTCATTAAGAAAATTTCCCATTATGCAATGTTGAACTGGTTGAAATATTGTCAATACTCATGTTTCAATAAATTGAAAGACATGAAAGACATTAAGTTGTGCACTAGAGGCCCAGTTAATAATGTAGCCAATGAATAGTTTCCCCAACTATTGATACTACAGGTCACTGCAATGCATTTCAATTATCATATCACAAAAAAAGTGTAATTTATTTAACTTATTCTTTATCTTGTTCTCCGTGATGCTAGAACTTCGTACATTATTATATCCTTGTATCTCATTACAACTACTGTACTTAGCTGAAAATTGGTAAACTTTATTATAATGTGAATTACAGTAGTTTTTGTTTGTTTATAATATTCAAAGTATGGATGTTTGAATATAAAGTAAATTGAATGTGTGTTGAAATATTGATTTTAATCAATTCACATATTATATGATTGCCACCAATTCACTTAGGCCTATTACTTTTAATAAACGAAAAAGTTCACCTTTCTATATTTCATTCCATTTGCATCCCGAAATGTCTCAGATAAGTCCTTATTTTGATTAATGACTAACGAAATAATTGCTTTTCATTACTAAAGTGAATTTTTTAATTATATCACCGACAAAAATACACTTCATACATTCGAGTTTTGTGTTGACTTGATAAAAAATTGAGACCAATGACTCAACTAGTTTTGTCAACATAACATTTATTTCTGTCAGTTTACAAGAAGTATGTGATTCTGTACTGAATAACTTTTTTATATTCTATAACAAAAATCCTTTTTTCGTCTCAGTTTTCTCTTAATTAAGAACCTATGGTTTGCTATTTTGTCAATGTGATAAACATCTCCAGTAATCAACATTTAAAACTTGAATGATATTATTTATCTGTAATAAAGAATGGTTCCCTGCTTACTTTCACGGATCTCATTTATAAATGTAATTGATTTTTATACAAATATTAACATTACCGTAGTATGTTCAAATTAATCCGTGTCTCTTATTAAATCAATTACGGAATCATAAGTTACATTTATTCTTATTTCATTAGTAAATCGATCATTTTATCATGATTAGCTGAATGTATGTGAATGAAAGCTCATAGAATTGATTTTATAGATGAGATTTGGAGAAGTGACAGAGTCAAGCTTATGTATTTTATTGTATTTTGTTGTTACGGTATATCGTGAAACAATTATTATATTGCTGGTCTGAAAATTTTATAGAATAATTGAAGCGATTTGAATTGCAATAGCCTATAGAGTGATATGCGTGTATGAGAGAAATTTTATCATTCATGTATGAAAACGAATCTTGTAATAGTATAAATAAATCAGCATACATTTATTTATTCATATCAAGTATTATTTTTATTTATCTCTCAAACCTTGAAAGGAGTAGCGAATTCCTTAGTCCAAAATCTTGAACTCGTACGGTACTCTGGTCTGAGCTTCAACTTGAATTGTTACCAATTTTTATTCTCGCATCATGCAGTAGAATGAAATATTAGTATTGATGTCAACGTTTTAGAACACATTCATGTTTGTTCTCCCAGTTACTTACTATTGACTAATTAAACTTAAGAGAAACCCGTTATTTAGCAACGGTTCCTGGAGAACTGTTACTGGCAATATTTCTTTCAGTATTTAGGCCTTTGTTACAAGATGATAGTGAGCCAATGAAGTTTGTCTTCCAATTACGTCGCGTTGTTGATGGATAACAATTCTGACATTTATTTGTAGCCTATGTGTGAAACGTAAGTGAACTCTTCCTTCAAATACCTTCGAAGTAAATGGATTCGAATTGAAATCTAAATAATTATCGTCTTCGAAATCCTCCTATCCTTACTTCTATTGATCACTAAAATTTATAAAGAGCATGCCTATCTTGTGTACATTCCAATGTTTTTCTATTAGAATCTATTCCATTAAAAATAATCAGGTTTTAAACAGCAGATTGTTCTTGGTGAATCCAAATTGTTTTGATAAATGATAGCCTATACAGTAACTGAATTAGAGCAATTACAATTTAAAAGAGTATAAAATTTTCAAGAATTGTTAGCAAAACGTTACTTGGCAAACCCACATAACATGCTCTTCGAATAAAATATTGAAGAATAAACATGTAGAAATCAAGTTATAAGGAGAGGTAATAAGAAGTCAATTTTGAGACTGATGGAAAATAATTAATTTTCTGGGTGTAGTGTGTTATACCTTACGAGTTTTATTCAAGTAGTATAAATTTCAAGATTAAATTCCTCACTTGAGTACCGTAATTGAAAGTGAATATTGTAGCCCAATCTAAATTTTAAATATTCGTGAAAAAGTCCAGGGATAAAGGCAGATTCCCTTATTTATTTTAACATTTCATACAAGCTCTTAAAAACTATTTACTTTGTTGATTTCAGAATGAATGAGTATCTCATTATTTTACTTTTTACAAGGATCTCATCAATCACACCTTATCTTGTCTATTCCAATGGAGCAATATACAAGGTGAGTAGGATTCAAGTAGCCAGCAGACTTGAAGGATCATATTCTGAGTTACTAATGTTGTAATTTACCATCGTTTTCCTGCATTTTAGAAATATTTCAATGGATTTCCAATCACCTTCATTCAGCGGGTATCTATTATACTACGCCGTTCTATTCATGTCTTGTGTCTCCACCTTTTCCTGTATTACTGGACCTTTCCTTTTTTAAGCAACATTTCCCTGTTCTTAATGTTTCATGTCAACTTCAGATAAATAGTGTATGTCATGGCAAAATGAAAATTATGAACAATGTGACTATGAATCCTTCCAATAAATTAATATTAATCCTATACAATGACTATGAATCCTCTCCAATAAATTCCACTCTAGGCAGGACTTGAAACTTTCATTTTGTATCGATACACTGTATTCGAGAAAAAACATATGAGTTTCAGCTCACATCTAATTTGTGAAGAAAAGTTTTACAATAGAAAAAACAATGATAATTATTTTTATCTCATACTGCCACAAGAAAATTAAATTATCAATTGGAATACAATTCAAATAAAAAATAGCATCCAGTATCCTTCTAGCCGCTTCAAGTGATTAATGATAGTAATATCCTTCATAAAAACTTCCATTAGAAAAACAAGAATAATTTTCACAATAATGTCATCCGGTTATTAAACTCATTCAATTTTTAAATAATAGTTCTATTTTTATCCATGATTTAGGCCTAATTCGATTTTTATGTGTTCTTCGTTATTTTCGCCGTAATAAAGTTTTTCAGATTTTACGCAGTTTATCAGCGTATTACTAGAAGAAAAGAAAAGTATTGTCGTTCCCAGATTTCAATTGAGGGGTATCAATATATTACAACCATTCACCAGTGACTAGAAAATAAAATCTTGCAACCCACTTAAATCACATTTTATTACTGGACGCTGATTTTCAATTTTCACTTGAATTGTATTAATTCTCTTGCATGGGATAGGAAGAATGATTATTGTTCTGTTGCTGTTTTCCATTCAGATTAATTTCTGTTACAGCTAGTGCTTGGCTGGGTAGTGCCTGTTGACGTACCGCAAAGTGTGGCTTATGCGCAGAATATTCAGTTCCAGTATTACGCAGTTGACAATGCAACCAAGTACTCAGTAGTATTTCAGGAGGAGAGGAGAGCAAGGAACCGTGTGACGAGAGAAAGAGTGGCCAGGGCGGTGGAAAATGTCTTCGAGAGGTATAGCACGATCCATTTAACTTGACAGAAATCAGCTGTTTTGGTAATAATTAAACAGTGACTTCGACACAATAATCAAAAGGCTTAAAAGTCTTGAAGACCTTTCAAGTCTTTAAAATACCTTTTTAAAGAATACCTTTCAAAGAATAAATTTTTAAAAGACCTTTTCAATAATCTGCGAGATTCAGCATTTGTAGGTCAAGTATTGTGATATTGCTATTTGAAACAGCTGATTTCTGACAAGTTGAAAGGATCCTGCTATACGATATCAATACTTCGAAACATAATACAAAAGAATTCGTTATTTTATTTCCATCTAGCTTTTAGAACTTCAAATTTTAATTGAAAAACATTCTATGGCATTTTCAATGATGCAGTAAGAGCTGATATGCATGTAGTATTGGATAGGAATAGTTATTTTTAGAATTCAATTTTCCTGATTTATAAGGCTTGATTGATTTCTATTAGACACACAGTACTTGGATTTGGCACTGTATTGAGATCACCATTGTTCCTTATTCTCAGTGCATCTCTCACAAAACTTTCTTAAATAAATAGTATTTATCAGGTATGGATTATAAAGTTCAACTTCTAAACAATATAATTTGCTAATGTTCCAAAGACTTTTCCAGTTTTTAATTCTAGTAAAAATTTTCTTAAGGTTGATTTGATTTGATTAACGTCTTCATGAATTATCAAAGACTCAGCACTTGTACCAGTATGGCAATATAAATAAAAAAGTATGTTTTATGTTTCTCTTCATTTGCTTGCAATTTATTAGGTACAATGAATTGTAGGCTATATTAGAATCAAGAAGATAATCCATTTTGATTTTGTTGTAACTAGCCTACACAAAGTTTTCAAAATGACAATAGATATTTTTTTCCAGAAAATGCTTCCTGTATTTTATCTGTGAAATAGCTGCATCTCCAATACAGAAAAGTGGTCTTTTGGGAGAACTTATCCAGACAATATTCACGTAAGTAGACAAATAACTAACGTTGCTTACAAAAAAAAAACACATTTTTCAAGGATTATTTTGAGAAACTTGTAATTCAAATACTTTTTGGTGAAGTTGTTGTAGACTAACATATTGTCTAAACTTCATTCTTCAAAAAATACATTCTTGTTTCTTGAATGCTTAAGCAATGTTTTGGAGAAAAAAAACTTGCTCCCGAGAAGTCAAGGACAAATATGAAATGAATTTTGCATTTTCGAAATAGAAATTAATTAGTTCTTAAAGCAGTAAAATATTTTAATCTATAAGAAAAAATATAATATTGAAATATTTAAACATTACAGTAATGATTACAAGTTTGACATCAACCATATCAATTTGTCTCTTATCTTGTGGAAGATTATTATCTTACTATTCTTATTTTCCATATCTATTTCAGACCATCAACGACAGGTGAAATACAAATGATAAAAGCTAAAGAAAAGGGATCAACATTTTCAACTAGAGACGCATTCACAGACTCATGTTTTCAGCATTATCCCTGCAAATACTACAATAACAGTGTATTTAGAAGTTTCATTAGAAAAATGGATTGACAATGGAACTATAAATTTGCATTGGAACAATGAATTACTTTTTCTTTTAGTAACTTCATCTTCGTATTTTTATAGATTATTTCTTCCTATGAAGAATGAAAGCGAATAATATGGTGGTTTTTCCATACTAAGTGAAAATTCACGGAAAAACATGGTTTTTTATATGTGTTTTTCGGGTTTACGACCATATCTCGAAAAATATTGTAGCTACATCTTCGAAACCGGGCTCAAACGATTCGTCTTTTCAATCGGCATAATTCGAGACTGATTATAAATCTTAGAACATCTACCATCTACCGGCAAAATAAGGAACTACGTCAAATATATAATATGACAAGCTCAATAATATATTGAAGTTGAATTTGAAATTCCCGTTGAAATCAGAAAGAAATATAAACATCAAGAACAGTTGAATAATGCGATCACTGAAATAAGTAATAAATGCTACGCGCACATTTGAATGTTTCGCGGCAAACCGAGCAGCTGGAAATTAGTCAGCCGCTAGACGACCCGCGAAACACGAAAGAGTTCAGTGTATCACTGTCGAGAACTTCAAAAGTTTGAATTTACCGCCATAAACGAAGATTCTGTCATCTGGAACTGAAATAAACAATGTCAGCTGATTGAAAATGTCATTGGTTGATAAATCTGATAAGCGTACATTTGAATTTTTGGCGGCAATTGGGTGCAACACATGGAGTAAAGAATACATTATTTTCTTTCCTCCTTGGTGAAACGAAAGAGTCCAGTGTATCTCTTCGTCGCTCCTGGTTGCCTGGTAGAATTTTCGTTTACAGAACTATTAGCGCTGGAAGCAACTTTTATTTTTAGACAGATTTGCTCGAGACCAAGGATTAAAATCGAAGTTAAAGTCGATAATCGAAAATTTGGCAGGAATTTTATCCATTCGTGTATTGTTGGTTGCCTATCTTTGATGAAATGAAGGCGCTCACATCTAATTTACGTGGCGGGCTGTTTGAATATTACCAAACTGCAACCGACTGGAAAAACTCAACTGATTTATATTATATTTATCCAATTCTGTTGGTTTTGTCAACTTATACAGTTTCAGCCTAAATATCACCATTGAGATGACTGGAATGAGTAAAAATGATTAGCAAATCAACCGAATTAGCTAATTTTCTATAAAAATTTAAATTTATTTATTGAGAAATTCCAAACTCTGCAGCAGGAGCTGTATTCTGCCAACAATTAATTCATATTCGTCAAGGTTGAATGAATGAACGGTTTCTCTTGTGAATATTTTTATTTCAAATAGACAAATAAATTCATGGGTATGGGTACAAGTACATAATAAAATATCACTTAATACACTCATAGAAAGCATTACAGTAAGAAATGAGAAACAATTGATTACACAACTCAAGAAAAACGGAAGACACAAATAAATTATTATTAATTTGACCACCAATTTCCTACACGATTTCTTTTCAATTCAATTCACTTTATTGCCAAAAAAGGAAAACAAAGAATTCACTCCTACATGTGCAAAATAAAGATGAAATTGACATATTATATTGCATGTATACAAGCAGGAATAATTTAATTTGGCGAAAAACAATTGTTTTGGCAATCAGTAAACAGTTTCATGCAGATTTGACACAATAATTCAAATGCTTAAGAGTCTAAATAACCCTTGAAGTCTTTAAAGAAGGCTTTTCAAAGAATACCTTTTTAAAATACCTTTTCAATAATCTGCGAGATTCAGCATTTTGTGAGTTGAGTATTGTGATGCTGATCACTGAAACAGCTGTTTTTCGCCAAATTAAATTAGTCCTGCTATGGATTACATTATTCCCTACTAGGCTACAATAGATTTCAATCTAGAGGAAATAATTAATTTCAATTTTTATATTTACAATACGTGCTAATAATTACGTGCCAAGATAACAGCATCCAGTATGGCTTCTTCCTTATGAACAAGACCTTTCTCTAACCTTACAGAAAAAATTAATTGTAAAAACGTTTCAAATTTAAATCCACTGGATAACAACGAAACTACATTAATGAAGAATACAGTTCGTCAGGAATAGCTAGATATTGGCAAATATAGATGGATATACGGTAGCTAAATATTGGCGTCAGGAATAGCTAGATATTATATTATATAATTACTGTATGAATATAGTATTTATCTACATTCACGTTAACCATAACATTCTTCCTTTTTTTTGAAGCCCTAATATGATAGGTTAGACCTCTACCTATCGATTGATATACAACTTTACCAAGATTTCTCTTCTCTGGGGGCGGCAAGGGGCGGTTACCTGTAATTAATCATTCAGCTCTAGTGAGCTTATTGATCAAACCCAAAAATATTTTGTGTTGTATTATTGTAGGTTGGATCACTACTTATCGATTGATATTTAATTTTCCGCAGATTGCTCTTCCCTGGGGGCGGCAAGAAGCGGTGACCTGTAATTAATCATTAAGCTCTAGTGAGCTTATTGATCGAACCCAAAAATATTCTGTGCCATAATATTATAGGTTGGACCACTACCTATCGATTGATATACAATTTCACCAAAATTGCTCTTCTCTGGGGGCGGCAAGAGGCGGTCAACTGTAATCAATCATTCAGCTCTAGTGACCTTATTGATCGAACCCAAAAATATTTTGTGTCATAATATTTTAGGTTGGACCTCTACCTATCGATTGATATACAACTTTACCGAGATTGCTCTTCTCTTGGGGCGGTTACCTGTCATCAATCATTCAGCTCTAGTGACCTTATTACAAGAGCCCAAAAATATTTTCTGTCATATCATGATAGGATGGACCACAACCTATCGTTTAGTGTCCAATTTTTTCCAGATTGCTCTTCTCTGGGGGTGGCAAGGGGCGGTCAACTGTTGATACGACCTCGGCTGCTTTTAGAGCATGGTGTCTCAGTTCTTTCGTAAGAAATATAATAATCCGTTAGAGAGCTTTGTTCTTTCAAAATATAGAATTTCTTTCAACCATTTTTTTTTGTTAACAGGATTTTCAGTCAGATAAATTTCAATAGCATTCCTTAAATCCCGTAGCATAGCACGGGTGATGCTAGTTTTTTGATCGAAGTTGAAAAATTTTACCATTTTGTCATCATGAAAATAGAGGAAAAATTTTTCCTAGCCTAAAGCAATATTCAAAATTGCTGCCTTCTATCAGCTGTTCGCCTGTGAAGACTTCAATCATTTGGTTGAGATAGATATAGCAGGATCCAATTCAACTTGTCAGAAATCAGCTGTTTCAAAGAGCGATATCACAACCTACGGTCTTTTAACAGAAAATGTGTTCTTTGGCAAGTTTTCTGTTTCGTGGAGCTACAGTCTTTAAAATTGTTGTCCTTGTGTATTCAAGCTTAAGAAATATAGGTCCGTTAAAAGCTTTGTTCTTTCAAAATATTGAATTTCTGTCAATCATTGTTTTTTGCGTACGATTTTCTGTCAGATAAATTTCAATAGTATTACTGACTACCCATATATAGTGAGTATGAGAATATATAGTGATATTGAGAAGCTATCATTTTTTCGCCTCAAAAAGGATGGAGTAGGTCAATTTTATTAGCAAACGAATTTGACCTGTATAAAGGTTCCAAGAATATGTGTTTCAAATTTGAAGTTGATTGATAAAGGCGCTCGAAAGTTATCGTCGAACATACAAACAAACATTCAAACAGACGGACAACGCCTCGAGTCAAAAGGAAGAACTTCGCTTCGCTTCGTTCAAAAATGTGTCTGTTCTAGCTTTATGGCTAGATTTCACGATTCCAGTAGACGTTCAGGTGGATCATATGATCGTCTACTCTATACAAACAAAACATAGTCCAATGCACACCAGTCAGTGTGAATTGGACTTTAGCAGGATCCATTTAACTTGTCATAAAACATATGATCGACGAACATATGATCACAATACTCGATCATATGATCCACCTGCCTCCAGTAACTCGAACGTCTACTGGAATCGTGAAACCCAGCCGTAAGGATGAAAGAAAAGTTCCGAGAGTAAAGAATGCGATAGTATGTGAAGGTTTGGGGGGGTCCGGTCTCACTCAAGGGTCATATCGCGATTAGCTACAAATTCAGTCATTTGAATAGTTTCGGTTGATATTGTCTTTGAAAAAGGATATTAATCCAGTTGATTAGAGAGAAGTAGATTTAGAACGAAACTATAAGGTCGACCTTCATTTTGAAAATGACGATCCATCACATCGACAATATTCCAATACTTATGCTCCCTATGAAAACAGACTCATCAAGCAATGGAATTGTGGGCTTGAAATCACTAGCAGAAAATAAAAGTTGGTCTCAGCAGTGTATAATTGTATGGCATTTGCTCATTTCAGCTCACAAAAAATGAGCTAGTAATAACACTGTTGAATACACAAAACAAAAATTGTTTAATAATCATGAAAGTTGTAGAATAAAAATGTATAGTTTTTAAACGATCTAAAGAAACTACGAAAAATTAAGTACATAGGCCTATCTATATAAGAATAGTTAAGGGAATAGTTTAGAAGAAGTCTTCGCCTAAAAACGTTTTCTATAAGAATATAAGTTTAAAATGAATTTAAAATTTATGAGCAAACAAGTAAGACAAAGGTCCGTATTTATGAACGTTCCTTGACGGTTCTTTTCCGAAAGGGACCATTGAAAAGCGTTTCATGAATGAAATCAGTTGATTTTTCATTCACAAAACGCTTTTCAAGGCGCCCTTTCGGAAAGGAACACTCAAGGAACGTTCATAAATACGGCCCATAGAGTTCACTAAGACATAAAATCAAACATAAGAAAAGTTTAAGAGAAATTAAAAATATATGAGCAGACAAATAAGACATAGAGTTCACTAAAACCTAAAATTAACCATAAGAATGCAGTATTTTTCAACAACAAACAATATTGATTAGGAAGTACCTACGAAGTGTAAAAGTAAAATACATCAAGATAATTGTACAGTACACTTCCTTAATCAAAAAACATTCAGTAAACCAGTTTTAGAAATGAAAGTAAATATTTTGCTTTCTATAAATTTGAGGTGTCTTGATCCAGGTTTATATAATTTTATTAATTTTCATCTAGGTCTTTTATTTTTTTATTGTTTCACATTGGTGACTTTCGACCTTTGAATGAGACGTGGTGATCTACGAGGCATCGCTCCCATGGTAAGTGCTTTGACCGGAGTGGACCGCGAATGCATTTTATAATCACTGGCCCTTTGACGAACCCGGTGCGGTGATGCTCCTATGGTAAGGGCACGCTTGATGGTCGGAGTACGATTAGAATCCTTCAGAGGCGAAATGACGGTGCCTCTCAAACGTTGAACCTGTATTGGCATTTGTACCTTGATGTTGTTTTCCTTCTCTTGCAGTGATGATATTTTCCCAAGAGCTGGATCACAGTTGAGGGCCTCTGATGGGAACAGTCGACTCGATTCATCCTGTTTTGAATTATTTCGACAACTCATTTCGTTTCCATAAACCCTGCGATCGGAGCGTTTTCTTCTTATAGACCTACCGCTCTTGAGATCATTATGCCTGAACGATTTTGATAATGGTCTTGTATTTTTGTGCTGTGTTGGACCAGTGACATTTGGTTCTCCAACATTATTCATATTGTTGAACAGTTTTGCTTTGGCCAGCACCATCCCAGCATTCTGATAGCGCAGCTTTGCAATCGAAGCCCTTCTGTTATCGTTGGCTTCTTCAGACGTTCCTTCATTTTCGAGCTGCTCCTCGTTGCTGTGGAAATATTCTGTAGCACACCTCCAACCTGCATTGCTCTGCGGTATGTTAGTATTCACATTATTTCCTAGAGTATTAATGGAATGTCCGTGGAACGATGAGGCCCTTCGGGCTTGACTTCTAGTCATGACACCGAAATGCTCACAAGACTTCGAATCAAAGCTGGTGCAAAGCGCTGAGGGAACCAAAGAGCTCGGATGAGGAAGTCCACTGAAAACAGTGTTGGGCTTTCCTCTTCTGAGACTCCTCCCCGAATAGAATGGCTGAGCACCTAATTTCTCACTGGTATCCACATTATTCAATGACGCACTATCTTTCGACCTCCTTCGGATTGATCCTATTTTACGAGCACTAGGCGACCGCATTATTTTATTCGAAGAGCTACGCCGTATTTTCAACTCTTGACTTAGAAGATTCGCTAGTTCCTCGGTGGACATACTATTCAATTTTTCGGATTCTTTCAAAGTTTTCTTATAAATATTTTGAACACCATCGGCGGCAGATAAGCGTTTTTGTTCTTGAATTTGCTTTTCAGGCGACATTTCGTAATCACTAATATTCACACCTATTATATTCTCGATTTCGTGGGATAGCCTGTTTTCTATCTTGGACACTCGCTCTTTGATCGCCTCATACTCGCTTTTTGGGACACGAACGTAGTCTGTAGAGACAGCATCTTTTGTTAGATCGTTTTGCAGACTCGATGGGCTCTCATGAGAATCCAAAGGATCCATCAGGCTGCTATTATCACACGATTCAGCTGCTTCTTCTTTAGCCTGTAACAACCAACACATTACATATGTAATACACTAGTCTTGAAAGAAAATTCATCATCTTTATCTGATAATTAATATTAAAATTGATATAGAGTACTGTACATAATTTGCATAATTATAGTTTGTAAAATATGTAGACCATTCAAATGGAACCAGGTGTGTGCATCAACTTATAGCATCACATGGTGACGCCATGGTGCTGCATGTTTGTTGGTGTCATATATTGGTGAAATGTATTACCAGCTATGAGTAAATAAATAAATAACAATATATGGGTGAAGAAACTATCTTGAGTTGAAAGTCTGATGCAGTGCTCGATGTCTTTCATTTGAACGCCCAAATATATTACAGGTTTACTAGGTAGTAAAATATTTTTTAAACTTGATAATTATCACTCGATCTATTCATTCATTAATTCATTCAAAAATTCAATCACAATATTATTACAACGATTGAATGAAATATGATAATACTAACAAGAAACAGTTGGGAAAACAAAAACTAAATAAATTTTATTAAATAATCAATTGCACAAAAATCCTTACAGTGCTATCCGCCAAAAACTGAATGATTTTTCAACTGCGAAAATTGAAAACAGAATAAATAGTAGATAATCCATGATTATTATAAAAAACAGTAGCAATATAAGGATTTTTGATCGATAATAATAGATAATTCACTCAATTGCACTTTTGCACTCTCAACTTTTCTTCCACCTTTGATATGAGTTTAACAGAGGCCAATGAAGCATTTCTACTTGTACCAGCTTTATTAGTTTCTACTTTTTTTTTGCTAGGGATGATGCCCACATAAGCTCTAAGCTTGTGCGTGGGTAAATAGATAAATAAATAAATAAAATTTTATTGCCAAGAAACAATACAGTTATGGGCAGTCAATAACAGGGTACATAAAGTACATAACAAGATAAACACTCTAAATAGTCAACAGTCTCAACAAAATTCCTACAACAACAAACATTTCAACAGACATTACAAAATACATTTCAAAAAGGTTGAATACATTCTTTGTTAACATTCACTATCAAAAAATTCATTTAGGCTATAATACGGTCTCAGAGTCAGCCAGTCATAAAGTTCTTTTTTGAATCTATTTCTGCTATGGTAATTTTTTATTGACACAGGTAGATGATTGTAAAGTTTTAATCCTATTGTGTTGTACAAATTTATTGTTTTTGAAAACCTTTGAAATGGAATTTCAAGTTTTTCTCTATTTCTAGTGTAATGCGTGTGTATATTACATCGTGTCTTAAAATTAACAATATTATGTCTCACATACAGGATTACACTAAATATGTACAGATTCACAACCGTCAATATCTTCTTACTTTTAAATAAAGGCCGGCAGTGTTCAAGATAATTTGAGTTGGATATTAATCTGATTGCTTTTTTCTGTAATAATAATATTTTGAGATTATACTTTGAAAAAAAGCAAAATAAGAATTTCTCAAATACTTTTCCGGAACAGTATCCTTCAGTTGCCTCAACAAATATATCACTCTGGACAACCTGCCTGAAATATAATAATATATTATTGATATGTGGTTCCCAGGTCAGTTTAGCAAGGTTAATGGAAGGATGATGATGAGATATGAATGGACCTACAGCTTTAGGTGGGTTCCGAACCACCGGGAAGCGATTTTGAAGCTCATAAATTTTTGTATTTAGAGGAGCCGGTCACCGATACAACAGGAGTGGTAGGCGCTGTCTCTTATCTAATCTCACCGATTAGCCTCGCCTCTGCCACTGGGACCAACCCGCTTTTTATGAGTAGTCTTCCACTATTCGTTGATTTCAGGAATAGCCAATTGAAATGTTTTGTTTAGTTTAGGAATTTTTATTTTATTAATTTAAACTAAATTATTAGTTTAATTTTATTTATTTGTTTTTTTTAAGAATATTTAAATTTAGAAATATTTATGTAGCCTACCTGTATTTGAATATTTGTAATGTTTATTTGAATTTTTAGATAAGAATATTTCAATCTCTATCTTTAGTGCATTTTGTTTCTTGTATTTTCTTTTGTAGAAAATAAATTTGAACAGGCCTACAATAATTTAAAGCTACTAAAACAACTACGTACTGAAAAAAGTAAACGCAATCTAATTGCTGTAAGTCGTCAGGTTTTGCATTGGAAAGTACGGTAAAGCTGATAGCATTGTAGACTAGAGACTAAAAATACTACTCGAAAAGTAGAATGCATAAATTACCTTCTTCTTCCGTCCGCTTTTCCCAAGAAGACTCAGACGAGAAATCTTCAACGCACTCGAAGAAAGAGATTTTGTAGGTTTCTCGCGAATTTCCCTGTAACAATTTAAATAATATAAATTAAAAACAGCAAACTTAAGAAGCCAAAACTTCTCTTCTTTCAATTTAGCATACTGGTACGTATTTTTGGAAACGTGGCAAGTGCCACATGAAAGTTGATAATTTGATGAATATTTATAATTTACTCAAACAAAGTTCCATTCAGAAGAAATAGTACAACAATCTTATGCCCTAGAGTGATCCTCTCCACATTTACATAAACTGGTTAAGTCATATCAAATTACTAAATATTTTGCTAAGAAAAGAGTATTATCGATTGGAGGCTTAATATACTAAAAAATCATGAATAAGATGATATCATACATACCCTTCTGAATTACGCCTGAAGAAGAATCTTCTCTTCGTCTTGAAAGTTGGAGACTTACTTTTGCCTGGTTTTCTGTTAACACAAAGTAAAAGTTGTAAAAGGTCGTTAAAAATACGACTTGGAAAATGAAATCAAGTGTCTCAGAATCTTCCAAATCTAAACACATTTGAATATAATGTGGCAGTGTATCTAGTAATATTCTATCAAATTTTAAATAATAGTTTTGTTGAAATTGGTGAAAGTATAACTTTAAAGAGATAAGTATTTAAGAATCACTGTTGATAAAAGAGGATGTTTTGGAAAGTTATTAAAACCTCTAGGTATATTCTACCCATCAACATGGGTAAAATAAATACTAATATATACCAATATCGGTAAATATATACCAATAAATAAAATAATACCCCATGGGTACAATAATACAATAAATAAAGGAAAGAAAAATTTCCTTTAAACAGAGGTTCGAAAATGCATTGCTACCGAAAAAAGATAGTAGAAAATTGCAAATTTTTCTTCAAGTCTACAATTTTATAATTTTGCAGTGGCACAATGACACATTGTGCATAAATAAATAATTGCCGTTAAAAATGATAATGTATTACAAAGGCTCAGCAGAGAAATTTAGTAAAACCAGTAAAATGTTAGTAATTTTATTTTTTGAAATATTGAACACAAAAACGTAATTATTCAAGTTCTAAAGGGGATTTCACTGAGTTATTTTTCCCGTAAACCAATCAATCAAGTCCTATTCAATGACAATAATGTATTACATTATATCACAAACATGAATATGTCATCGAATAAAATTCTGCTTGCTGAAGACCATCGAAGGAACGTGTGTGTCCATTGATGTGATTTTTTTCTTTAAAGAAAAAATGTACAGTAACTCAATGGTCTAGACCTCATATAAACTTTAAAAATTGGGAGTATAAATCGGATCAAAAGAAATACTGTAGCTTCATAGAAAAATCACAATGTTATGTCAACTGAAAGCCATCTTTCTACCCGTCCTTTATAACTTAGGAAATGTGAGAGTGAAAATAAAACAGCAGAGTTTTTCTTTTGATTGAAGTGATATAAGCGAGGAATAAAATTATTTCAAGCCAATTGTAAATCAAAGTTGAAAGCTTTGTTGTGAAATACTTGTGTTAAAATAATTGCGATACTTACTGTCCAGCAACCAGAATCCTTGGTGACAAGTTCTCATTTTTGTTACTTCTAGATGGCTTGAATGGCGTTTCTGGCAGTAGAGAGCCCTGAGGTAGATTCATAAGTACTTCTTTCCTGATAAAAATGAAATTTTAAATTCAGCAACAATTCAATACTATAAAACTTATATCATAACCTTGATTTGGTCTCTTGTTAAAATTGTCAACAGTTTCGGATAGTGAGCCTTTTGTCACAAGAAATTGTGAAATGTTTTAAATAAATTGATTTATAAGAATGGCAAGTAAGTACTAAATTAACGGAGTATTAGTACCTATTTCTTTGAAACGTTACTTTTTAACGATTTTAGAATTTTTTCCAAACAAAATTTATTTAATGGAATAAGAAATTCCATTGTATCCAGAGCAAAGGATATTGAATCATTTTCACTGATTTTAAGATACTTTCAATAGAAAAGTCTGAAGAAGTCCAAAACCAGAACGAAACGGTTGTAACTGCAATGTAAGTTATATTAATTGTTTTCTACTTGAAAGTTTTTTTTTAAATCAGTGTGATTTCATCATTAGAAAAAAAGAATGGATATACAATACAGTGATTTTCAACATATTCCTGGTACAAAGTTGTCATTCATAACGAGATTTTTGAAAATCTATCTGCATATGCCACAGAAAATATGAATAATCAATTGAATGTAGAGCTGGATTTAATAATGAACTCGGCCGTTATCCTCATTCAATTATATTTTTAGAACAAGTAAAACGATCAAAACTTACTTTTTCTTAGCCGACATTGGAGCGATAATTGGTTCATTAACTTTTCGTTTCTTGCCAGACATGATACATGGCGTATGTTTGTCGAAATCCGGAGTGCGTGCTTCCTCTGGGCCTGGAGATCCTCTGCTTACAATTCTTCTCAGTCCGATAAACATTCCTGAAAAATTGAAATGTAACGAAACATTCGAAATCTTAATAATGAATGAAAGATAAAATAATAATTATTTAATATAAGTATAAACATGAAACAGTTATCATGTGTTTGGACTGGACTAGAATTAGGCCTATATTTTGAGCAGATTGCAATCAATACCTTTCCTATGAGCTACAAGAATTTGATTGGCAAATTGATACAAGTTGAGTAGAATAAAATATAGTGTTCACTAAGAAATAAGCAGTAGAAGCTTCTAGCAAGCTTAATGAAGCTGATTGTGTTACGTCACTGGAGATCAAGTTATATTTTCTAGGGCTTTTTAAACACTAATAGAGCCCTAATGAACACCATGTAGACGTAGCATCCGCCTTTGCTTTTTCTTCTTTTTCTGTGTAGTAGTGAAGGTGACATTGTGGTAGTTATCCATACTGAATAAAAAGAAGAAGTTGTCAAAACCATATATTTAATAAAACAACGAGATACCAGTTTCGGTTGTTACACTATTATCAATCTCTGGTAAACTAAAACTAAAATATTCCGCTGCACTATACTTGAGTATTAGTTTACCAGACTAGAAATATTATTTGTTGCTATTATTTGTATTACACTTCTTCAGAAACCAGTGAAAAAACAATATTTACAATCTACGTTTGGCTATTCTACAAAATCACTTGGTGAAAAAATCAAGTTAATGAAAAACTTATGTCTCAACCACATTATTTTATTACGACAAAAACTATATACTATTGTTTCGGAAGTCACGCCATTCTCAATCTCAATCGAACAGTCAGTCATTTTTTCGTAATAAAAATGTAGTTTTGACATGAAGTCTTATTCATTATAGATATTAACACAATATCACCATCACTATAATATGAAGAAGATTATAACTTAAGCTATACTAACTTAATATAGTGATTCTTAATCAAAAACTGGAAAACCATGCACATTCGCGAGAGGAACACATTTGACATTTATTTGACGTTCACTTCGGTTAACATTGGAAACGAAACTGGAAAATGAATTGCAGGGTTTGTTGTCACAATACCGAGTCATTAAACAAACATCGAACGCCTGGCGCCAGGCGTTATTTCCCGTCTTCCCCTCACACTTCAGGAGTCAAGTTACCAGCGGTGGACAGTATCTAACTGGAGGTAGAACTAGCTAGGGCTGCTATACATGATGTGTTCCGTCTAATTTCGTTAGGTTGACAATAAGATGAGGATGAAATATTTTTTTAGAACAGTAGGCCTATGTAGTACCAAAAAAATTAAGTTGGTAATGAGATGACGATTGCATTTTTTTCTCAAGAACAGTATGCTATTGAAAAAAAAATAGGCGGAACCCAGTTTGTTTAATCAGTGCTACCTCCAGTTAGATATTTAGCTGTCTACCCCGTCTTTACAGAGCCTTAATATTTTACCTACATTTTACATGTTAAATTTATCAACGCGTTAGATTACTTACGGGTTAGAGATCCACTTCTTTTCTTCTTTTTGGTTGGATTTCTATTTGTGAATGATTCATGGAAAGATGCGCTTGAAAAACTCAACTCGCCAGACAAAATATGCTCTGGAACCACACCAATGAGTCCCGCATTTCTTATGAGAATCTGAAAAAAAATAATTGCACGAATTCCATTCTATTAAATTAGAACGAATCTAATGAGTTAGGCACGCATTTATCATGAGGAAATAAGAATTAAGTTCATAAACTATGTTCTATTAAATTAGAGTGTAAACTGTATTTTATAGAAGATCCTATCGATGAGACTAGCTATGGAATCCATTTCTTATGCCCGGTTTTTCAGTCGTTCAATAAACTTATTGAATCAATAATTTTTTTGCATTTGAAAACACATGGTTATTGATTCAATAGTGCTATTGGATCCATAAACTGTCTATTGAGCGACTGAAAAACCGAGTATTAGTGACTTAGACTAGACAAGTAGAATCATAGCGGTTGGATTAAAATAAGCATACCACAATTTCTATCCACAGCCAGCACTAATGCCTTTGTATATGACATGGCATGTGCCATTGGCAACGTGTGACCGAGTAATAAATTTTTAAATTTAAGCACGGAAACGCGGATGTTTCCTTGAAAATATAATTGCAAATGATAAATGACAAGAGTATCATAGTATGATAAATGGCATACTTTTATAGATTATTCATTCAATTCTTATATATAAATCAAATGCAGTAGTTGGTTGCCAGTCGACTGGTGACTTTTCGGTGACCAGATCAGACCAGACGATTAACTTATAACATTTATGATACCATAATACTCGAATATCACTAATAATACCACTTTGAAGTGGAAAATAGCGCTTCTGTACCTGCAAGTTTATAAATAAACCTTAAAACTAGTCGACTGGGTGACAGTCGGTTAGATCGTGTGACTGGAGCTTAAATGTCAAACAATATTTGGTAGAGATTTGTTTCAATCACTTGAATGCATATTAACGATAGCATAGGCTACTAATAAAGAAATATTCGAATATAGAAAAATTTAGTCATTTGACACCTATACCTAATAGTACAATTTATTTCCATATTTTTTGGGTGGGTAATTATAAATTATGAATGGATTGCGGATAATTATAAATATTTGAATATTATAATATTTGAATTATGAATATTACGGATATTTGGTGGATAATTATGAATTATGAATGGATTGCACAATGGAGGATTTCGTTTTAGCTACTGACAATACAGTTTCTGCAGCTACATTTTGGAAAAGTATATGACTTGGTCACTCCAGACACGAAAGAAGAAGAATGAAGGATTGTGGACTATAGGGAAGTAATTCGAATATCAATAATTTTAAACAAGAAAACCTATTGTTGGATACTTGATCTATTTAATACATTTATAAGGTTTTTCATTCATTCATGACTAGCTCTAGAGGAGCCCTGGGAATCAACAAAATACTGAAATTTGAATAAAATTCATCGTTATAGATATATCTCACCTGGACAATCTGAACGTGCTGATTGATGATTTGACTTCCCTCAGGAGTTAGTTTTGGAGTCAACACGGGCATAACACTAGGAGCTAGAATTATAGCCAAATTGCTTACGCCCATCTTGTTCAATTCAGAATGTGCTGACACCTTGTTCAAAAACTGAAAAATCAAACAATATGATCATTGACGGTGAAAGTATAAGGAAGAATTATGTAACTTACTTGAATAGCTGAACATTGAATTAAGATAATTTTATCAATACAGCACAAAATGAAATTGGCTGATCAATTGGATCACTTATCAAAAAATACAAATGCAAATAAATTTATGAATTTCTCTTCTTGATATATTATCTTTCTTTTATGAAATAATGATCTATAGAAGATCATTTTTTCTTCAAATTATTTTGAGATTTCAAAGATTCATGTTAGTGAATAGACTGTACTAATAAGATGATGACTGTATAGACTAATAGACTTACTGTACAGAATAGGATGATGCTAGTTCAGCCTACTACTAACTTTGAGTGGAAAATGATTCAATACTGACTTTCTAGAAAGAAGAAAATTACCATCATTAAAAACGCCAATGTGTTCAGATGTTCTTGAGGTAGAAGAAGACAACTTAGAATCACAGCCTCTTCTTTTCTGTCCTGCAATCCTAGACATCTGAAAATGAATAATATTGTTCCTTTTACATTCGATAACATGCAATAATTATTATCAAACAATGTCCAAGTAGGTAATTTATAGTAACCTTTTTTATTATTACAGTATTTACTGTTAGAGGATCAACATTTTTGATGAGAATATTTTTCATTTCCAATCGTAGTTTGTTGTATTTAAGGGAGAGATTCAAGATGCCATTCAAGTTTTTCATTCTCTAACTTTCCTCTCTTCAACAAAAAATAAAATAAAATAAAGATAGCATCTCCGTATTTTGTTATATTTTGTGGTTGAGACAAATTAGAAAGTTCTTATTAAATACTTTATTCTTTTTATCTACGAAAAAAAGTTTCTCAAGTTCACATTATAGCAATAGTTGAAAGTAATAGGGATAGTGCACATAAAAAATAATGAATAAAATAATGCAATTTAGACAAAACGAGGTAGATATTCAATATTGTATTGGAATAGATGATTCAGTGGATTAGTTGAGAATGATTAGAGGATTAATTATGATTAGAGGATTAGATAGAATGGATTCAGAGGAATAGTTTACAATAGGCTGCACCATTGTGGCTTGTGAGGGGACGATAAGCGATCAAGCCAAACATTCTTATGTTGGGTTGCACCAAGCAAAATTAATTTTTATCCAGGAGGATCAATACAATACTGATCAACTGGGATTAGGTGATTCTAAATAATGAAAGAAGAAGATATTGTCAAACCACAGTTTTATTTTTTATTGCTGGAGTACATTCGAGTAGGAGTAACAATGGAACTGATGATGTCTCATATTTCAAAATTGATGATATGAATAAGAAAATACTGTATCTTTTTATTAAGAATAAAACTGTGGTTTGACAATATCTGTGTCTTTTTCTTTCATCATGGAGAAATACCACAACATCACATCACACACACAACATGATTCTAGGAAGTTGATCCCGGTTGGTGCAATCAACAAAGAGTTCTTATGACAGGATTGGGAAAATATTGAAAAATTTACAGGCACCAAATAATGTTATACATTAATACTATATAGGAATAAAACCATTAATTGATACTATAGAAGTAGGCTACATTCTATAAATAGACAATCAATAACAAGTGATCAAAATCAGTAAATTCAAAGGTACAAGTGACTCGAGGAAAAACAAACATTTCTTCTTAGCGTTTGGCAGTGATATTTAATGTTAATTGAGAAAATATAACACAATGCAACAAGCTTGTAAGAAATTTGAATACTATAAATAAGAAATAAAATTATAAATGGATAGGTATGAAAAGTATTAATACTAACCTTAGAAAAGTATCGTGAAACTTGTAAGGAATCAAAGGTTCTGGTAGTTCTCTCAAAAACACCTTGAGAATATTTGCTATGTCAATAACATGGTGTGAAGTGAGATCAATTTCTTTTCCGCTATCGAGCAGCGCCTGTATGAACGCCATAAAAGATCAAAATTTCAGATAAGTTTTCAGAGAAACACTAACAAACTGTACTCCATGAAGTTCAGTACTGCGGTGCGGACTGAGAGATAGTGCTGAGTTTATTTTAAATTTTTAACCCCTTAAACGAATTTTCTTCTAAAATAAAAAAAAATTAGGACCACTAACCTCTATTTTGGCGCAAACCGCATCTAAATTGTCCCTATAAAAAGGTAACTGTAGCTGTCATAAGTTTTTGCAAAAGTATTTCTTAATATAAGTTACAAGAGTAAAATTCATAATCAATGGATGATACGGTAGTGGATAAATAACATTTAGGAATGCTACATCACAATGCAGTATAATATTAAGTGCATTCAATAATATGATAGAAGAAAATTGATCTATAATAAGATTTGAATCTTTAGAAGAAATGTTGAACAAATCATTTGACAAAACACAAGTTTGCATGTTCAATTTATTTGACCATTTCCGACTCTGTGTGACTCCTTCCCTGAGCAAAACTTATTGTACTCTCAGAGCATAATGAGATAACTATACTCACATCTATTAATCTTATTATATTTGACGTGTATTCTGTTACTTGTAACCATATTAACATTTCCTTAGTAGGCTATAATAAATGATTCTGAAACAGATGAATGAGAAAAATTACCCGAATCTCTTTTTGACGAGCAGTTGATCCAGCTTTCCGGAACAATCCTTCCACAGTGATTTTTTCCTCTATGTAGTTGCATATTTCAACAATGAATTCCGGAATGCATATTGTGTCTTTCACCTGTGGAAGATGTACGAAATCTTTCCTCAGGTAAGTCAATGGAACACCGAATAAGCGATTGTCAGAAGTACAATCATCCTGAAAATGATTAATAACATTGATTAGATTTCAAATTTTCTAATCTAGTTGAATAGATAAAAATAATTACTAAAATTACCAACAGATATGATAGTAGGCCCTATAACATTAGAACATTAATTATTTTAATTATATCTCAATAAATTAAGCAGTAAAACCATAGACTACACAGCTATAAAATGAATGTGGTAGTAAGTAATTAATATCAAATTAGATAATGCATCGTCAATACCTTTCCAATGTCTTTGCACAGACAAGACAAAATAATAAACTTCAACCATACTAAATTAAATTAACGTAGGCTGCAGCTATTCCGTATAACTATAACATTGAATAATTTTTATGTTTGAAGAAGCTTTCAAGTAAAAGCATAAGGTTAAAACACAGAGAACAGATTAGAAAGTAGACTAGAGAGTATCGCTTCTCTATGGTTAAAGGTTCCTGGAGTGGTCCGTAGCCGAGAGCGATAAACGCCGGTCTTATAATCCAAATGTTCCGGGATCAATCCCAGTTTACAGAATAGATGTTGACCACAAAAACACCACTCCCGACTGCCTGAAAAGTAGTCGTCATCTCTCATCATTACCCATGCACAAGCCTAGAGCTCATATGGGTATCATCCTCAGCAAAAAAAAGCTCAATGCATGCGAAATTAGGACGACTCCTCAGACTACAGACTGTTGGGAGAAGTAAAATAAAATATAAAATGAACTTGAATGCAACAACTAGGAATCAATGTCAAAATGGCATTAGATTGATAGAGATATTACCGGTATTAAGTTACTTGACGTTGCTGATAAACGTAAATTCTGATGGCAAAAAAATAATATCTCTATCTAATCCTAAAGCCATCAGCCAAGTTAAATGAATAGCCTATCACAAGAATAGGAAGAACAAGAAACAAGAATGATAACTTATCTTCACCAGAAGATAAGCCTAACAGAAAGAAGTAGGTACGGTACAGCATTTATTGCCTTTCGTTTGTTGTCTTTTACATTATGCTTATCAATTAACTGATTGCTGTTGCGAAATAGGTTAGGTGGATAAATAGCCTAAACTAAAAGTATGAAGGCATTTTTATATTATAACGAAGGTAAACTTACCATTGATGACGATTTATCCAAAGTCTTCAATCTGTATTTTAAACCAAAACTCTTCAGAGATTTCACTACGTCCAGACGAACATCTTCATCACATTCACCAATATACATTTTCTGATTAAGTTAGAACTTTTTGTAAGAAACTGAACTAAATAGGAATAGTTGCATTTTCAATTCAAATTTCAGGTTCTATCTGGTTGATTGGTTACAACTTCACACAAGTTAGAAGATTAAAAATTATAGCGCATAATCTTGAACTTTGAACATTATGAAAGATCACTAGTAAGAATCATAATAAGTATGAGTCAGTTTTCATTAAAAATTACTTGAATTGCCCTACATTACTTTTTTGTTTTGAAATTTCTATTTGAACTCAAGCTGATAGAAACAAGTTCAGCAACGGTCACTTTCACAGCCTTCTATATCAAATCAAGGCTAAAGGCAGCCTGACTTGAGTTGACAAAAACTCTTCGACTTGGAAAATTTCATGATGAAAACTTTATAATTTTGATAAATTTTATTTGGTAGATTAAGGAAACTGATGATTTATTATAATTTTGAAATCCTTCGTTCCTGGGCAAGTGCCCATTTTTCCTAGTTATAAAATCGGTCGTAGATGTGAATTTCCTAGATTAGACGCGCCATTATTCAAAAAATGCAAAGCTCAGTAAGCATGAAACAAACTCAACTTATTTCAAACTTTAAAACTCTGTAAGTAAAAGTTCTCACTTGTAAATATTTGAATGATTAGAATATTTGAAAAATATATACAGAAGACTATCAAAGAACAACCATTATATGAGAGAATTATTCTCAATTATTGTAGTTATAGTGATAGAAGAGAATATTTTAGACGTAAAAAAGTGTTGCGGACGCTTCGCGATTCCATAATTAAAATAAAGAAATAATAATAATTGTAAGTTAAGCTGTTGAGTTAGCCATCAAACTTGAGTCACTATTATAATATGTTCCCTAAATTCAAAAATGTTCAACTTTCATTAGCTCGTCCTATGCCGAAGAGAGTTTTTTAATTTTTCCATAATTATACCATTCTAGTAGGCTGTTATTACGGTTGGCTATTTAATGTTGATTAATAATTTAATTCATTAGAGGTCCTCTTGAAGAAAAATTGAGTGCAACAAGAAGGACTTTATACATCCACTAGAGTATTTTTTTAGAATACACAAATCATTAAAGAAATATGGCTTTCCGTACTCACATTTCCATAAGTAAATGAATATTTTATTAGGTAATACAATACAATAATTAAGTTACTGCAATATAATACAGGGATCATTAATCGAAATACAGTATTTTTATGTTGTTGAAAATGAATGAAAGAAATTATTTTCATTATTTTTATTAGGTAGGTACCGTACCTTGAATATAATTATAGCTTCTCGTGTCGTACAATATGTACAGTATCTCTTTCCTCTTATATTCATATTGAAATTCGAAAATGTTGAAATTTCCTACAGTTACACATTATCCTCAAAATGTGAAAAAAGCTTATCTCAGTTATTTTCATTTCTGACACAATTTCACATAATATGATAGAATATATAGAATGAATTTAATCAGTCTGATCTTGGAGGAATTTAATCTCAGTAGGATGTTTCAACAATATAGCACAGCATGTTTACAAAAATATAGCATGTAGACAACAAGTCTTTCAATATTTCATTTAAAATAATATTCCTGTTGTATAAAATTAGTAAAGCTAACATTCAGAGCCAAACAAAGGTCCAGTAGAATAGATTAAACAGCAAAAAAGAGAGAGGGAAAGCGAAACGACTTCTTCTGTCAATCCATTGAGCGATTTCTTGAGGAGTCATTGTGAAGAAACCTTTCGATGGTTGATTGTTATTATTTTGTGGAACTTGTAGAATTATGTTATCAACATCCGATCTCTCGAATGGGAATGGATTCTTATTGATGGAATCAATTGACGTGACTGTCAGCTCACTGTTGTTCTTCTGGAATGAAAAACAAGGCACGGTATTCACTAAAATATCAAATACAAAAACTTTCAGCTAATGAGTTTGTTAACTCCCTTGTACAATCAGCTTCCTTATATGTATAACTGTTGCTCACTTATTTTAACAATTATTAGCTAGCTATAGATTCATTTTTCAATAGTTGAAACATGTCATATGAAACTAATAAGTAAAGAAATATCATAGTTTGAAATTAAGAGCAGTATTTTTCGTGGAATAATATGAAGATTGAAGATGGGATTATCAATTCTCCAAATAAAGTACCTATATGAAGTATGACTGTATGACGATCATGTTATTGATTTAACTCATCACCAATACAATGAATAAGAATAATTATTATTGTTATTCTAAATTATTATTGTGCCAAAAGTAAAAAGTAAAAGTATGTGTAAAGTGTAAAGTATGTGTACTGGTATTGTGTCTGTTCACGTCAACCTTCAATGTTAAGAGCCAACAGACTCACAAAATTGATTCGCTCTATAAAATTCAGTATAAATAAGGGAGCTAAAAATAAGAAGTAAACTCACATTTATTGTGAAATCCGAAGTAAATCTGGACTCGTTGATGGATGATAAAGAGTTGCAGCGATCAATTGAGTTCAATTCTTTCCGTTTCAGTTGTGGTGTGAGCGTTGATTTCAAAATATATTTACTGCTCACTTTTTTCAGCTCAACATTTTTTCTGCAAAGATTAATTATATGCATGATTAAGGGTTAGTACTTAATACTTTCCAAATGATACTTAATTTGCCAAATCTGGCTCAACTGGCATGGAAGTGATAATTCAAGATAATTGAAAAAAAATAATTTTATTTGATTATTGCTGCCATACCTTATAGGCCTATTATTGCAAATAATTACAGTTATCAATTTCCATTAAAGATTGTTTTTCATTTTCTAATTCTTCCTGCACTGTAACAGAATAGGTATATCAGCGTAGGTAGATATACCTACTCGTGACTGTAATTTTTGTAAGTCAATAATAATAATAATTATAATTAAAATTTATAGTTTAAATAGGTGATAATTCTCATACCTCCTTCTCCAAATCGTGTTCACAAATGCAAACTCCACCAGAGAACCGAAAATGAATGCAGTACAAACAATGAACCATATTTCTGTTGCTTTAATGTAGGAGACCTTTGGCAAAGAGCTACCAATATTCCTTGATAAGGTAATAAACGTGAGCATTGTGCTTGTTCCTGTGGAAAGAACTAATTAAATTAGTAATTCAATCTCAAAATGGAATTTATCATTCATTCAAATTATAGGTAAAATAATAATGACTAAAGAATCGACAAGATTTCGAAGAGTGCATGTTATCTGCTTGCGTTTATTTCCATGTAATAATATTTGAATTTGAAATTTCCATTCTATATGGTTTCACAGCCTTCAAGTTCCTTACACTCCAATTTTTCAATTTTTCCATTATAATCCAGTATTGTGTAGGTACTATTTATTTGATCAACGTTCTTCAAAATTGTATTATATTTATTTATTAATTCATTTATTTGAAATGACAATGGTGATAGAGACCACATAAATAACCAGTGATGTGAATCAGAAAATCAATGTAAAGATCAAGGGTTTGCAGAATTCATGTTATTTTTGTAAGTAAATATGGAATAATATAATAAAATATCTTTGCTCGAAATGTGTTTAAATATAGGTGTATAGCATTCAAGGTAGGTAGGCCTAACAATAACTAAGTTCTATACGTTTGAGAAATGAAGCATACTTAAACTTCTTTAAAATACAATTATATTAAATATCAAATTGTATTATATCTAATATTGGTTTAAATCATCGACAAAAATGTTGATTCCTTTTCTTTGCATATTAGCAAATTGACAAGTCTCATGTCGATGAAGAATTTGTAGAAAGTAGTACAGTAGAGTTTTATTGTATTGGAAGGCAAGAAATTTTTACTTTTAATAAGGGCGACAAAATTATAACTGAATATCTTACCGCACTGAATTTCTGGAACTGTAACAGAGCCAAAAATGATTCTCCAACTCTATCACTTGAGATAGATAATGGTTGAGGTTGAGACTTCAATGCATCGATTTACTGTGAGAATTTACAATCAAATATATTTTTTCACGATAAAAGCAAGCTTACCAAGAGTTGTTCTTCCTGGAACGGCGTTTGGGTCCAACCAGAAGGACACCCATGAAACTACCACTAGAAGAATACTAGGCATGAAATAGTCCATGATGTAGTGACCAACCTCTCTCTTTAGTTGGAAGTGGACTGTCAATGAACTGTAGTTCCCAGCTGTGAAAGAATTCCTTAGTTTATTTATTTATCAAAAACATAGTTTCTCCTGTGTTCCAAGAAGAACAATGCTAAACATTATATTCTTGTATCATTCCGTGTATGATGTAGTTGCATTCTGTGTTGTGATAGGCGAAGTAATATTTCAGTTTAAGCTATTTCCATTTTTAATTCTCCTGACCAAGATAAATCAAAACAAACTTCCTAGAAAAATTCGAAATATATTCGGCCCTTCAAGGCATTCTTCAAAAATTTCCAATTAGAGAACTATTCTAAAACTTTGGACTGAAAGTATCTTCTGTTAATGTATATTTTAATACTAGCAGCCACCCGTGCTTTGCAAGGGAGCTCCACAAAACAGAGCTAGCTAGTAGTTTCCAATTTGTAGTTCTTCATTCTATATATTTTATCATTATCAAGAATAAATGAATTATTTGTAGTACGAGAATGAAGTTGAAAAGTATTTAGATCACTAAAATCTCAACGAGCTTCAGAATAGGCAGGGGAAATGAAGCAGAATAGTCAATGGATGATTAATAGATACCGTAATCATGATATGATCAACAAAGATAAAAATCATTTCAAAATAACAAAAAATGAATATAAATTAACTATGTAATAATGATAATAATGATAATATTCCAATATTCGCAATGATCATATTCCAACTAATATCTTGGAGGTACTTACAAAATTTCCCATGATACTGGAATGATGAGAAGAAATCATCACCTCTGTCATCCAAGCTCTCGGGTGGAGAGTAGACCACCTCACTCGAATTGGTCCAGTAATTGACTAGACTGTACTCTGTTAACTGCAAACGTCTGTTCACTGTTACTGGAGATCTGCCTTCCCAATTCAATGTTAACTGACTAGTGTTGTATGCCCCTTGAAGAATTATCGAAATAGACATTATTTATAACATCGGATTTGATCTATATCATATTTCATATTCTCATACATTCTTTTTGATTATTTTCTTTTATAACTGGACATGATGTATAATAATTGGAAAAATTTGATTAAACAAAAACATTCATACAAAATGTGAACTTTCTCTGGAATAGAATAATGTAAAAAATTTAAAAGTTTCTGGAGAATATGACAAAAAAATGAATAATGACGTGGAAATCAACCTCATCTGCAGATACAAAACAGCTAATTCACATTAAGAGCTCATAGCTTGAAAGAGAGAATTGATGAACTATACTTGCAGGTAACATAACTTACTATAATAACAATTTGTTCTGAATTGGTTGTTTGTACTGTATTGATAGAAACCATTGACATAATAATATAACACTTTCAATGATTGGAAATTATTGAAAGTCTATAACATAATATGGGAATTCTACTCGTATGTACAATAACGATATTATTATTTAATAATACATTTTTAAAAAAAAGATAATATTTTACTGCATTGTTGGAACTGATTCAAGGAAACCATTCTACTATATGCCATACCAAAACTAACTACTGTATGATTGTGTAAGACAAATGAATAGGCTATCATATTCCATCTCAAATTGCAATCGAAATATGTAGTATTAATTTGAAGTTGTGCATATATTTATATTCATACTTACAGCTTTCTAAAACAAGTGGACAAATTTGGGAATCGAATGGGAATTTTTGAAGATTCATCAGGCAAAGTAGGGTCACTTTCATTCTGAAAAAAAAAACATTTTCTTAGGTAAAATATGAGGAGTTCTAAATTATAGAAAGTTGATATAAATCTATGCTCCTTTCTACATTGAAATTTATTATATATAATTGATCATTTTGTATTGAGTCTGAAAACGTCCTACTTCTCTGTAGCCACTCTTCTGACTGACTGATTGATAAAGGAGATTTTGTACTTGTAATTGATGTATATGACTGCCCTCTTATTTAGGTTCTTATTAAGGTATCTTTGGCTGGGGAGATAGAAATATTGAACAAATCAAATTTACTGTGATTGTAACTTTATGAAAAAGTTTTCGTCGAATGGTGCTATTGTTATTATCGCATTCATGGAAATGTATTGAAAATACGAGATCACACGTATTTTTTATAATATCTTATTGCAAAATAATTATTTGTTGTCGATGAAATATTTGAACATCATCTTCACGTTACCATTGTTCAAATTGGAAGCTATTGTTGTTTTTCTAAATAAAGCATTTAAAATTTACAGTACTTGAGTTCCTTAATAGGCTACACACATACCGGTATTTCATTATGGAAACCTCAGTGCGGAACCACACCCATCTCCATCACTCTCATATCTCTCTAATACGCTTTCAATCTCAACTAAATATATTTGTTTTTGTAATAGATTTCTTGTTCACTGTATGATTAATTTTCAATTTTGGATAGGCTTACTGCTTGTGAAGATATAAATGAAGGATTGTTTAATTGTTTAGTTGCTAGTCTTGACCTCATGCAATCAAAACATAATAGCAGTAAGTTTGTGACCTTTCGATCCTTTGTTGAATTGAACAGAAAGCTGAAAGTGATCAAATTTACTCTAGGATAACTTATATAGAAGCGCCTTGTATATATATTATATAAGCGCTATATATTATATACTTGCGCCTTATTCATTTTTGCTCCCTATATAGGCCTATGTTATGTTAATGCTTATGTACCGTATATTTCACTACTGTAACGTATATACTAAACTGGAATGTAATGTGAAATACAGTAACAATATTATTACAATAGACTTAATCAATATTTCCAATAACCTCTTTTTCTAATACATTTTAAAGATAATCAGGTTCCGTATATAGAATACCGTACTTAATTAAATTTATTCTAATCTACCCTATCCCTATTCATGGATAATTTATTCCATGCACTCTATTATTAATTTATTCTACATCCTAAACTAGATTATACTAATATACTAGATTGAAATAGAACTCATCTTATGAAACAAACTCATATATATAATACACAGTATTTTTCCTTTTTTTTCTGAGGGTGATGCCCACATGAGCTCTAGGGTTGTGCGTGGGTGATGAGAGGGGTGATGATGATAGATGACGACTGTTTCTAGGCATTCGGATCCAACAGCTTTTCGTCTTCTCCAAAAGACGGGTATTTACTATAAATAGGACTGGTATATTGTAAATGGAACGTATGTGTATATGAGGGAAGTATATTATAATAGTACTAATAGTAGACTGGATGTGAAACTGGCAACCAGCTGGTAGGCCTAAGCCCACATAGGGCTGTTGAGCCCTTGACGACAAACAAAGGCAAACAAACTAATAGCAGACTGTGTAGGCCCAAGGTGGCCTGTATGTTTCTATTACCTTGTTGAATAGAGCACAGTTCCATCAGGCTGTATTGATACAAGCACGTCTGGCCTACTTGACCCCATCACTCTGGACTCGTGCTCGTTGACTAGATAAAGATGTGGGGTCCAGACCTTGTCTCGAAGCATTCCTTCTCCTTCGATCGTGTCCTGCCCTGAGTGAGCCAGTCTACTATCCACCCAACGGTATCTGATTACAATGTGAGCTGTGAACTGCTGAACTCCAAAATGATCACCTCTATTATTATCAACGTCATTAACATGTCACAAAAATTAAAGAGCCAAGGAAAGTAATGCAAAGACCACACTTGGCGCAAAAATATTGCTTAAATTTATTAATAATCAGGCTAAACAAATACGGGCTTTCTATGTATTGATAGATTGATTGATTTTCATTTATATGCGAATGGTTTTGAAAGACCTATTGCATTTCACAATACATGAAATATAGAAGTGTATTTTTTACAGTAGAAAATTGGAAATTAAATATTCATATGTGATTATGAGCTCATATTTTCAATTGAAGATAGAGCTCATTCATGCAACGCGGATTGTATTACCAAATCAGCAAATAAAAACGAGAAGGAGAAAGTTATTCCAAATTATACACATCAGTGATAGAACTACCTACTTAATGAAAATTAAACGGGAAAATTTCGTTTGCGAAATATAGATTTTTCCATAGTTTTCCAGTAATCCGCCATTTAATGTTTTTTAAACTTTGCATCATATCTCGCTAATAGATCAAAGTTTTGCGTGAAATTTGGTAGGCTCACTAATATTTTCAATATCTGAATTTTTCAAAATGGAGGCAAGAGTTTGCTATATCTCAGTTATTTATTATGAGATTTTAGAAAATCAGGTATCATTTTCTTCAAAATAAAAAGCTCTACATTTTTGTAATTATTCTTGTGAAGCCTATGTTTCCAGTAAACTCAAATTAGAAATTCCACTTGGCCGCCATTTTGAAAAATTCATATATTGTTAATAATATTCAATATTGGTATTTTGTAGACCATATTCTTTTTAGTGAGCCTACCGAATTTCACGGAAAAACGTTGACGTATTAGCGGTAAATGATACAAACCATTGAAATAATAAAATAATAAAATTACAGAAACACTATGGAGAAATCGACATTTCGCCAAAAACATTTTCACTTTGTATTAGCTTGTAGAATACCGAGGTAGAACTGGAGTAACTATTTTTTTTTGGACACTGTATAATGCTCACCCACCCCACCATCACTATTCAGTAACTATACTATGAAAAAATCTTACAGAGAATTTTTAAAAAAGATCTCAGCCAAAATGCTGGAAAAATATAGCTTTCAAGGCTACTAACAAGGCTTTATTCATCAACAGCTAAGGAAGTTTTCATTGACATGTTTGTTTCTTGTGAAAAACAAATTGCTAAATACTCATTCACCTCAGGCATTCACAAGAAAATAACAAATATTCAACATTTCAAAAATGTTGGCACATTAATTAATTCCAGCAGCATACTAATGAACTGCAAATATCCCTTTGGCGGTTATCATTGTAGGCCAGTTCCCTACTATTTGCCAATCTTCTGTTATTGTAACTTCGCGTATAAGAGAATGCAAGGTTTTTTTAATTGGAACTTCATATTATCAAGTCATAGTAGCCTGTCATTCAAGATCCAATTCAGAGTATAAAGAGCCGATTTCTATTCAATTTCATTCAACACTTACGTTACATGACTCATTATTGTTTATTTATTCATTTCCAATGCAAGCATGTATAAATATAAATTTAAACTTATGCAGCTCAATGCAAAAAGATACCTTATATATACCTGCAGCACGTTGATTCAATAAAAAATTAGAAAACAAGAGTTGAATAGCTGTAAATAAAAAAATGAAAATATAGGCTACATAAAAATCACTTGCCATAAAAGGTGATATCTGTGAAGCTTTATGGAATAATAGTTCAAAAGAAAATAATAGTTTATTTTATAATGAAATGAAAATAGTGACATTTCTAATTTTTGCTACCTATATACGGTAATATAAAAGTACTGTATGCACAAATGAGAAAATGGGCTAATATAGAAGCTAAGTGTGAATAGCAGATCATTTTTGATAGCATAAAATGCTCTTATTGATTAACTTATTATTGATTTAATTTACCTCTTTATGAACACTTACCAGGTTTTGATCTTCGATGGAGCCTAGAAAATAAACATAAATTCTGCATGCTACTGATGTGATATCCGCACCTGTTCCATTAATAGTTTGGGAGTTTGGCCTCAGAAACTTATCATACCGACATTTATCTGTTAACCATAGTAGCATGTCGGTCTGAGTGCAGTTGACACACTTGTCTGGACAGTTTGATATCCTAAAAACACAACGAAATGGTTTAAATTTACTATTCATTATACATCACGCATGCTGGAAAAGTGATCACTTGAAGGCTTGAAGTTGAGTAAGTTACCTATCGTACGTACATAAAATGAACAGAGGTTAATAAACATCAAATAGAGTTGGGGCAGAGATTTACCCAAGATAGAAAACTTGGAAGATTCTTATTTTGAATGTTAATGTTGAATGTCTCCATCTCTCTTGAAAATTTTTTCATCATAGCATCTTGGTTCAAATCGTTTTGAGCCTCTGATATGCGTCATTTTAGCGCGAAAAAATACCGGTCGGCAGAATGTCATAATGTTTTGTAGTATGAGTATGAAATAAGTTTAGTACCTTTATGAGTATGTCTAGTTTGAGTGTATAGGAATAGTATGAGTATGACAGAGGTACTCTGATTTATGACAGATACTACTCTGTTTGTTAGAGGTGAATTATTCTGAATTGATCACGAAACGTCTTGGTCGAATGTAATAGAGACTAGGAACTAATTTGCTTCCGGTTACTGCCTACTGCAATAGTCTCTCCAAGTGCTTTCGTCTAGATTTCGACCTAGATTTCGTCTGCAGAATAGGCCTACAAGAATGGGCCAGAACGAGTGACCCAGCTATAGTTTGATTGTAGACCCACCTTCAATAATTGTCAATAATTGGATTGAAATGATGATTGAAGAATCAAGAAGAGAAATGTAATACAATGATAAGAAGTAGCCCATATAATAAGATAGAGTAATCATACGCCAAGTAGATTCTAATCAGTTATAGGATGGCTGTTAACATTTTTACTGTACGGCGAAAATAGTAGTTCGTGTCAGGCGAGTTCAGAGGTCTCGCGATTTGCCCACTTGATCAGTGGCGGATCTAGAAATGGATTTTGGGGGCTTCTACATACCGGTGACGGGGGTTGTTGTCGAGTTGGGTATTGGAATGTATTAACATTGATGAACTTTGAAGGGCTATTTATATTGCAAACTGTTGGGCCTATAACAACCATCTTAAATTGTAGTTGATTCAATTGAATTTCAAAATAATATTAGACGTTGTTATAAAAAATATATTGTTGAAAAAATATTTTTATAAAACAATGTATTTATTGATAAAAATTGATAGTAATAAAATTTACATTATTACAGAAAAATTTCCAAACGTTTTGGGGGGCTTCACCTTCAGGAGGTGAGAGTTTCATTAAGGTATGTTCCAAGTTATAGGAACTTCAAGAATAGGAATTAAGTAGAGAAAAATAAAAATGAGAGAGTCAAGTAGGCTTACAGTATGTTCTACTGTAGATTACAGTAGAATTAAATGAAATGGTTAAAAAGAAAACGCAGAGAGAATCAAGTTCGTAGTAGATTGAGAGAGGGAGAAACAGACAGAATAATAAGATTTAGAATAAGAGCGAAGAAGAAAAAGTGAGGGAGTGTGAGACTGGTCATTGTCCAGATCCAGTGTATAGATTTTATTGTCAAAGAAGGAGCACCGCACCGCACCTAAGTACCGCGTGCGGCGGGTCGCTTTCATTAATGAGGGCGGTGCGTCACGATACACAACGACAACAGTAATACCGATACTGGTTCATTGCCAATTTGATTGTGCAACCGGCGAGCCGATTGTGCACTGCGAACTGGCTGACCACAATCCAAATCTGACAACAGATCGCGAATGAATCCATTCTCTTCTCGCCGTCTGCTCTCGATCAATCTTATTTTGTATTCTATCTCTCAGCTGTTATCACAATAATGCTCAGCATACTCTTGCCCTTTCGACGTCGCGTTGATTGTGTCTCGAGGGAGCGAGTAGTCGCGGCTCGATTCAGTACTTTGAACAACCTTGGACCACAGAGAAGACATGACAGAGAAGTTGACTACGCCTCTCGATACCACTGAACCCCAATGACAACCAACAACCACTGAGAAGATATAAAACGTATTTTTCTCAAGTGGAAGTTCTATAACAATTTCAACCACTGAACAATTTCATCCATGGAAGCGATTGGCTTCGTGGTCATGCCGGTGTCTAATCGCAAGATTGGATAAGAAACTGGTACCTGTTATTCCCATAGTAAGGGTGACCACTTCAGGCCTTTTTCCGCTGAATGTAATTAATTTATTATAATCAAAATCGCTTCCGGGTGGTTCGGAACCCACGTGAAGCTGAAGGTCTTCTCATCTCTCATCATAATCCTTCCCATTACCTACGCACAAGCTAAGAGCTCATGTGGGCATACCCTTAGCGAAAAAAACTTCATTAGCATTCAGAAATCACAGAAAAACTCCCTCTTCTCAATTGGAGGTTTTTCAATTGACAAGTATCAAGAAGTTTGAAGTTATAAAAAGAGTTGCGATGACCTATTTTGATTATTTAAATTTTGTGAGTTCGTATGTAAAATCTTCAAATATTTGATTTTTATCAGTTTTAGTTATAATGAGCTATAATAATAAAGTACCCATGGAGATAATGGAGATCTCTCATGGAGATTTCAAACTCTTAAACTGAGACGAAATTGATCGATTTGTTAGGCTTTGTGAAAAGGCTTGATATCCTATTTTCGCCTCTATTTTTAGTTACAATCTTTGAGTCAAAATATAATATTGCCCCATTTCTAAAAAATCTGCAAGCACTCATTTATTGTTTATTAGAGCTCTGAGAAATCACTCTGTCCTACTTAATAGTAAGTTTAATTCAAAATTCTCCAATCAATTTTATAAATTGTCTTTGTTATAGAATCTATCGATAACTTCATTCATAATATAAGTAGTGTATGCCGTCAAAAATAAACCGATACAACGGAGTATCCAAGGACCCGATATCGTGGTGTACAGAAAAAGCAGGACAGTACTTTTTAAGAATTGCTCAAGTAGTAAACATAGTAGCTATTTTCTGCAATTGAGAGAAACGTTTCAAAGTTTGGATTAATTTCATGAAATTTGAATAGGCTATTCTAAAAAGCAAGTGCTCACATTTAAATACTTGAATGTTGTACTTCTCTATAACATGTATTTGAAATCACAGTACCTATGTTTTGCTTGTAACTTCTCTTGAATTTAACACTCAATGTTCAAAATCAATAGGCTTCTTACTTCATCTATGAAGATATTATATTCCAATATAGTGTTCGATCTTCTGTTCGTTAGATATCGTGCGGAAGGACGGATACCAGTACGATCGCTTTAAGGCCCTATTGGGTCCTTAATAATGTGCAGCAAGTATTGATTTTTTTCTATATGCTTCTTTCTCAGATCCCAAATGGAGTATATCCCGGAATCGATGATGGGAATAATATCAGCGAATTAAAAGTGGAGCAAGATCAGCAGCAGACTTGGCAAACGTCCAGCATACCTGACAGGTCAGATGCTGACCGATAAGCGACTTAAAATGAATTTCAGAACAAATAAGGACCCCTCCCAAACTCATTCAACTGACTAAATCAGAGTCATTCAAGTGGCTAACTTGAAGCTGCTCAATCAATTGTAAAGATTTTCTATAGATTTCGATATAGTCGTGATATAACAAAGTATTTCTTACGTCTATATACGGTCATGTGATGAATTCGAACCAACCGTCTTTACAGTGAGTCTTTCTATGTTGGAATGGAATAAGTTTTTTATGCTTCACTCAGATCAAAAGGATGAAAGTTATATAATAAATTTCGGATAAAAATGTATATATCTATTTTTTATGTAGCTCACAAATTAAAGCCCTACACCTACACCACATATATGAGAATATCAGATGAGAGTATTGAGAATACGAGTATATCACTCATATGAGTGATCCTGAACGGTAGATAGAATAACATACAATTATCTAAAAATAACAGGATCTGTTATTTGCCTGAATTGAGAGATAAACTGTATTTTTATTATTTATTTGAGTAGGCTACTTGAAAATGAGTGAAATATGTATGAGAGTTTCAAAAGAACCTATACCACAGCTACAACCTTTTTTATTTTCGTTTTTTTTTGCTTTTAATTACTGATACTGATTCAAACAACAATTAAAACAACTCAAGTCTTGTAATATCAACTGATTCATTCTCCAAAATCATTTAGAGTAGACGAAAAAAAGATAAGAACAAAGCATAATAGACCTTGTCTACGCCTAAACGATTTGTATCACATTATTAGTTCCGGTAATCAAAAACGAAGACTAAGGTGAGAAAGAGTTCAGAGTTGAGAGATGTGGCAGAGAGGCAAAAGCAAGGTCGGTTTCTCAGAGGTAACGTAGTAGTAGGGATTCTCAAAATAAGACACCGAAAATGATTATCAATTTCATTGTAGACGTTGGAAAATAGAATTGTAAATCATTGTCTTGCGTATTTTTTATTACCTTAATAAATTATTTTAACTCGACTAAGCAGCAAATAAATTTCAGATGTCTGCTAATGACTTCAGCAACTATCATACTCAAACATATTCAAACAATATGAATCACTCTTGTTATCATTATGAATAAAAATACAAATAGAAGTCTCATGTCGAGAGTGTAACTTATTCTCGGACATGTTGTAGAAAAATGGCCTGAATCTTCTATTAATATCTTATCAGTTCTCTCAATATAATCAGTATAATGATACTCTTGGACACGATTGTATTACGTGGAAATTTTTTTATAGATGATTAGAATAATTATTATAGGACTAAAATATTGAATTTTAGAGCTCCAAGTTGAAAAATGCAAAAAGTGAATCAATCTATCAGTCAGAACGATAACCCGAACGTCTCAGTTTAGGAAATATTAATGAACTTCCTAATCCCGGATCTTTTTTGCAGTGATCTACTTTCAGTACGGTAGACAGTCGCAATAATAAGGTCTTTTTGCATGACAAGATCTTGATTTCGAAATAGCTGACTAAGTAAGTCCAATAATATTTCCAAAGCAACCATATATTTTCAGAGTAACCAAGTCTCTGGTGAGTTAAATTTCAATAGATAGAAAATTACTGTGTTGACATATACGGCTTTTGTTCAAATATGTTCTGCCGTTACAGGTAGCATAATGCTCTGAATAGGAAATAGAGTACTACTTGGTACTTGAAAGTTGAAACGCGGCCTACTTACTTTTCAATGCAACTAGTGTTTTAAGAAGCAGAGAGCAACAGGAAGGAAGATATTCAACTAGATTATAGCAGTAGAACTAATCGCAAACAATAGAACAGCAATGAATGAATTGCAGTTGATTTGTTTCACCTGAATGAGTGTTAGTCAACTTTGAAAATTATGCATGCAAAATTAATTGTTTTTGTTTGCTTCTTCATTTTGAAGCGGGTCCTACTTCAGCTCTTGGAAAATAGCGAATGGTTTTGGAAAATATAAAAAGCATTTTGAGAAAAGAGTGAAGCTATATCGACATTCGGTAGCTGAACATAACTAAACATAAATATACCTGTACACAATATTGTTTTTTTTTGTTATAGAATTCTTGAGAAACAATAGAGAAAATCATTAATAATCGGCTAAGAAGGCCACTCAATCAATTTTGTGCTCATTTATCAAGGTGAGATCAAATCTATCATCTGAATTGAGGTGAAACTTTTAAAAGATTGGCCTATTTTGACAAGACTAGCATTTCTTCATGAACTCCATCTCGGATTTTCTATTATTTATTCTGAGGATTATTAAGTCATGATTTTTATTGATAACCGATGAATCGAAAGAAAACAAAATGCGTTGAAAAATACTTATATAAATCTTATACTTTCAATCACAAATTAATGATATTGAATTCATAAAACATAGTTCCGTATTGTGCTCTGGTGATATCTTTTTTATCAATTTCATTAAGTAAATATCAAGTACAGGCTCAAATCTACTGCTAAAATTCATTCAACTCGATTATTAATGAGGTCAACTAACCACTATTTCCAATTTTGTATTATATTTGTATTTTGTATTTTTTTTTTGAAAATTGTGCATGAATAAATGAAATGAAATGTAATGTAGAGAATTTGAAAATAGTCAGTTTTCGAGTTCATCCAGAAATTTCAGAGAACGAATTGAATGTTCTATATTCTACATTATATGTTGCATTAAAGAAAAACAATACAGTACTAGGAAATTATGATAGCATAATTGTTGGGCTGTTGTAATTAAATTATCAGTTGGTACTGTTTCAAACTTTCAAACAACTCGTCACATCAGGATGAGCTCAAAAATGCCGAGAGACTGATTTAAGTTTGAGATCGTGTGGAGAATTAATCATCATAATTACGAGCTCTTTGTTAATGCATTTTAATTACTGAGAGCTCAATTGCCTAATTAGCAAAAGATCCCTGGAAGGTGATTGGTGACAAGAGAATATGTCAATCAAATTGAGGCTGCCAGCAAACTATTGAGATAAAGCTATTGAGATCTTCACTGTAATTCCAGTACTGTTAAATAGTCAAAGGTAAATGAATCATAAAAATTCTTCCCAACAATTTCTTATTTTCTGTTCACCATCCACTATCTAATTCAACTAATCCACTTATCTATCTATGATTACGATTATTTTCTTTTTTATAGACTACTATTTCTTGTAATATGTATAAGTTCATTCATTTTAGAATGATGGAGTTTGATATGCCTCGAGTTGAATGATATTGTTTGTTTGTTTGTCAATGGCTCAACAGCCCTATGTGGGCCTAGGCCTACCAGCTGGTTGCCAGTTTCACATCCACTTGACTGAATCAGCAGAGGTGAATGATCATTAATCAGAAAAAGATGTAATGTGGTTAGCACATTGTCTCATATAAACTAGTCTTCATAGCCCATTGATGGGGCAAAGCATATGCCCTCGGAGTTGAATGATATTGTTTGTTTGTTTGTCATCGGCTCAACAGCCCCATGTGGGCCTAGGGCCTACCAGTTGGTTGTCAGTTTCACATCCACTTGACTGAATCAGCAGAGGAATGATCGACATCAGATAGATGTATGTTATGTTAATAGCACATTCAATAATTTTAACCATAATACTAGTCTTCGCAACCCATTAATGGGATACGCTCACTGCTGGACAACACAGTTAGGGGTGACATATAGTGCAATGCACTAACGATTAGCCGATTTAATATGCCTCCGAGGGTTTAGAAGGGAGGACTTGAACAAATAGTCTACTAACGATTAGCCAGGCTCCCAATGGAGGGTTTGAAGAATATTGAACAAATATTAAAATATTTTCAAAATTAAATTGATTTTACAGGTTTCAAATTCATTTTCAGGTAACATAATCGAATATCAATTCAAGGAAATGTTTCTCGTTTAGCGCTTCATCTTTTCTTTTAGATACGGTACTCGTAATATTGCGAACAAGCGCTCCGTACGAGTAATCACTCGTTGGCTAGCATTCCCAATTTCCATTTCTGTGTTTCCACAGAAAAATCTCTACCCAGTGGTTTGGAACACATCTTGAATCGTGTAATCATTCATCTACCATCGTCACCCAAGCAAAATATCATAAAACTATCATGGAGACAGTCATCATTCACAAAAAAAAAACACAAAGAGATTGTGAGTTCAAAAGATATCCAAAGATATTGGGTTGTAAAAACTCGAAACTATAGGCTTACTTGATGGATTCAGTGTTTCCAAATATTAAGGCTTCTTGAACTCTTTGAAACTAAAAAGCCATTTGATATTTCATCACATCTAACTTTTTTCTTACACTATTGAAAATGTCAAGTAGTGTATCAATCAAAAGCAATTAGTGTTTTCGATTTTTTATCGGTCGTGAACCTGGTTGAGGGAACGAAATCCATTCTATAGCTAGCTTTATCACTGTTTTTTAAGGTTGAGTCGTATAGAGAGAATTTTCTGGTTCTAGTTTCGCCTAATAAAAGTATCTATTCCAATTAACTTATTTTTATATTCAATTATTTGCTGCCTATAGAAATTGAGTTGATGAATGGCTATTTTTATATTTTAACTGAAAAAGGATTGTAAGGAAAACTAATCTTTTTATTCAATTATTTTCTGTCTATAAAAATCGAGTTGATTAATGTATATTTTCCTATTTCAACTGAAAAAGAATTAAGGAATACTGCTATCTCAGAAAATTGAATGGTCTAATTTATGTGCAGATGATGAACAGATCTTAGGCTCTTTGAGTCATAGTGTAATTAACTTTTCTCAATAAAATTCACTGATTAAAATCATAACCAGATTTATGTTTGGTTTTTATTGCATAGTCGTAAGAAATCACTATTTCTCTTTATTGCATAATGATGACTTGAGTAGGTTAATTACCATAGGCCTAAACATCGGTTATTTCTCAGATTTCTGATCATAATATAGATGAGACAATCAAGAATCTTTCCCACAGAAAGATACTTCATTGAGATACTTTACTAGATACCCTATTGCTAAGGAATTTTCCAATCAATTCTCTCACCCACACACTGGCGGGCAGGCTCTGAGCCTGAAACTTCAACTCCATTGTAATCAAACTTTCTATAACTATATAGAAGGATACGGCTGTCCATTTCTGATATATTGAGTATGAGTAAGAGTCTTTTCACAAATACTTTTTAAATATTATAAAGAGACCCTATTGCTAAGGATATTTTATTTATGTACTACCACACCGGGCTTTCACCGTAAAACTTCGCTTCATTGTAATCAACGGAGCTCCGCAATACAAAGCTAGTTTGTTGCAGCTTAAGTTATCCAATATCTTGTGGTTGAGAACATCTCTCAAAGATATTATTGTATGATTATTTTTGTAGATGCCTTGGTTAAAACTTCTGTTTAAATGATTAAGAATCGTATTACATTTCTTAAACGGAACATATAAGGTAGGCAAACTAGTGGATTAATAATTAAAATAATTAGACCAGACTTAATGATAAATTCATCAAATTGATACAGTAGCTTCTTTAATGAATAGGACCTATTCAGGAAATTAACTAGGAAAACCAGACTCAATTAGAATAGGAAATAGTCGAGGTCAGTGTGTTGAAAAGACATTATCGGTTATTAGTAATTTATCTTGTGATGCGGATGGAAGTTTATGCAATTTAAACGCCCACAACCTGTATACTTATTGTTGGTGGCAACTACAACAGCCTTTTACTACGATGCAAAAAAATGCTGACGTTATCTATCATTTATAGAAGTAAGTTAACAATAGCTATTGAAGAATTTATTTGTTTATTCCCGCCTGGGGATAAATTTTACTAAGTTTTTAAATGAACCCCTAGCAATTTCCTTATATTATATTCCATCAGATCTTTTAAGAGGATTCCCTTTCTAGAAACTGATTCTGTGATTTCTGGATTGAAAATAATTTATGAACGCTAAATTAGAGCCCAATTCTCAATAATAGTTTGATTAGGGGTTCCCTCAATGTGTAATTTTCTGCACAAAATATTGAAAATAGCGAAGGTAAAAAAGTATTACACAGATTCATGATTGATTCATACTTTATTTTTAAAAAAATAGAAGGGTGAAGTTGAGATTGAAACGTTTTCAGGCACTAATGTTCGTTGATAAGGTATCTTCACGTTGTCGAAAATCAAAACACACATTGCAAGAATGATCATTGTTGGAAGTCTCATTTTGTGAATATTTGATATTGGCAATTTAATAAACAATCAAACATCCGATTACACAAAAATTCAACCATCCAGCGCACAGAGCAATGAAGATTAGTGGTGCGATAATAGTGATTGTAGATGTAGTAGCGGAGTCTTGTCAGACCATGTCAGGGAGTGAAATATAGCACCTTCCCGTTCATCTGTAAACGTTTCTTTCTGTCTCCGTGAGGACATTGGTAGTTCCAGATAATATCCAGATTGTGTACCAATTCTTGAGCTTTGTTGCTGTTGTACGCCCCTCTTCTATCAGTTGCCTCAGACTGCACTGTGTACATAGTATCAGCTTTGCTTTTGCAAACAGGAAACGAAACGTTTACACATCGAACCATAATAGAAGACTTGTGTCGAATCAAATTATGAACGAACCAATCGGATATGATATAGATGAAAAGTAATAGTATTAACCTTGTTGGAATGACTTGGTATTTGAGCTTGGTGGAAAATACATCTGATCATAATGACAACAAGGTTTTGAAATTTAATTGCTTTTGGAATCGGATGTGTAACATTGAGTATTTCTAGTTAATGAGTTTTCTTAATTCCCCTAAACAATCCTGATATGATTGATATTTCAGTCTATAAAAAATTTAGTACCAATAATTTTTATTTAATAATTAGTAGCAATTTTAGTACTAATAATTCACATTATTGGAGTATGAAAGTGAGAGTAAATACACACACACACACACACACACACACACACACACACACACACACACACACACACACACACGAACATAAATTTTATGTAATATTATGTACTACGATTTATCTATGTATAGTATTAAAAAATTAATTCAAATTTACTAATTGAATAAAGAGACTCGAAGTTGTCATAACAATCAGATAACGGTCCCGGTTAATGTTGCACCATTATCAATTTCTGGTGAACACTAGAGATTACCAGAGATTGATAATGATATAACAACCAAAACCGGTATCTCGCTGTATTAATAAATTTGTGATTATGTATGACAAGTTTGAGTCTTTTTTTAAAATGTGGATAACTACCGCAATGCCACCTTCACTACCGGTACTACACAAAATTTTATTCATTTGAAATCAAGTTACTAATATATTAAGGAGCTACTTTATAGCTTTCAAGAAAGAAATAAGATAATTATATTATCTTGAATATTCTAATTAATATTCTAATGATATAAATCCAGGAGATAATTGTACTCAAAACCACCAACTCAACCATCTAAGGCCTGTTTTGGTTGTACCTGAGAACCTGTGTGAGGTCTCATGATTTCTGGGTTTTCCCATGAAATTGGAAATAATCTTCAGGAATTACGAATAAGTCTAATAATATAATTGATCACCGTACTTGTTGTCTAGGGAAAAATTATGGTACGAGAAGGAACTATTTCACTTCATTGCAGTTAAACAAGCAAGTAAAAATGTTCATAGGCTATAAGAAACTAGATATTGTTCACGTACTACAGCTACAATAAAGTCAATAATAATAATAATGATAATTTTTTGTGTTTATGTTATTAGACAGTAAGAATCAATCGATCTGAAAAGTCACAAATCTCGTTATTTGTAAATGGAATAATTTCTTTCATTCAAGATGGAAATTTTTGTGACTAATTGCATGAATATAAATGGGTGCTCTACTAAATAGATTGACGGTCAAATCAGTAGCTCTAAATATGCGAGTCTGCTCTGTCTATTTAAATAATGATATTCTAATTAATGCAGCATTTGGCAAAACACATGCATGTGTTAAAACAAGAAATGACAAATTTATGCGTTCTCAGGTTGATTGGCAATATGGCAATGGAAAGATCAATGACATAAATAAACTAACTCTAATATATAAATGAGGAATGAGACTATTTGGAATGAAAATAATGAATATCTTTGCTGAATGGAAGACATTGAGAAATTTGAATAATAAGGAATGCAACTTTCAAGTCAAGGGAAAATAACTGGTTTTCTCAATATTTTTGATATTATATAACCATACCAGAGTATCTAGGCTATAGTATGTTTTTTTTCTAATTCTCAATAAACTAAAAAAAAAATTCTATTAAAACAGACTTGTATCAGTGTGAGTTTCCTCTACATTTCACAAATCAAATCTCGCAGAGTGGAAGCACAGTAGAAAGGTAGGCACTGAGCTAAATATCCATCTCAGTGAAGGTAGGGGTCAAAAGTTTTTTAATATAATAGACAAGTTCACCCGGTGCACGGCAAAGCACCAATCACTTGAATTTTCTAAAATTATTAGTTTTAAAAAGTTGCTATTTTGAATATCTGCAGCTGACAATAGATCAGTTGTACCAATTACATTAATTTTAGTCACTGTACTACTTTTATGATAATAAAAACTTATCTATCTATATGTGGCATTTCAGAACAGAAACTAACTCAATAAGGGATTCAACAATCTAGTTAGTACATTTTAATTCCAACAGATAGTGCCACTATTTTTGGTTTTCATCAATTTTCTCCTATTTGAAATGGTTATTTTTGAAAAACAAATAGAACCTGCAAAATTCGATTTTATCTTTCTATTGGCGCAACCGCATCAAAATCAGTTCACTCAAACTTCCACATGAACTTTCTAAACTCAGGCAAAAAACTATTTTAATGTAATAGATGATTATTCAATCAAACATGTGCTAGCATAGATGGAATTAATGTATCTGTACATCAAATGTTGAGTGCAAATAGATAAATCATCTGGTAGGAAATGAGTGAATAAATTCTATAAGTGAAAGATCCAAAACATTAAATTTTGGTTAATTACTGACCTCATGCTCTAGCAAAACAAATGGCTTCTCGTGATGGATTATGACTTATAATTTGGTACTGTGGTAAATAAACATAAACATTATCCGCCAGATAATATTTGAAAATGATGAGAAAAATCACTCTTGATGGAATCAGAACAAAATCTAAATCACAAAGCAGATTCTCGAAGGTATTGCTTATTAATTCAGTGATGTGAAGTAGAATCTTGTCTACAAATCTTTACATAAATTTATAATTATTTCTTTATGATTATAATTCCTATGATTATAAAGCTATCATTCATAGTTGGTTGTGCTCAAAGTCTTGGTAAATAATATCCATTTGATAGTTTTCTATTCCCAGTACAAGTATCAATCTAATATTAAGTATAATGACAACGCTCTAATAAAAAATTGAAGGTTGTTTTTTGCTACATTATAAAAAATAAGATCCTTACTTACTGACTTGTTACTTGATTCGTCTTCTCCACAGTTCGAATGACCGGGGAATCGTCAGGGCTAATGAACTAACTATACTGAACTAACTAGGGGGTTTCCTATACTGAACTGACTTCAGAAAAGATTTAAAATAGACTACTACAGAATCGATATTTACAAAAATTAAATATAAATTATGATATTAAAGACAAGTTAAATAAGAATGGAACATTAAAATGAATTATACATATTACTCTATAACTAGATACAAAACGCGGTGGTTTGGAGCCTTTAGCCGAAGCCCACTTAAAGCTGTAGGTCCACTCATATCTCATCGTCATCAGCATCATCATCATCATCATCATCATCATCATCATCATCATCATCATCATCTTCAGCATCTTTCCTTCCCATTGTATGGGTAATAACCCATACAGAAGCCGAAATCTTTTAGTATAGCATCACTTCAGCAAGACAATTTCTTGAAATATTTTTTTTATTGGCTTATAAATAGAATACTATTTGTAAAGTGATAATCATGAAATCATTGCTCATGTAGATGGAAAAGAATTTATATTTAATATTATCTATTATTTAAACGAAACTTTATAAAAAGTAATATTTTCCATAGGTACATGCCAAGATTACACAGTTTGAATTTTTGCATTTTACAGGCGGGAGCTAGAGTTTCAATATTTGAGCGCAAGGGATTGAAAGGGAAAGCTTTATTCAAAAGCATTGTCAGAAGAGTCATCCAGTTCAAGGAATGGTTGAAAGAAATTGATAATTATTTCAATGAAGCTATCAAGCGCAGTGCTAGTATCACAGCTACCAAGAAGATTATACCAATAGAGGTAGGTTCATGAAAAAAATTCATTGTAGAGAATAACTTGACTAATTTTTTCATCAACATCTTCTAGTTTTATCTCTCTATGTTTTTTACCGCCTTCCAATCAATCTGAATTTTTATTATCTTCTAAAGTCGTCATCTTCAACTCGAGTAGCAATCTAGCTACTCCATGTACGCTGAAGATAGGGCTCAGCGATTTGAAACGCGTCCACAAGCATAACCGTGAGTAGCCTACTGTTGTGAATGTGAATGTTTGAAACACACTTATGGAGATATATTTATTTTCATTGTCGAATGAGCTATAAGTTCAATTTCATGAAGTCCTGTGATTTTCAGGTAATAAGTTAATTAAGGATCTTATACCTAAAAATATTATTTCCAAACTCTTTTTGTCAAATTCATGTTAAAATCTAATAACAATTTTGTAGAGATTATTTGAAAATTAAATATCAATCTTGAAATGAGAAGATAAATAGTCCAACGGGTTATTGGCCTTATACTGTAGTAAGAAAAAATCTGGGACCAATTAACAATACGATTTTTTTATGAATTAGTACTTAATGAACTAATCAATAATTGATTATTATAAATGGGATTTCCTATATACTTCCGGAAAAACCAATAATAAATTATTGTCATCAATTTCTCAACAGGCAAAAATTATATTGATCAAAGATGGATTGTCACGAACTGTAGCCGAACAAGAGGATCTCGAAGGATTTCTTGGAGGACTTTACTTCTACAATCGCTATCCAGAGGTAAGAACTCATGCTTGCATGTTATCTCTTTGAAAAAAAATCGGAATCTATGTAATATACATACATTGGAATATCCTATTGATCCTATCCTATAAAATAATATTGTTAGTAATTAAATGGATGTGTTTTATGATTTAATTATATTTTTATCATATTTGGAATATTATCATTCATCATTTGTCGTTCATAATAAACGGTTCATTAACATGCTATAAATCACAATATGGAAAGTTAAATCACACATTCGCCCAGAAAAACATTTGATAAAAATTATCTTGTACCTACAGCACATGAAGTTTGAATTTTCTAAGATAATAATAAACAGAAGAAAAATATAATCTTCAAGTTCCAATCCAATTGAGAGTAAGTTGATGTTGCCAACATGAATTTTCTCAAAATATATTTTTTGTGATTTTCTCTTAAGTAAATATTGAATTTATAAAACTGTACTCTGTGAAATATGGAGAGTTCTAAAAACTTCTATTTTTATGATAATAGAAGGTAGAAAAAATACTTGTATACAAAGTGGAATATATATGTGATTAATTGAGGCATTTTACTTAAAGTGTTGGATATAATTGACCTATTTAAATATTTAGTATTTTAATAGTACGGTACCTACTTTAAATCAATTTTACAAGAGATAGTGTTTAATGAGTTATATTTTGGACCAATACATTTTCTCACAATATTTTTGTGATAATTGTCATAAGTTAATATTGGGTTCACAAAACTCCATCAGATATCCTTTAACTGATTTTATAGTTGTTCTTTATCATGAACTCTAGAATATTTTTGTTATCTCATGAGATAATATTGGGTTCACAAAACTCCATCAGATATCCGTTTTACTCATCTCATAGTAGTTGATCTACAAACATTCTCCCTACATCATTGTAAGCTCCATAGTAGTTCTAAAATTACAATTTCAAACTTCAAATCTAATATTGGACTCACAAAACTCCATCAGATATCTTTGAACTCATCTTATAGAGGATTCATATCAATGTTCAGTTGTTCTGAAATTACAACTTCAAACTTGAAAATTTACAGAAAGAGTACAAACGACTGATAGGGAAAACCAACTGCACTACTTACGGACCTGGACGGACGGTGTTGAGGCAAGGACATCCGTTGAATGCCCAGTCCCGTCTCTACTATGTAGTGACCGGGAATTTAGCCGTCGAGATAGAGACAGTGGATCCGATCACACTGGCCAGTCACGTTGAGGTGGTGAAAAAACTCGGACCCGGCGACCATTTCGGAGACAAAGCTATTATATTCAATGAGGACAGAGAATCCACTGTAATTACTCTAAGTATGATTTTTGTTGATACATTTTTTTTCACAATAATAACAATTTATTGCAATTGGATCTCAACTAAGAGTAACTGAATGTATATAAGTACATGTATATAATGTATATTATTACATTATTATGATGACTTACATTATAGCATAGAAGAGGTTTTGGATTATAATAATGTACTGAACTTAGAAATACTTATTTAAAAAATAGATTTATTTTATTGCACTTGTTATCCTAGCAGTCGATGAGAAAAATATGTAATATTCATTTTATTGGTAATTGTATAGTTGAGTAAAAATATTCCTGATGTTCATGTATTAATAAAAATAAACGCTGAACGCTGAACAATCAGTTTGTAAGGAATATAATAACTAAAGATGAAATAGGCTATAGTCGTATGTTAAGTAAATTGCCAATTTACAGGACTTTAATTGAAAATAATTCACCAATTGAAAACATTGTTATAGGCCAAGGTTAATAGAGAGATAACTTTGGTTATAGGCTATCTATTTTTGACAAGTTATTGTATTTCTTACAATAGATTGTCTTTTCAATTGTAGGATTTTTGAAACTACTTAGTTTTATTATTAGTCAAGTGTAGTGATTTCAATTAAAAAATGTATTCAAATCATGAGATACTTTAAAAATTACGCTATTGATTTATTTTGTAGGCTAATCAATAAATCAACCTGATTGAAAAGTTGAAAGTGAAAATAATTCTAAAAAATACAATGAGAAAAGAGACACAGCCCAACTCAGGGAGGAAATATTTAATTAGCGTGAATTTGAATATGCCTATCTTGAGTACTTTATGTTTCATTGTGAAACAAATTTCATTTCACGCAAATTGAAAAACACATATTTTTTAAATAGCAGTGCTTGATATCCTCCTGTGATGTTTTTACAAAAACGTATTAAATAATAAGAATGGATACAAAACGTTCTCTACAATGTAACAGATTGATAGGTAGAAATTGAAAATCACTACTACACAAAAGGGGGGGGGGAGAAATAGAAATTAGATTGATATTTTGACGAAGATTTAAAAATAAAATTTTAAAATTCGACGATAATTAAAAATCACTACTACACAAAAAGGGGGAAAATTAGACATTAGATTGCTATTTTGATGAAGCTTATAACATTTCTAGGTGATGTTATACTTCTGTACATCAGCAAAGAGGATTTCGATGCGATTCTCAAGGAGTCCCTAGAAAAAATATGGAGCCAAGTAAGGAGAGCAACTACTGAACTCTCGTATTTTTTTGGAGACTGGACAGATGCCGAGTTACGACGATGCTCCATCATATCTGAGTTGATAACGTTTCAAGAAGGTGATCTAATATTGGGTGAGTAGCGAATTATCAATATGGTGAAGCTGAATGGAGTTTATGTAATGTAATAAATATAAATGTGTAGATAAAGTAAGAAATAAAATATGATTGATTGTGAGGTTTTTTGTCTTGTAGGAGATGGTTATGGTAAACGTAAGAACGCACACTTCATAGTTGAAGGACAATGCAGTATGATACAAGATATAGAGGTTGAAGAAAGAGGAAATAGCTGGAAACTGATAACATCAAATGATAATGAAAACACTGATGATAATAAGCGACGACAGCATATTTACCTCCAAACAAATATGTTCAGTAAAGGGGCTTGCTTCGGTGTTGGTAAGTTGATGAATTTCAACTGGATTCCTATCAAATAGGTAGTATTTACGATTCGAAAAATTCTCAATCTATGTGCTTGAAATGATTATGATAATTCAGATACATTTTCTATCATGGAAAGGTTTTTTCTCATTAAAAAATGTTTGATATTCCAGAATGTATTGAATTTCTATAGGCCTAATGGAAATATCATTCAGTTGACAGTACCCTAATTCCTAAACATATTTAAATGAACTGGAAGTAGGTGAAGGGAGAATTGGTGGTTTACTATTCTAATAGAATTTTATTGATTATTTTCATAATTAATAAAATCCTTAATATGATTCCAGCACCACTTAGTTTCAGTTTTGAAGTGAAAACATTCTCCGATGGTTCAGAACCCACCTATGTATGCTATGGGCATATCCATAAGCCTCCATCACTTTACTGTAGTTATGATGTGAGCATGTGAGTAGAAAAGATTTGAAGTTGCTCTTACAGAATAAATTTATCAATGGAATCTCTTTATATTGATTCGAAGCAAATAAGGCTGACATTGAATTAAATTGATTAACTTCTGGCACAGTGTCTGGTGAGATGTTGTGATATTTGATCATATAATAAAAACACTAATATACATAGTAGCTTAACTATAGATTATTTACCCAAACAAAATGAGATAGCCTACATGTTTCAGCTCCATTGTACCATCTGGTACGGTACCATATTATTAATTCACCCTACTGGTGCTGAAACATGTAGCCAATGTAATTTTGTTAAAAAAAAAGTGATTGTTGACTATTTATCATATTATTACGGTAGTGTTTTCATGAATAATGTTTATGAATAAGTGATATTAGTTTATTATACATCAGTGTTTTCATCACTAATCTATTTTTGTTATAAGGTGAGAAAATGGATAACAGAAGATACGTTGCTGAGAGTGATGTGCAATGCTTGGTGGTACCTCAATATCTACTAATAGCTCATAATAGATTTGAAACCTACAAACAGTTCCTTGAATCAAGACTGTTCTCTACTGAGCAGTTGTACTCAAATTTTCTCTACTCGAGAAGACGACTGGAGTATAAATCAAAGGTAATAATTTTTCAGTTGACTTAAAGAAACGTAAAACATGATGCGTCTATTAATTTAGTCGTTTGAATCTTACAAGTCATATTGGAGTACCAGTACCTATAGTTGTTCGGATTCATCTCAAGCTATGTTGTTACTATACAATAGAATTTTTTCGAGTAGCCTAAATAAAATAAATAAAATTTTATTGTCAAGAAGCCATCTTGGTACAGCATGGATAATGTCAATACAACAACGTTATTAAACTCAATACAACGTGGTCTAGGTACAGTTATAACCCAATTTAACAGTCAAAAAACATAAGACTATTAAGTTGAAGTCACAAATATATATAATAGTTATCACAGTTGAAATACATTAATAATATAAGAATAGGAAATCAAGATGATGGTTACCAGTTAATGATAACCTTTCTCACAATATATTTACATGGCACTCATAAAATTCGGTCAGCTTATAAAAAGGATTCAATATCAGCCACCTGTATAACTTTTGCTCAAAATATTGTTAGAGACATACAACGTTCATGAGGGGGCAGTTTATTAAACAGTTTTTGCCCTGTGATCTCAAAACTATTGAGAGACTTTGACAATCTTTGATACTGTATATCAATGCGACTCCTATACCTTATGTTAAAAGAATGGATATTACTTCTAGTACAAATAGGTATTCAAAACATTGATTATACGATTATACAATCATACGATCTTACGATATGACACTCACAATGTATCATCCGGTGACCGGTCTAGAAGACAATTTTCTGGTAGAATTGTGAATGCTAGAATTGAACACTTTCTGTTGTTATATACCGTCATCTGAATTATAATAGGCCTAAAATATTTAAAATATAATAACTCATATTCAAGTTTGGAAATTACTTTTTACTTCTTGATCAATTGAAAAAAATATAGTCAGCAATTGAACAAAAACTTGAAAAAACAACATCATGTTCATTACATTTTTGAATTAAAAGTTAAGTTGAATCTCACACACACATTTTAATACATGGAATTGGTTTCTTTTTAAGAAAATTGATGGATCAAGTATGGATAATCCTATCAGGGAAGATAGAATCATGGATGAAAAAACGAACAAATATAGACATACCAGGCTTGGTGAAGGAGACTTAGGCCTACCTATTCGCAAAAGTCCTTCTAGAATAATGGCAGAATTAACAGAGAAACTCGGGGATGATTATGAAGTAGATTTTTCGGAAATGATCAAGAAAAATGAAGATGGAACTAGAAACTTGATGATGGAAATACCCTTCTTAATTGCTCAATCAACAAGAGAAAAAAACAGAAGAAGGAATTTGGAGAGAACCTTGGCAGACGGCCTTGAGTTCTGTTTTAAATTGGAAAAACACAAACATAATCTTCGTAAAAGACTTACAAACCTGAAAAACGAAAACACGAGACTACAGGCAGAGCTATATGAGACCCAGGATGAAAATAAAATTCTAAAAAATAAAATGAAGGACAAGGATGAGAGATACAATTCATTAAGACTTGAAATGATCGAGAAAAAACATGAGAATATTGAAAGTCAAATGAAAATATTTGAAATGGAGAAGGAAATGGATTCTCTGAAATCTGAATTGAATAGTGCGCGTTTTGATCTTCAAGAGGCTAGACGTTCAATAAAAAAATTACAATCAAATATAAATCATTTGAAGAGTGCATCGCTAATTGCAGATATCAGAGATAGCGAATATGTTGAGAACTTTTATCAATTTACAATCAATGAAGAGGATGAACTCAGAGAAATTCATGAGCTTGAAGAGAGTGCTCTTTTTCATAAATAGTTTTACTTGAATGGAAGTGGCAGTAAATTAGTGGCGGAGGGGTAAAGAAGTAGCCGAATCGAGACTAATAATTATTTTATGGCCCGGTATAAACAGCAATGTGGAGCTTAGAGGCTATATATTATTTCATTTGTTTATTTCGAAGTGATAAGCAAACCGTTATTTGGTGAAACATAATGTTTATGCTGCTTGTATTCCCAATTATGTATTAGAAAAAATAACACACGACGTTTTTAACATCAAACAAGTCAAAATAAATAATAAATGATTGAAAATTCACACGGAGAAACCAAGAACTATTTTTTAATGGATTTAAACTCGGCGAATTTATTATTTTCTACATCCAATCATTAAGAAATTACAGTGACTCTATAAAGATTAAAGTGACTCATAATATAGTCACTGTAAAAGAAATGAGATCGCACTGCCATCTTTAATAATATGATTAAGATTGTCTTGGAAATAAACCAAAACATCAGATGAGAATAAAATACACATATTTTCAGGTTCTTGCAATGTACAAGAAGCCACCCCCAAACACAAATTATACCACAATTTGGGATGTTCCTCACATTTTTCGTATAAAAGAGCCAGCAGTGGGAGTTTGTAAGATTCCAGATAACATATTACAGAAGAAAAAATAGGATTATTGACAGAGGTAGGTTGAAAGATAAAGTTTTACTACTTACATGAATTTCATGTGTGATTGATGTAGGCCTACTGGAGGAATAATAAAGCTAAGAGCTTGAATAGGTACTGTACAAACAAATATTGAATATAAGAACAGTTTAGGTTGATGCTGTACCTTTATTGCATTTGTCAGTTGGTCAAATACAATCAGTGTGAAAAATCATCTCAGTGATAAAAAATTGTCAAATTTATTGTTTCAATTGTTCCAACATAAGAATTTTCAATGATGATACAGTAATTTGTTATTCAAATAAAACAAACTGGAACTGCCTGAGCTTGGATTGGAGTCTGTCACAATCACAATTTCTACTTTCAAAAAATGGGGTCTATTAAATTTATCTTAAATGGGTCAAACGCCGAGATGGAATTTATGCCTTTTCAATAACGATCTTTCCACCAATAAAATAAAGAGGCGATGGACAAAATTAATTTTTTATTAATCTTAAGCTACAATGATTAATTAATAATCGTATAAAATATAATTAAATAATAATTAATTAATTATTATTTAATTAGATTTAATCTAATTATTCAATCATTATTTCCAGGGAGGCGTGTGTTGTCAGTCAAAATTGATGAACCTATACAAGAGAAAGTTAGAAGTAAGAAAATTTATTGCGTTGCAAGAAACTGGAATATTATGAACTAGAGGAGGAATATGAACGACATTGAACTTGTTGCTCCAAAATTGAAAATTTTAGTTTTGCTCCGATACAACAACAAAATAGTAGGCTACACTTCATCAGGCCTTGTGAATTATACCAAAATGTTTGTGAATTCCAATAAATAAGAACATGGCCACCTTATTTATTCATGATAGTAATTAACATCCCAACCAAAACCTTTACTTTTCTATGTTTCAACTATAAATTGCAAATGATTCAAGAATAGGTCCCTGCATAATATATATCTCTAAATATATATTTTATACTGAGTATCTATACTTAGTATCATAGTTTCCAAACATTAATCTCCAACAGGATGCAATTTATGATTGCTTCTGAAATCTGCCAGAGCCTCAACATATCTGTAGAATTGGAAACTATCTGGACTTACAGGTAATCCTTATTCACTTCAGCATCAGAAAAGAATATTGGAAAATATATTCATACCAATTTGTCGTGGGCCAAATACAAGGTGTGGCTCATATAGTTGCAAAAGGTATATACTTATTCATTTATCACAGCAATGGTATTTTTTGTGAGAGAACCTGGAAAAGTAATTGGAATGTGTAAAAATCAGAATGTTCTTATCATTTATTGTATCTGTGTAATTTTTGGGAGAATAAAAATTGATTGATTAGAAAATACGTTTATTAAAGTGAATGACAGCACAAGTTGATGTGTAACAATGGAAAGTCCAATATTCGTATGAATAATGACTGCTGGTGGTACAAGCAGATGGAGAAATTTCTCATAATAAAAAAATTGAATGTAGAACAATGCGATTGGATTGGAAAAACAGAAGAGATCTATTGTGTCATGCGTTTTTGTTAGACTGTTATTTGCCGAATCGTTAACATGCACCGAACCGAATTGATCAAACATTGAGATGCTAAACGTGGATTTCGTTGCCCATCGCTCCCGCTCACAAAATTCAGTAACCCCTGAAAAAGAATTCGGCAACCCCTGACAACACTCAACCAACCACAAAATACAATTTTCTACTGCAATTTGACATGAATGTTTCATGAAAGAGTTTTTGTAATAGTGTTGCTACCACCCCTGGAATTTTTGAGGGAATACCGTTTGAATTACTTGTAAGTATATGACTCAGACATAGCCCTAGCATGTTTATTCCGAACAGATACAAGAATTGGGCATGATTTTTTCATGAAAAAAAATGGATTAAAGTTAAGACTAATGCAACATAAATAAATAAATATAGCTGGGTGTATATATTTATTCATTAAATGATCTGTATTTCGAAATGATTAAAAGCATAACATTTCTTTTTATTTGCATTTCATGTCATGGATTCTCACTTAGTAAATGTTTTATTGATGAATAAACTTTGATTTGAAATGGAATGAATATCATTTTCAATAAATAAATTGAACATGACCCACAGTCTTGGATACAGCAACACTTTGAAGACAAGGCCTACATGGATAAAAATAGTTCATAAAATTTTACAGTTTCAAGTTTATTAAGTTATTAAGCTTACAGTTTATTTAAATTCTCAATCAAGAAAAACCAATACATGAATACTATATACTCTATCTAGGCCTACAAAGCAAGAAAATGATCCATGTTTTTCTTCTATTGCATGAGTTCATAAAATATACCAATCAGTTTTGGTGGAATGAATGGTCTCTTTTTCGGAATATTATGGTGAATACGCTTTTCTTTGTAATTGTAGAAGAAGTTGAATGTCTGAGTTTAGTTAATAGGCAATTAGCAACATTTGGATCATATTATGATCGCACTTATAGAACAGTCCAATGCACACCTAAAGCAGCTGTTTCAGTGTGCATTGAACTATTGGTTTGTATAGAGTAGACAATAATATGATCCATTATGTTGCCAGTTGCCTATTGCTTATTGCTCCGGTGTACGACCTTGTAATTGATATTGTTTGTATGAGACTCGATTTCCTATCAAAACTTGTAAGAAGATACGAGAATACCGTATAGACCTATTTTCTAATAATGCTTTGGGTAAATTTGGAGTACCGGTACAAATTGTATGCGGTACAGGTATTAGTGATTGAGAGGTTCAAAATTACCTGCTCCAAAATAAGAATTAGATTTACGCTTCAGTACAGTACCGAAGGCTAAACGTAATTCCATATAGTACAGTACAAATAATACAATATGTAGCTCATGTACATTATGTCTACATATAGTAATACAGAATATGAAACATATAATTTTTGAATACGAATCCAGTTTTATTCCAGATAATATCTTGTATTTTTAATACATTCCAGATTAAAGATGGCTGAGATGTTCAGGAGCATTGCAGCAAAAGTAATAGCAAAACAAAAAGAAGGCCGACCTCCTCCAAAAACAATTGGCCAGCTGATGAAGGAGAAAGTGCAGCAGCAACGTGAAGAGGTTCGACAAGCAATTATTAGTTTTCCATATTTTGTCACTTGGCCAGAAGATGCGTATGTTGAAGCAGCTGCCATATCAAATATAAGAGACTACAAGCCCGATGATATTATACATGGTGGGTGGTGGTTTCCTCAAATACAAATTGTCAGGACAATTCAAATACATATTGAAGATTTTCATTCTGTTTCTTTGATTTGAGTTTCCATTGAAATGAAATCTAAAAAGTTGAAATGAGAATCGTTTCAAATTGAAAAATAATGATTGATTCAATCGTTTCAATGTTCAAGTTGTAATTGCTTTTTCCAAGAACTATTTGTTTGATGTTAAAAAAAACTTGTTGTTAAAATATTTTTTTTATTTATATTTTCGTAAATTTAAATTCTAATACATTCGTAATTTTTTATCAGTGGTGATAAGGGGTGGTCTCAAATCTGTTTTCTCACAATGATTAAATATCGGGGTACCGAGCTCTGCTCGGGGGTAGGCCTACAAAGGCACAGGAATGGAAATTTTAAAGGAAAAAAAGAATGAAATTAAACAATTTTTTAAGTACAGCCATCAGTCTTATGCACTGAATCATCATTGCACTATAAAAAAATCAATCTCAGCTTTCGAAATATTATTATGAATAATCGAGTTTGAATGCATATCATTTGAAAAATCGCACTTATAAAATTTTGCTTCATAGAAATAATAATATGGGTTGATATAGTAGGATCATTTTAACTTGTCAGAAAACAGCTGATTTAACGTCAGTAAACGAGCGTACATCAATCAGCTGTTTTCTGACAATTTAAAATATTCCTGCTACAACAATTTTTAGCTCAGCTGTTTTGATGAACTCTTGACGATTTTTCTCAAATAAATAAAAACAGATCACATGGCTAACTTCATGCCTCAAATTTAAAAATAACAATACAGTACAATATGGAATATTTTCAAAATTTCCAATTCCTTTTAATTTTCTATAGATAAATAAAAATCAGAAATAAAAAGGGGAATAGGAGCAGCTTATGTGTTTCGATATTTTTCTCAATTCTAGTAATGGAACCGCTGGTTTTACCAAAAAAGTTAGTGTAGTTGTGTATTTCACGAGTGATCATGTGATTGAAATGCATTGTCTCAGCAGCTGAAATAATCTTGTCTCACTCCCACAATCACCGCTCTCACTCTTTCTTATCATTTACAGCCGACGGAAATTTGTTTCTGCTGTCAGCTGATTCCTAAAGGATCGGTTTTTCCTTTTTAAGGTCCTTCAGCGAGTTATCCCAGGGATTAGACCCGGCGCAAACTAATTTTTGTATCACAAACCTCCTATATTCCAAATTTCGTCAAAATCGTTAGAGCCGTTTTCGAGATCCGTTGAACATACATACATACATACAGAAATTGCTCGCTTAATAATATAAAATATCGGGGTACCGAGCTCTGCTCGGGGGTAGGCCTACAAAGCACAGGAATGGAAATTAAAAAGGGAGAAATAAATGAAATTAAACAATTTTTCAAAGTACAGCCATCAGTCTTATGCACTGAATCATCATTGCACTATAAAAAAATTAATCTTAGCTTTCGAAATATTATGAATAATCGAGTTTGAATGCATTTCATTTGAAAAAACATGGGTTGATAACTATTTTTAGCTCAGCTGTTTTGATGAACTCTTGACGATTTTTCACGAATAAATAAAAACAGATCACATGGCTAACTTCATGCCTCAAATTTAAAAATAACAATAAAATATGGAATATTTTCAAAATTTTCAATTCCTTTTAATTTTCTATAGATAAATTAAAATCAGAAATATTATTTGAAAAATCGCACTTGTGGTAAAATTCTGCTTCATACAAATAAGAAACATATGGGTTGATAACTATTTTTACCTCAGCTGTTTGATGAACTCGACGATTTTTCTCAAATATTATTATAAAAACAAATTACATATGGCTAGCTTCATGCCTCAAATTTAAAAATAACAATACAATATGGACCATTTTCAATATTTTGAATTTCTTTTAATTTTCCATTATAGATAATTTAAAAACAGAAATAAAAAGGGTAAATAGGAGCAGCTTATGTGTTTCGAAATTTTCTCAATTCTAGTAATGGAACCGCTGGTTTTACCAAAAAGGTTAATGTAGTTGTGCATTTCACGAGTGATCATGTGATTGAAATGCAATGTCTCAGCAGCTGAAATAATCTTGTCTCACTCCCACAATCACCGCTCTCATTCTTTCTCATCATTTACAGCCGACGGAAATTTGTTTCTTCTGTCAGCTGATTACTAAAGGATCGGTTTTTCCTTTTTAAGATCCTTTAGCGAGTTATCCCAGGGATGAGACCCGGCGCAAACTAATTTTTGTATCACAAACCTCCTATATTCCAAATTTCGTCAAAATCGTTAGAGCCGTTTTCGAGATCCGTTGGACATACATAAATACATAAATACACACATGAATACATAAATACATAAATATAAACATACAGAGATTGCTCGCTTAATATAAAAAATATCGGGGTACCGAGCTCTGCTCGGGGGTAGGCCTACAAATGCACAGGGATGGAAATTTTAGAGGAAAAAAGGAATGAAATTAAACAATTTTTTAAGTACAGCCATCAGTCTTATGCACTGAATCATCATTGCACTATAAAAAAATCAATCTCAGCTTTCGAAATATTATGAATAATCGAGTTTGAATGCATATCATTTGAAAAATCGCACTTGTGGTAAAATTTTGCTTCATAGTAATAATAATATGGGTTGATAACGTTTTTTAGGTAAGCTGTTTTGATGAACTCTTGACGATTTTTCTCAAATAAATAAAAACAGATCACATGGCTCACTTCAAGCCTCAAATTTAAAAATAACAATACAATATGGAATATTTTCAAAATTTCAAATTCCTTTTAATTTTCTATAGATAAATTAAAATCAGAAATAAAAAGGGGAATAGGAGCAGCTTGTGTTTATGTGTTTCGATATTTTTCTCAATTCTAGTACAACCGCTGGTTTGTAATGGAACCGCTGGTTTTACCAAAAACGTTAGTGTAGTTGTGTATTTCGCGAATGATCATGTGATTGGAATGCACTGTCTCAGCAGCTGAAATAATCTTGTCTCACTCACACACTCACTCGCTCTCACTCTTTCTCATCATTTACAGCCGACGGAAATTTCTTCCTTCTGTCAGCTGATTCTTAAAGGATCAATTTCTCCTTTTTTAGGTCCTTTAGCGAGTTATCCCAGGGATGAGACCCGGCGCAAACTAATTTTTGTATCACAAACCTCCTATATTCCAAATTTCGTCGAAATCGTTAGAGCCGTTTTCGAGATCCGTTGGACATACATACATAAATACATAAATACATAAATACATAAATAAATATAAACATACAGAAATTGCTCGCTTAATATAATAGGATATCGGGGTACCGAGCTCTGCTCGGGGGTAGGCCTATAAAGGCACAGGAATGGAAATTTTAAAGGAAAAAGGAATAAAATTAAACAATTTTCAAAGTACAGCCATCAATCTTATGCACTGGATCATCATTGCACTATAAAAAAAGTAATCTGAGCTTTCGAAATATTATGAATAATCGAGTTTGAATGCATATCATTTGAAAAATCGCACATGTGGTAAAATTTTACTTCATATAGTAGTAGTAGTAATAATACTTCTTTATTTCCATTAAAAAATATTTTACTACTATTATTATTTCTATATGCTTCATATTCGCTGTGTGCACGTAGGTGGTGGGGATAATAAAATCGACACCTGCGCTCACGCGGAATTTTAGTGAACGAAAAAGTTCAGTTTAACATGAGAAAGGATAGGGAATAAGCATTTACAATGCATTTAAAGTATTGTCGTATACCTAATTGTATAAATACCGTTCACAATAGTAATTGCGGCTTCTATTCCTTCCATATTTCCAAACGTAAAGTGATTCAACAAAGAAATCGGATCTCAGTTTTGAATTAATCGAGTGAAAAATCCAGTTCAAAAGCATATGATTGATTTGAAGTCTCGCGCCCATAATGCAATTTGAAATGATAACCAATGGAAATGAACTCAGCTGTGGATAAACTACATCGTCTGCTCCATGAGCTTCGAACATAACCTTTAAAGTTGACTTAAAAACTTGAATTGAAGATTATAATGATGTTTAAGAACATGCGATACGTTAATTTTATTATTCTTAATATAATTCCACAATCGATAAGTAGGAAAAATAGCGACAGGGAATTCTATCTCAATTATAAACTAATTTTTACGTACATAAGCCTATCCTTGCCCATGTTAATCTACCCTCGTAGATTCATACGATTATCCGCCAGAGCGCAACACGGTAGATGCACACAGCGAATAGAAATAATAATATAGGTTGATAACTATTTTTAGGTCAGCTGTTCTGCTGAACTCTTGACGATTTTTTTTTTCAAATAAATAAAAACAGATCACATGGCTAACTTCATGCCTCAAATTTTAAAAAAATAACAAATAACAATACAATATGGAATATTTTCAAAATTTCAAATTCCTTTTAATTTTCTATAGATAAATTAAAATCAGAAAAAAGGGGAATAGGAGCAGCTTATGTGTTTCGATATTTTTCTCAATTCTAGTAATGGAACCGCTGGTTTTACCAAAAAAGTTAGTGTAGTTGTGTATTTCAAGAGTGATCATGTGATTGGAATGCACTGTCTCAGCAGCTGAAATAATCTTGTCTCACTCCCACACTCACCGCTCTCACTCTTTCTCATCATTTACAGAAATTTGTTTCTGCTGTCAGCTGATTCCTAAAGGATCGGGTTTTCCTTTTTAGGTCCTTTAGCGAGTTTTCCCGGGGATGAGACCCAGCGCAAACAAATTTTTGTATCACAAACCTCCTATCTTCCAAATTTCGTCAAAATCGTTAGAGCCGTTTTCGTTATCCGTTGGACATACATAAATACATAGATAAATATAAACATACAGAAATTGCTCGCTTAATATAATAGGATATAATAATAATAGGATTATAATATGAATATTGCACTTTTTTCAGATTATTAAAGTTTGTTGTATGAGTTTTGAGTTTAATTTCGGGCTCTAAATTTTTAGTTCAAAATTCAATATTTTCTTTTATCTTTCGTGTTCTTGTGTTGTGCTTGTGGTTTATGAACTTTTGGACTTTTATGTATCAAAAAGAAATGCTTTCAAAATTCGAAATCATTCTGAAAAGTGGATAAAACTACAACCTAAGTGGAATTAGGTTAAACACGGCGAGGTGGAACAACCTTCGGGTCTCCCCACCGACAAAAGCCATACGCTAAATAAATAAATGAGTTTCCTATAAGTAACTGAGAACAGAAATTGAATTTTAACTATATAATGCCACACATTACTAATTCACAAAATATTCTGATATTACAATATATTCTACAATGATTTGATGTGATTGAACTTTGGAGTTGTTCCATACTGATCTATATGATTGATTCAACTTTATTCTGAATGACGTCTTTTGTATAAAAAATATTAAAAGTATTTTTGTTATGTCATGGAGAACATACTCGTAATAATAGAGTATCGGAATGTATGAATGGCTATCAAGTATTGAATGATTATATTTATCGACATTACAAAAATAAATTTGGAGCTACATTTAAGTAGCGGTAGAAAATATTGAAATGCTACCACATTTTCCTGAAATTTTGTATTACCCTAATCAAACCAATTTATTGCAATTGAGCTGATAAATTCGATTATTACCTACAATGTCAAGTTTGGTCTCGTGATTTCTTCAACTCACAAGTTATGGAAAGCCTTTTGAAAATAGTTACAATGAATGAATTTCTTTTTAAACATTAATCAAGCCATCAACGATGTAATTATTAACGCTGAATAAATCTCACCTTGTACCTCTTCTTCATAATTTCAGGCTACAATCGAGAGAAAAGTAACTATGTTTACTTTGTAATGGAGGGAATCGCTTGTGTCTTGCAACGGCTCAAGATTGAGACAATGACAGACAAAACAGGAAAACAAAAATACAAACTAATAAAAGATGAAATAGAGGAAACACAAGGTGTTGGAGCTCACAATGAACAAAAAGTTGAAAAAACCAGAGATTCTACAGCAGGAAAAATTGTTAAAGATATATTTATGCAGTTGTGTGTCATAACAAAGGGCGAATGCTTTGGAATTGGTGAGTTTTTATTGAAAGTTTTTCATTGAAGCGCATTTCGTAAATTTTTCAATACGAATTGATAAAAAATTATCAGTGTAAACTTCTACTACTGCAACTAGGACTTCTCTGGTCACACTAAACTGCGACTTTTTTGAGCTATGCTCGATATAAATAACTTATTACTTCATCCATAGCCCCCTTTAAACTACAGTTTAAAGGGGGCTATGCTTCATCCCATGATTCTTAGAGAAGTGATATTCGAAAGAAAACATATTCTTGCGATTTTTCAATTTTAATTTTAATTCAACTTGGTTTGTTGAAAGTATAGTAGTCTTGAATTAGCCGGTCAAGCACAGCGCTATCTACTGACTAAACAATGAACTATTTACTCTTGTCGCAGCAAACAAATTTATATTTGTTTTATTAACAATCAGTATTTTATAATTTTTCAACAAAAACCAAATTTGTTTAATAACATTATTGATTAGATCGTCTTCTGTTCAAATTCATAAGTCACTTATTCGCACCTAATTTGAGTTCATTCTAAGATTAAGTATTTGAGAAATTAGCTTTAACCACTAATCTAATCTAATGTAATCTAATGATTTACATTATCTGTGCTTTCAAACTCTCGTACCTCTCCTTCTCAACTTGTCACGTCTTGCCATATAAATACTGCAGATTGAATTCACAGAAACATCAAATCAAATGCTTCAAGCAGTTATAATATTTGGATTTTAAAAAAGATTAAATTTAATGTGGAGCATCTCTATTTTATTGCTGAATCTTGTTATTCATTTTATTCACGATTGGATTAGGCTAGATGTACACCGGTTATGAAGCAACACACACCGATTAGTCATTGCATCGGTGTGTGCTGCTTCATAAGCAACTATGTGAATTACTGTGACTAAACGTGACTAATCTTGTCTTGTCTTGACTTAGGCTAGGCGTACACCGGTTAGTCAAGACAAGACAAGACGAGATTAGTCACATTCAGTCACAGTACTTCACATAGTTGCTTATGAAGCAACACACACCGATTAGTCATTGCATCAGTGTGTGCTGCTTCATATGCAACTAAGTGAATTACTGTGACTAAACGTGACTAATCTCGTCTTGTCTTGTCTTGACTAACCGATGTACGCCTAGCCTAACCGGTGTACGCCTAGCCTTAGAAAATTGATTGTGAAAGTCATTTTGAATTTTCTTTTCTGGATGTTTCTCATCGCTGTCAACAGGATCAGAGCTCAAGAATGGGCGCACGGTTGTGGCTAAGACAGCAGTTACCTGCATACTGATTCCAAGATACGTGATCTACAATAACGATTATGCCAATATGTGGTCAAGAATTGAACAGTTCCTCTCTTCAAGAATGCCAAACACTCAAGAACTCTTCCAAAAGTTTGTTGAAGGTAGAAAATGGATCCAATACCGGGAAAGCGAGTTCAATAAGACTTTAAAAAGTCAGAAGGAGAATCGAGCTCGCCTCAAAACTACACTTCATGACACACCTTATCATTGGAGAATCAAATCCATTGATACTTTCAATGATATGCAGGACAACTTGAAAGATGGCGTTCGAATAAAATAATTTTAACGCAGAAATTTCAATCATTCAATGCCCTATATAGAAAACTCAGCATAATATCTGGAATGTGGTGCAGTATTAGCCCATATAATTTTTCAAGAGATATATGCAGCATAGTAGAAAATTATTCATTTTTTTGTGCGGCAATTGGTTTGTGCTGGTATTGTACATTTTCATTCAGAACAGGAACTGAAGTATAAAATGCTACGTCTATGTCTATACTAGTATTTAGGCTAAACGAGTAATATAATAACTACAGTAATAATAACAACAGTTCTATAATAACAACAGTACGAGTTCTGCATGATAATGTGCAATACCACCACAAAACAATAATTGTCGTGCAAAAAAGGGGGGAATTTTTCACCTTAAAATGTATTTATATTTCTTTTAACTTGATTGATCAGTGAGAAAATATAAATCTAAAACAACATTATTCTCTAGCATAGCACTTTTCGCTTGATTAAATTTTCTGTAATAACAACAGGCATTGAAAATTTTTACCGTAATGTATAGCCCCACTTGTAAATTTTGAAATCCGACTCTAAGTTGAAATGTTTAGGTTGCAGTTAGCGATTGAAAAGTGAATTAAATGATGAAGTTGATCACTTGCCAGATAAATGTTTCAATCTACCTGTTAACGCAATCAATCAATAACACCAATATTTTTAGAAGTATTATAATTGTGTCTCCCAGCACTTACCTGTTTTATTAACTCAAATGTTGATAATTATTTGTGAAATTATTATTTGATTTTTCATATACACCGTGCAATATTTTGGCCCTTGAAGCCCTAAAGTTCGTTGAAGGTTGAAAATAAAATAATCAGGCCAGGAGGGTTTTAACAGTTGTCTTTGATTCAGTTGAACATACACTTTTCAAACATATCGATAATTCAATTTAGGCATCAAACATTCAATTAGCACATACAATGTTGGTCTTGCCAACTAGTAAGCTAACAGTACAGTACAATGTCCATCAATAATTAATCAGCTAGTGACTATGGTAAATTATGACCAGTAAATAAACTATTCGACCTTATAACGATTTATAGATCAGATTAAACATCCAACACGTAACAAGAGAAACTTATCACCACTCAACTTTTAACAATAAACATCTATAAATATATTCATCCAATTTCTAATAATAATATTGTGATTATTACAGTTATCATATTATTTACATATGTAATTCTATGAAAATATGTTACAAAACATCTTATAAACTTTTCTTTCTTAAATACAAATCCGATTCAAGTAATCCTAACATGATCGGTAGTATTTCTATTGACAAATACCTTGAATAGAATAACATCCATCACCTTTTAACGGCGTTTCAACTATTTGCGATTACCCAACATGCAATAAATTACAGGGTTTCTAACAGTAATTGGTACGTACAATGGAAATGTAAGTTGAAATGGAGGGTATTTACTTACATTTATTTTATCGAATTCAGATGGTCCGTATATAAAACAAGGAATAGTTTCTCAGCTAGGCCTATCAAATACATTGAAATTCATGTTGTACTTATGTTTTCACAAATTGATGAGTTAATCTGACAATGTATCATATTATAGGCCCAAATAAATTGTATTTCTTTGAAGATAAGTTACAGATTCATGGTTTCAAAATGATCGGATATTTTTTTTACATAATGTTTGAAGATTGAGGATCTATAGAGCAGTTTATGGCATTTAATTTTCAACTTTCCAAAAATAAATACAACTCACATGAAGTATCATCCTAAATAAAAAACAACTTATGAAATACATGATTATTTCATGCATAAATCAAATTCCATGTTAAAATTTGTCAATTGGATCGTGCAATATATTATTGGTGACATACAGAGTTAACTAAAACTTCCTGAACAGGGATGATAATTTGAATCAAGAAGCCCACCAGTCAAACACCATTTATTAATAGATAATCACAGCATGAATTTATACCTCGCTGCATTATATTGAATTTATTTTAGATGTAACTGAAGATAAAATAATGTGGATAGATGATAAAACACTTAAACACTTATATGTGTCCCATGAACCTTTCAAGTTGCTAGGAAGCATGTATATGAAATGTATATTGTTTGTTTATTTTTAAATTGACCATATTATAAAATACTGTACATAGAGTTATAAAAAGCTTGAAACAAATATTTTTAAAGTTTTTCATATCAGATAAAATTTATTTAATTTTGAGTGACTTGTTTACCATGAATTTAATTTGGATGGAAATTAAAAGTTGTCAATTGATTGAGTACTCGAATAGGCTGATCTGGTACTCTACCACTGCATTGTATATTTGTGAATTGATTAATTTCTATCACTTCAAATAGCATATTTCTAAGCTTATGGCATTCTCACAAGTAATAATTTCTGGAAAAAAATCACATCCAGAGCTTTAATTGAATGAAAGATTTGAGAAAATAATATATTTTCATATAACTTTCTATCTACTATACGATAAAAAGGTAAGTTCAATCATCAAAACTTCACTTATGATTTTAGAAAATAATAATAATGCATTCTACCATCTCTATTCATTTTTAATGATAACGTTTTGGACATCTAATTCCAAAGACCTTGGATGGAGTCAATAAAAATATAGTAAGTTCTAAATCAGTATTTCCTTCACATCTGACCTATTCTATTTTTGTCTGTCTATGATACTTGATTTTATAGCATACAATTTAAAGGTAATTCCTGTAGAAGTAAAATAGTATAAACCTTTTGCTCGGTTCCAGACAATCCTCAGTCCTAAATTTAGAACCAGGATAGGACTGTATTAAATTTTAATTATCATTGGAGTTATTCATATTCAGTATTTCCTTTCCCAATCAAAATTGCTAGTGGAAATTCGATTTATTTCTGATACAACCTATCCTGACTTTAAGTAGCCATTATCTTTTAAAAATGTATGAATAAATATACTATTTGAAGTAATGAACTCGTCCTTATTATTATAATGAATAGAAGATCATTATAGGTACGATTATGTAGATCATGTAGGATTCTACAGAATTAGATAAATTTGAAAAACTTTTGCTTTTTTGCAGTTTTGATAGCTTTTATCACAATAAGTTACTTGGGAATAATGAAAAAATTACCTTTGAACAATCAAATACCTTTGAACAATTATAATTTCTTCAAGTCTATGGGGTAGGCTACATGAAATTCCAGTTGAATAATTTTCTGCAATATAAATCCTACTTGGTTTACATTCTTTTATTAAAATATACTACTTAATATAAATATAACTTGATAAAATGTTGGTGTTATATTCCAAGCTGCTTCGATACATTACATTATAAGGATGGACAAATTGGAAGGTATTTTGTCACTAAAATTAATTTGGGACATTATTATTGTTAATAATAACTATTGTGGCAGTACAGTACAATCAATTATAAGCAAGATAACAACAAATAAGATCTAATATTCACAGCCTTACGGTACTATACGATAATTTTTTTTCACTGAATTATTAATTCAGAATCTCTATTATTATTATATTAACTACCGTACTATACTTTTTTGGCTATGATTTAAAAAATGATATGAGCTTCTCATTACAAACTCTCTAGGATTCAGGTTATAAATACAACTAAAAACCGAAAGTTATTTATTCTTGTAAATAATCAATAATAGAATCATCTTGAAATAAAAATGTGATCATTAAATCAATAATCTCACTTCATGTGCCTTAATATGCCTTCATTGTCACGTTCTTTATAGTGTTATCTAATGATAGATCATTCGTCTAAATAATTTATTCTAGTGGTAGCCTTCTGCTGAGCTATTTCGATAAATTCAATATTTCAATAATTTCAAGTAACTTATTATTTCAGGTTGTAATGGGTGGAGTAATCTAATTCCAGAAAAGTATATTCCTGGTTAATGTGAAAACAATTCCTTGATAAGGAATTATACATACCAGCTTTAGTAAACATCGAAGATAGTTTATTGAAATTGAACTAGTTTAAATATTGAACTTGTTTATAATGGGTTGGAAATTGGATATCTATGAATGAATTGATTTTCTTCTGTTTTAGGATGACACAGAGATTGGAGGAGTTTGAAAAAATGAATAATGAATAATGGGGCACATTTATGAACTGAATTTACATTGTACAATTATTGAAGATCCTTAATTGACTAATGAATCCAATTAAAGTTACAATAAATTATTGTGTGTATTCCACACAATTCATAATAAACGTTTGATAATCTGTTCTCCCTTATTAGTAATAGAAATAAAATTTGAAAATAAAACAAGAAAAATAAACAGATAGGGATGAGAGGGCGGCTCAATGTAAAAAATAAAAGTATAAAAAATACAATTTTACTCGCTCATTTCATAATATTCTTAAACCACAGTATACTTTCTATGTTTTTAATTCACTCAATATAAATAAAATTGAAACTACACTCCTTATGGTGGTATTTATCAACCTAGATTTCAATACTCTTGTATTTTGGAATCAAAGGTTCAAGCTATATGCGTTATATTGGACTTTTTGGTGAAACAATATAAATCGCCTTTTTTCACGGTAATTCCATGAGTATATGATACGATTCAGTTCCTTGATCAATATCAACATCCAACTGAGTAGGCTAATCATTTTAAAAAATCAAACATTGTTAATTTTTCTAGTTTTGTTTGTGAATTCATTTAAAATAGTGGGCGTCAATGAATTCATGTTTTACAATAATTTGATTATTGAAATAATGTGATTGGAATAATCCGAATTAAAATCAAAACTCAAATACCAACTGAAGGTCCAACATTACAGCTGGGATGAATAGCTTGGTGTTCTGGAATGAAATATTTTATTTTAATTGCTTTAAATAATCAACACAACATTGCTATAAAGAACAATGAATATAGAGTTAGACATGAAATGTAACCGCTTTTTTGATAGTTTAGAAATCCTCTAAACGTTTTGTTCCCACAAGTTAACAAGTTATTGCTATAAAATAAAACAAAAACAATAGATGAACATTCCAAAATTCATGTTCTCTGTATTCTCTTCAAAGTCAATTTGTGTGCTACAATTTAAATTCGTTTGATTTGATGTATTTACTGGATGGAAGAAACGTATTAATTTATTATCCTATACATTTGGCTTCATACTTTTTCAATAACTTTTCTAAACTTTTTATAAAAAAACAACAAATTGATGTTGAACACTTACATACACTCATTACACATTTAAAATACATAATATAATTCGTCGAAATATATCAATATTGGAAGTCAACTTGAGTCGAACAATAACAATTTAATCTTTATGTTTGTTGATTGTCCAGCTAATTGGGAATTAAATGTTCGTACATCATTTGACAATGTTCGTCCACGCATAGATTTCATATTCGGAAATAACTGCAAATTCAGCATATAATTATGCAATGGATCGAAGTAATATATTGGAGAGTTCCTAGTCATTTGAATCCAATGAAATTGTATTCCCATTTCTGACCAACTCTAGTCAAATGGATGAGTCAAATACAGCCATAGAGTTAGTTATGTCTTCGTCATTCAAACAGCACTCTAAAAACTCGTCCAAAGTCACTACACCATCGTTATTACGGTCCATTTTCTGAAAAAAAGGGAAACATGAAATTATTAGTTCATTGCCTACTGTAATCATCGGATGTATTTATTTTGAATCAAGTGAAAGGTGTTCGCAATGTAAGTTATACATGTGATGCCCTCATAAGCTTCTAGCTTGTGCTTGGATAATGGGAAGTATGATAATGAGAGATGAATGGATCTACAGCTTTAGGTGGGTTCCGAACAACCGGGGAGCGATTTTGATTCTCATAAATTATATTCAGCGGAGAGGTTCTCGAAAGGGGTCACCCTTATAACGGGAGTAGCAGGTGCACATCTCTTATCTGAGCTGATGCCAGCATGTTCCCGAAACAGGGAACAGAAGAGCTGATAAACATCCATGTGTTTTTGAATTATCAAGATAATTATATTGTATATAGGTTTGATACCCTAGTGAGAAAGGGCTTCCTTTTTTATGTAAAGCAAATTATAGCTCAATAATGAACAAAAAATACAATAGAAGTATGACAACGTTTTTGAGCTGTTTTGGTTGGGACCAACTTCACCAGATTTGTTTTGTTTTTAAACCACAATTTTTCTATTCCTTCCAATATGAATGACCTCAGCCTGTCAAAATTTGTCAAACGAGTATAATTTAATAATAATTATTGCTTTATGGTCAAGACAAGAAAGACGAGATTAATCAGCGTTTAGAAATGAAATATTTATAGATGAATGATAGAGTGAGAAGAATGGAAGGGAGAGTGGTGTGAAAGATGGGCGATTGTGTCGTGGTCGGCTGAAATGAGAATAGCGTCAGATAGAGTAGGCAATCCATTTCAGCCACTCTCAACAGATTGCTCTCCATTTCACCTTTATATTCCCCTCAGGTATTTGAAGCGAGCGAAGTTTGTCGTTCGTGTACTGTGAAGATTTGCCCAAACCAGATCTTTTCGACTATTTGAAGAGGTGCGCTAACCTCTTGCACAGACATAACCATTTGAAACAGCAAATTTGTCCTCGGGAAATGGAAAATGCCCGATAGCCTTTCCTCCGAAAGCATTAATCAATGGTGGTGGGGTGAGGGAAGGAGGAAAAGAACCGTAAGGCTACCAACTTGATCTTGGCTCAATGAGGATGACACAACTCTGAACTTTTCATTATAACGTGGTCATAAAGTTTAGGCAGAATATTGGTAAACTTCATCGAAATTATTTTATAATTGTGTTCTGCAATGGGAATGAGTTTCTCCAATACCTAGTTCACAATGATGCTGTGATGTAATGATATGAAATTTTACCTGCTACAGAGACGCTCTCAGAGAGAGTTGAATCTTTAGAATAATATTAATGCAGTCATTTTTTCGAATCATGATAGACTTGTTGATGACAGAAAAATTAGAGGAACTGAATTCAAAATTCAAACTACTCTGATCTATCGAATTTTAGAAATTATCGTGACTGTCATGCTATTGCAAGGTTGTAACATTGTACACTCGGAAGAATTACTGTCTTGCATGCAATGAACCAAGCTCTTCAATATTTGATACAAGAGAATCACATGAATGCAAGGAGATTATATGACTTTGTATATTTTTTTAAAGAGGTTGTAATCAATGAGATGTAACCCTATATTCAATGAATACTAGCTCTATCCCCAAAATAGAACTTTGCAACTGAACATTATAACTGAAAGAATAGAATACATTCCGTAGACGGATTTTCCCTCACTTAATAATCAATAGCCTAACAGAATCAATCAATCATAATATTATTGACTCATGCCCTTCCATTTCTAAAATGAATGAATGATGAACTCGGTTCAGTATTTATTGACGATCACATCTTGCTATAAAACCGATACAGTATAATAGAAAAACCTGTCACAGAAAAGTCTATTTATTCCCCTCAAGTGAAGCAGAAGTCCCAAAGAGATGACAAATAATTGATATTATAATCTGTATTCTGTTCATGGTTAAAAGAATTACTTGGCTAATTCTGCAATTCTCACTTTGCATGATAATGAATTTATTCTGAAGAGCTATTTTTATTATTTTCCAATTGCACCAATCTTGAACTAATATTATTTCCCAATGACACCCAATCTTGGCTTAACATGCATTTATTTTTGTCCTTGATGTTCATATTCACAATATTCTAACTTACATATCACTCCTGCTCTTATAATTGAATCGTGCTTGAACAAACTTATAAAATTGAAGAAATTCATGCCATTTGAAACTTTTAAATCGATATACAACACAATACGAGTGTTAATAAGAGTCAAGCCCACTCATTTCAAGCAAGTAGACCTACGATTTCACCGGTACAACCAAGTTGGCCTAATAGAACTCCCCAAAATAGAACTTTCCAACTGAACATTATAACTGAAAGAATAGAATACATTCCGTAGACGGATTTTCCCCTCACTTAATAATCAATAGCCTAACAGAATCAATCAATAATAAAATTATTGATTCATGTCCTTCCATTTCTAAAATGAATGAATGAACTCGATTCAGTATTTATTGACGATCACATCTTGCTATAAAACCGATACAGTATGATAGAAATCCTGTCACAGAAAAGTCTATTTATTCCCCTCCAAAGAAGTAGAAGTCCCAAAGAGATGACAAATGATTGATATTATAATCTGTATTCTGTTCATGGTTAAAAGAGTTACTTGGCTAACTCTGCAATTCTCACTTTGCATGATAATGAATTTATTCTGCAGAGCTATTTTTATTATTTTCCAATTGCACCAATCTTAAACTAATATTAATTCCCAATGATACCTAATCTTGGCTTAACATGCATCGTTGTCTTGATGTTCATATTCACAATATTCTAACTTACATATCACTCCTGCTCTTAGTAATCGTTGCTTGAACAAAACCTTATAAAATTGAAGAAATTCAAATTCATTTGAAACTTTTGAATCGATATACAACACAATACAGTGTTATTAAGAGTCAAGCCACCTCATTTTCCAAAGCAAGTAGACCTACGATTTCACCGGTACAACCAAGTTGGCCTAAATCGATAATTGGAGCAATCTAATTCATTGGCACCATTGCAACACCATTGTTGTTCAATGGTAGGTCAAATTGGAAGTGGTCTCTGATTAGGAATGATTATGCAGCTGAATATTCGGGAATCTTTGAATAAATAGACAAAGTACATACAAAGAGCACATACGCTGTGCCGTGAGACAGCTGCATTGCCTCAACAACAAGCTTTAAAAGGCTGAAAGCAAATTGTTATTTAGGTCCACAAACAAAGGCAAACAGTACATGGTCAAAAGCACATCATCGTGTTGGGATGCTGCATGTCCGTCTATTCAGGCCTACGTAACAGCAGATGATTCGTAACAAACAGTGTACTTGGTAAACATAATTCCAACGAGCCTCGATTGAGTAGGCTATTCCTATCTCTTCATTACACATAGGAGCATATTTATGAGAGTGTATTAGACAAACCATTATCTTCAAAAAATTTTGAATTCACCACCAATTTAAGGAAAACCTTGTCAATCGATCTGATCAACTTATATCTGATTAATTTATATTAAGTTGATTGTTATCACCAACTGACATCTATGATAAAAGGGAGGGATATCTAGGTGAAGAGTTTTCATCGCTACTGGGAAAGGAAAGATCACCAACTAAGAAAGCTTCCTATTAGGCCTACTCATAATACACTTTTGTACATTTTTATTGATCGATAATATTTCCCTTCAAATCACCTCATCCAATCCAAATCTATTTTCAAATTGCATGTCTTGCCAAGGAGTTGAGTATGAAGCAAGTTTAATGAACCAGATGGTCAAATCGCCAAAACCAACTAAGTGCTCCACCATTTTTGTCTACACCAGTTTTCTCTTCTTGAGAAAATTCAATTTTCAATTTGATATAGATATTGCGCATTCAATAATTGAGCCTTATTTTTAAATTAACATAGATACTTTTTAATGAACGTGATACTCCGGTTTCACGGATTATTTGATAGCAGAATTCGCTCTTCAAGTGTTGAAGATAGACCGGAAGCGGTGATCTGTGCAAGACATTTGCTGAGAGCAACATTTTGGTGTGCAATAAAATAGATTTACGAGATAGTACAAAGTATAGTAAGTAGTCAAGCGCTTTTGTTTCAAGAAGCTTCCAATTGCAGCAGATGAAGGATGCTGATTTTGCTTCTACCTATCAACTCAACGACCCAAATAAACTTCGAGAGTAGACTTGGACATAAAACTTTGTAATGAGGAAGACATCTTTGCCCTAAACTCTAAAAAGCGTACAGTCTGTCTGAATTCAATCATTTGCTCCAGACTTTATGTTCCAGGAGTGCTTTATTTTCAAACTGGATCAGGTTTAAGATTTGAACTATTTTCACGCAGTGAATTAATCAATATGTGTGTTCTTCCATCCTGGTTGTAGAGTGACTGGTTCACCTTTCTTCCAATAAGTCATAAAATTCTTAATATTAATTTTACAAACATAAAACTATGAAAGATTTATTAAAATTTGGTAAGATTGCCCAGAAAATTTTGTTGGATGAGAAACACTTGAAAAAATTGATCGAAGTTACGATCTGTGCTATGGAGCTACTTTCATCCTCTTCCAGACTTCTCCTTATTACGAACATGAGGAGTTTTCGTGTCAACCATCTAGTCCTGTTAAATTAGAGTTATTGACATTCAAAGTATGAATACAATGACAAACCTTCCATCGGGAAACACATGAGAATTCAATACTGATGGATTCCAAGTGATTTATATTATTTTTCTGATTGTGATAATACAAGTTATATTTTTTGATGATAAATAAGAATACCAACAGTATTACTTACTTTATAAGAAGGATGATTTTGGTTCAAGAATAAGATTCGGGCTGATTAGTGGATATCAAGACCCTATCATTTGTTGTTTATCAGTAGCCTATCTGCCCTTACTCTCCACGCTTGCAATAAAGTCGGAGTCTGAGTGCTTAGCATTTAAAACTTATGGCACTTGACTTCACGAAGGAGCAGCCCTAGGGCAGTCATTTACTCGAGCCACACCCTTGAGACGGGAGGTAATGTGAATTGGGCTCACACGTCTCGTGGAATGATGGTCATATTGTTGAAATGGCACAGGAGTAAACGTGACAGGAGTATTCGTAACTAAGTTTTTATATACACTCTCCTCAAATTATGTCCCTCTCACATGAACTGAAGCAGATTTATTTAAATCATTTCTAGTGGAAATAATACTAGCATATATCGAAAATAAGCGAATAGGAGAAATCTATACTATTATAATAGAAAGATTATAGCAGTAGTGTCATAAAACTTGTGGAAATTGAATAGCCTTCTGTTTGCGATTTGGAGTTTGAAGTTTGAAGAAAACTCTCTCATTTATTCATAAAACAATATGATAATTGATGGTCAATTGATATTAATGGTAAATTAATATTTAAAAGATATTAATAAGATCTGAATAATTATTATTGTGGATGATTTCTTTGCGAGGAGAGGAGCGAGATGACATTTTAGAAGTTGTAGATGTAGCTGAAGTGGAGGGATTAAGCTTCAATGTTGGGATGATAGCTGAATCAATCATTCTCACTATACTTCTTGAAAAAATTAAAAAAAAAACCACAGAATCTGGTCAAAAATTAAAAAACAGATCTTCATATGAAGTGAAAATGCCCTTCTACATTTTTAATCCATTTTTAGAATTTTTGAACCATGCCTTCTCATTATAAGATCGATTGAACTTTTTGCTCGCAATCTCTTACAATATTTTTTGGGGTACCTATTGTCCCTATTCGTTCTCACCTATTTTTTGGTTACCTAAACATTACCTTTGTTTATATCACAATATGTAATGTGAAAGGAAATCCGTAAAAAATCCGAAACAGTAACTTTTTACATTTTTTAAAGATTCTCAATTCGTCATTAATGATGAATTAAGGCAGACTATGGTGAGATCTGAATCTGGCCAGGGTTAACTCTGAAAATGCAGAATCTACAAAAACTTTTTTCTATGGCTCATAATTCATCAAGTGGAAATTATGAGACGATTTAACCCAGATTTTCGTCAAGAAATGGGATGCTAATTCGAATGTACAAGACAATGAAGGGGCGCAAGAGTCTTTGCAGAGATTTCATGATTGATTCGCAGAAAAACGGGCAAGAAAGAGACGCTATTAACAAAATGAAGCGACTTGACTCGAAAATGGATCTTGAAAGGTTTGTTTGAGAAAGGCTGATGACAGCTATATTCGGTTAAAAGTCTTGTCTCATTTGTATAAATGTTGGCAGCTGAAATGATAATGGCTGTCTGTGAGGAGTGATGGAGGGAGAGAGAGCGAGAAGTTGGCCAGACGCTAATGGCAGACAAGGATGGGAATGAGGAGGAGGTGGAAAGAGAATATGTCTCGGAAATGGACCAAGCAAGACCGCGAATGAAGACGATCAATCAAGCGGATGATGTGGGTAGGTGCGAAGAGTGGGAGAGGTCCTTGACGAGAGAGAGAAGATCGAGATCAAGTCTTAATTACACAACGTCGGAATTCAACCTTAATTAATCTTTCTCTAATGACATCACAAAAGGTTGACTCCGAGGTATTATGCGTCATGGCACTAGACGCTACGTCTTTGTAGTCTAGACGCTAGCAACTGATCTAGACGACTGATGCACTCATGCTGAATACAAGTATTGGCTTGTTTTCATCTTGCAACAGCAAGATGATTATTTCATCAATAATGCAACTGCAGATTAGTTATGCAGGATCAAGAGTACTTTGTTTCCAATCAGCAAGTTTTGACGCCAAAATATTATACAGTATGAACAAAGCAGATAAAAGATTTTCTGGAGTTTCATTTTAAACTTTGATCACTTCAGATCAAAGCACTGTTCTTAAGATCATTGTACAACATGAGGCATAGGCTATGATTGACAAAATAAATCACCGACTTCAATAGCGTTCAATAGAAAATGGAATGTTTGATGGAAATGGAGGCATGATCTGAATCTTGTTACCCCATTCTCATTTTATTATTATTATTTTAATCCTTTATACACTAATAATTACTAGATTATCGTAAATTCACTTTAGATGAAAGCACTCATCTTAAGATCATTATACCACATGAGGCATACTGGAAATATGATTGACAAAATAAATCACAAACTTTAACACAGTTCAATACAAAATGAAATGAATGATGGAAATGGAGGCATGATCTGAATTTTATTACCCCATTCTCATTTTATTATTATCACTTTCATCCTTCATACACTAATAATTACTAGATTATCGTAAATTCACTAATATTGATCCACAGTTGAATGTATAAAAAATATTTCTTTCATCAGTTTCAAACTCTTAACTTTTAAAAGGTGTTGCATGACATCCAATATTTAATTTTGAAAAATGACTATCCTGCGTTGGAAAAGACTATTTAAAACTTTCAAGAAAACTTGAAGAAAAATATTCATCAGTCAAGAAATATACTATGCGATTCATCAGAAAAGTGGATCAGAGTTGATCAAAGTAGATCAAAGTTGATATCAGGTATAAGAATCGATTCTGCTCTGGGAAATATCTGAAGGGAATATTATGATTCATTGTGAGAGTGGGTTGGTTATTCAAGTTGCATAAATCTTCTGGTTCTCGAAGGAAGGCGAACGGATTGATTTTCCAAGATTTAGGTTGAAAATAGCAAACTCTGCTCTGATGAGGATCGTTTGATTGAACCGCTTTCAGATTGAAAACAATTCAATTTCGGGAAGCTGAGATGAAAGAGATGACTGGTGTGCAAATTAAGGCAACATTAAGCAGGAGAAATGCTTTTCATCGTGAAGCCTTTGTGGTAGGCTTTGATTCGGGCCTTCTTGGCAATTCGGCTGGTCAAAAGGACTTATGGAGCGTGGATATGGTGGGAGGGGGGCAAGCGGCAAGGTTGGCTATACACGATGTGTGTTCTGTGTAGTGCCCGTGTGTGGGGTGGGGGTTGGGTACTGAAAGCACAACTCAAACATTTCCTTTGACTCTCGGATGACAATATTGTCTTTACACCAGCGCTGCCTTTGTTACTACACAAACACCATTGGACTTGTATTTATTCTAAATTTTGAGATGTTCGTTCATTCATTCACATTCAGATAACATAGGCATTGTTTTTCCAAAAATATCACACAAAACCTTTTGTTTCTACAATTTCAAAAACAAAATTACATAATCCATAAGCATAAATTACATGAGATAAGTTGACTTGATACCAAATAAGTTAGTTGATTTTAATGGTGTTACATTAATGATTATTTGTAATTCGAAATCATTAAGAATACCTTTTTTTTCTCTCAATATAGGTAATATCGTTATTGAAAAGTTATTTAAGTACTTAATCAAATACGTTAGTTGACTTTTATGGTGTTACATTAATGATTATTTGTAATTCGAAATCATTAAGAATACCTTTTTTTTCTCTCAATATAGGTAATATCGTTATTGAATAGTTATTTAAAACAGGATTTCAAAATAATAATTCATCAGGAACTTTGGAATTCGAAACAACTTTCTTCTTTGAATAATATTTGTACTGTGGATGTCCCTGTTCATTGAAATATTCTGTCAGTACTTCGCCATTTAGACCAAGAAAGAGTATCCTGGGGAAGTAAGCCCCGTCAGTGCTTAAAGTGCTTAATCATAAAACCTATGTGAAAAATAGGTTATGCAAGGCGAGGTCCCCCTACGGGGTTCCCCACCGTTTAAAGCCGATACACTAATAACAATAATAAACACAAAACTATGAGCATTGGAAAGCCATTCAAGTAGCCTTCTGTTTGTGAAGCTCGAAAAGGAATGATTCTAGAAAGATTCAATGGTCTTCGAATGAAATGGAATTGGAATGATTTTTTAGCAAGTCAAAATGTTCTCTACACATTCTACACACCAAACCATTGAACATTATTAGATTGATCGATTTCAATCAGCATTCAAATTGTGCGGTAAATTCAGTTAGCCAAATTCGAAATTGATCTCAAATTATATTGATTGTTTAATCAACGATTAATTAAGGAGATAGATGGACATTGCTCGCAGGGAGGACGCACTGTCAAAGTGAGATAGAGCAAGACGTTGCTGCCCTGTCACCAATACAATTGCATTATGCTGAATGCATGTATGCCATAGGGCTTAACGGATAACCCAATGAACTTGTATCTAATCGCCGCTGACCATTGGTGCATACTGACTACCCAAATTCAGCTATATTGCATTAATCCCATTCAGATCTACTCATTAGCATACAATAATTACCCGATGTAATAATATTTAAGATGGATAAAAAAGTCTTGAACAAAACTATTAAACTTTTGAATACAAAACTAACATAATTAACATAATTGATCATATTATAGTATTACAATAATAGATAATGAATAATGCTGCGATAATAATATTAATGAATTTACTTAACTATTGGATGCAATAGTTAAGTGGGTCCTTATACATTCAGAACTCTCATTTGCATCCCTCAAATTTAATATTCAAATTACATGTACTCCTGATAAAGATATGAACTTTTCAGATTTTTGAATTTCAAAAGGTCATAATATAGATTTTTCTGTTTCATTTATCGACTAGAACTCAGCAGTTATTTGTTCAGTGGGTTCTTATACATTCAGAACTCTCATTCTCTATCACCTGTTATCAGATTTACGTGTACTTCTGAAAAAGTAGTCATTTTCAGTAGAAGGTAGCAGTATATTTTTCAAATTCAATTTTTCTTCTTCAATTTCACGGATAACTATTGCTGATTTTTATCAGGATGTATGGAACTATTCATCCTGCATCCAGAACTCTCAATTTCTTATGTGATTCTGACAAATGTACGTCCGACTTCACACTGGCATAGAAACCTATTAAGATACAAAAAATTTTATAGAATTTATGATAGCATTTCGTTCTGATTGCTTTATTTTTTTATAAACAATGAAACCTAAATAGAGAATACAATTTTGCTTTTGTCATGATGAATCGTGATATTTTTCAATATTTATCTCAATTTTCTTATTTTGACGTTGATTTGTGTAGAACGAATAAATTCTATAATTCTTTTAATTTATCAGAACAATTCTCTTAGCTTCAGGAGTATTGCTGTTCCACTGTATCGAATCAGTCAATTAGAGAACAGGTTGGAGGAGACAGTCATTTCGTCACAAAGTTTATCTCGCAATGCGATTGGTGGTCGTCCTTTTAAGCCCAGCCCCCATTTGGCCATGCCTCCAGCCAATTACAGGCGAGCAGTACAAAACGAATTGGCCTGTTGATTTCAAAGTTCGCCGATAGATGGCGTTGACTAACTTGAAATATTCAATGATAAATAATTAATGTAATTTGAAGCATGATTATTAATTATTAATTATAGACTACTATTAAATATTAATTATTTGAGTCAATGTAGCCTATATTATCCAAAAGAGACTATGTTAGATCTAAATTTATGTCGAGAATTTCATTGACACATCAAATAATAAAAACCCTGTATTAAAAAGCATGGAATAGTTTTGGATCATAGATTCGGGTACTTGTAGAGTTCATAATGATATACATTAGTTTATTTATTGGGTTGTTGGTATGGGGACGAACATCAAGAAAACTAAAAAAAAAACGATTGTTTTGTACAACAGCAGAGACAATTCTTCTTCTCAGGATAAAATTGTCTTTGACAACATTAACAGTACTAGAACAGAACAGGAAACATTAGAAAAGTTTATGCTATGCGGGTAGAAATAAATAATTTTAATATTGGGCTCACTATATTAGAGAATCTCGTATCCATATAGTTTGGGATGTTAACAAGTCAGAAATGAACAGTTCTCCCTAATGCTATTATCATAACCTATCTCTCTCTCTTTTGGTATTCACCTATCATGTGAGTGGATTCTGGTCTTCCTTCTTTTTTTTCTGCTCAGACCTTTGTGGACTGTTATGTTATTGATGCTTTCTACTCCAAAAATCACAACATATCGTATATTTCCATCCCCAACCAATGACTATCATTCATGAATTTTTATACTCCCTTTTTTATACTTTTGTTGTGAAACATCCAACAATGGCTGAAATGATGACTATAAAATCAGGTCTCATAAAACAAAATGTTTTTGTCTTCCATAAATCCTTTTATTGAAAAGCTTAATTGAAATCATCCGCTTCATTCAGTGATAGTCATGTTTTTTCGTTGACAGTCATAAAAACCACTCAATTACCCGAGTCTGTTGAGTTTCTCTCTCCAAAATGATATAAATATAATATTTTATTACACTGAGAGAGATATATGTATATATATTCTAAGTTACTATATGCCTACTCTCAGTTACAGTTTCTCAATTTTTCAACAACACCATTTTTGGATTAACCGTATATTGAGCTTTAGCGTTAGGATCTTATTTAGAAACATAATATGAAACATAATAGAGTTAAAAGTTAATGATGTCAATAATAGAAGATAATGATGAGTCTTGATAGAAGATACAGATTTCAGACAATCTGAGCCCAATTAACAATTACTGTTGTATTACTGGAATTGGAATAACAAAATCTTGTTCACATGTTATCATGCTCCGCATAGATCTTGCTATTGGCTTGAGTCTTGAGAAGTGTTTTATAGTCATTAAGCCAGTGTGAACTTATTTTAGTATAGATAAAAAAGCAAATTCATTCAGCACCTTTCATTGTAAACCAATGGAGTTGTAAACATCAATGTGAATTGCACGTTAAAATTATGCTTAGTCAGTACTGTATTCAGTAATGTATTTAAGCAGGCTAAATGTTTTGCAAAAGATAATAATCCATAAGTATTCTTGAAATTAAGAAAAAATTCAACAAGAGATCAAGTTGAATAACTAGTTTTTCTTTGACATGCAAAATTTATTTTTGCAATGATTTTGTGGGAGGTTGCCTCTGGGACCTCTTTAGAAGGCAAACCAGTGATATTTTGATAAGAATGACTAAATCACCTATGACTTATGGCCTTCATTGTTAACTTTACATGATTTCAACCACTGGTAATTATTGACTCTCATTGATATTTGAATCAGCAGATGATACAAGGTAATAAGAGATTTGAAAATATTGATATCCATAAGGTTTAAATTCACCTATGTACAGATTCGGCTTCCATCATTATCAAAACCCTATTTGGGAAGGCATCTACTTATTCATATATCTTATTGATATTAATAAGGTTTAAATTCACCTATGTACAGATTCGGCTTCTATCATCATTAGAAACCTATTTTGGAATGCATCTACATCTGATAACACATGCTGACTGTACTCGTCAGTAGAAAAGTGTTCAGGTATCAAAGGAAAAGTCTACCCGTGGAAAGTTTCAAAGCTATCAGTGTATCACTCTATCACGTAGGATGGCGAAGAGTTGGATTTGACAGAATATTTCGTTTTGAAGCTTTCCCCACAAACTCAATTACAGAATTTCTCATTTTGTCTCAGTTATTCTGTGATCCTCTTCCTCGTACTTCCCTCCTGTTTTATCACATGATTTTTCTCTCCCACATACATTACCTCCCCTCATTCTCCGTCTCTCTCTTTCGGTGGCATTAATCAAATCAATCCAAGTAATCCGCGCAAACTTTGGAACCGCGCTGTAACTAAGTTCAAAACTCGAATTATTCATCCCTAAAGGAAGTGACAGCAAGTTTTTGACAATCCCTTCCTATCGTTTAATAACACCTGAGAGTTTGATCCATACAGCTCTCTTCCGAAATCTCCTTTCAATTATTTTTTTGTGAACTGAATCAAAACAAGAGTGAAGAACAGATCAAAGAATATATAATTATGTGGAGCACGTATTTTTGAGTCTCCAACGTTCAGCAAGCAACTAAGCATTTAATTGATCAAATAATCCCTAATTAGTGGGACAATGATTGAATAAACCCCATCGGTCATTCAGCACTTCAGATTAGCGATCTCCCTGACAATTTAATGCATAATATTCATAACATTATATTTCCAATTGAGTCTTAAACATACTAGAAGTTTTTCACTCTGGCTTTGCAATCCATCTTATACAATTTCAATTAATATTTTTGTTTATTGATACAACAAAATTATCGATTGGATCTGATATGATTATGTGTAGTTCATGATGTTTTAAAACTAGTAGTTCTGTGAACAGTAGACCTCACGAAAAAGCCATGCTAGCTGAAATCAGCTGTCAATGCGTTTACCCGTAAATTAGCGGTTTTCTTGTCCATGTGTACAGAATTGGCCCTGTCAACTGTATCGAGAGAGATGTTGTCAGGCGCCCCCCAAAATACGATATGTACAAGTAATTTAATCGTACGTCTAATTTGATTTTTTTAATTTTTTACATTTTCATTTACTTTTTATATTCTATATTTTTATTTTTTTTTAATTTCCATTTCTTTTCTTATCATTTATTTATTTTATTTTTTAGTTATTTATTTTTTTAAAGATACGCGACGTTCCACAAGCCGCCGCTTTCGCGGCTCCCCTCTGACTGCAGCGAAAAAATCTTATTCTGACCCAGCTGATGATCATTCCATATATTTTTTTCCACACCTCATATTGCAATCTAGTCTAAGAAGACTAATGAGCAATTTTTTTCTAATCTACTATTATTCAAATTGATAAGTTTAGCAGCTCTCACTAGGACTACTACTTTTAAATACTAACAAATAACATAGATTAATAATCATAATTACATAACATAAATGATAAACTATTTGTGCACTAAGATCACATTAGGATTCACACTATAACACTGCTCTGCTTTTGACACTCTCACACCACAACATCACACAATTCGAAGGGTTTCGTCCGCTTCAACCTGCGCAGCTGGGTGTTGTCGAGTAGCTGGGTAACTTCTTCGTTATCATGCTGTTGGATCTTCTCAGCATGCTTGCGAGCAAAGCGCCCGATTTCACTGTTGACAAACTCCACCTTCAAGTCTCTGTGGATATCTGCATTCCGGATGAATCTTGGTGCATTGACGATGTTCCTCAAAACCTTGTTCTGGAAGCGTTGGATTATATCTACATTGCTCTTGCTGGCACAACCCCAGAGTTGGATTCCATACATCCATATGGGTTTCAGGATTTGCTTGTAGATGAGAATCTTGTTGTAGAAGGAAAGTGTTGAATTTCTTCCTATCAACCAGTATATTTTGCTGTATCTTATACCAAGTTCTTCTCTCTTTTTCTTCACATGTGCCTTCCAGCGCAATCTTGTATCCAGAGTCATCCCCAGGTATTTAGCCTCATTAGCATATGGGACCGGTTTTCCATTGATGATTAAGGGAATTTGGGCGAATTTGCGGTTGGTGAAGTTCACTTGTACAGATTTTGTCTCATTGATCTTGATCCTCCATAGTCTAGACCAATTAGAAATTTCACCAGCAGCATCTTGAAGTTTCTTCATTGATTCCTGACAGTTATTTCCTAAAGTTAATACAGCTGTGTCATCAGCAAAAGTAGCCACAGTTTGATTCTCCATCATTCCATATATGACGATGTTTATATTCTGACCCCGCGAACTCAAACCAATTATTATTATTAAGCTTATGGCTTTTTTGGCGGAGAGACCCTTTCGGGTTTTCCACTTCGCCGAATTATCCAGTTTTCCCTAATGGAAAATATGGAAAACATTATAGGTTAAGTCCAACACTGAATTTTCAACTTATAAGTCCCGAAAAATCCTCAAAATAATTTTTTTTTCAATTCATAGATACAGAACTAATACGATACTCACGAAAGCACATTTCAAATTAAATAGGTATTGAATTATACAAAAAAATTCAAACTCAAACCAATCACTTAATTTTATAAGGTTATGAAAATTCACACGTTTGAAACTTTATGCTTTAAAACCTCAAAAACATCACCAGTTCCAGTCCCAGAGGTAGGTCGAATAAACTTTGAAGCAGGATTATTCTCACTCTTAATATTAACGATGAATATTGAAACCCATGAGGATTGAATGAAATATTGTGAATGGTTTTTTGACATGTGCATAGACACATTCCATCATCATATTTTATAAAAATGTTTCTTCAAACAGATCACTGTTAATAATCATCTGTTAATAATCATCTTTGAAAAATCATCTGTTAACGCACGCATTCTCGTGCAACTTTCAACTTATAGTCTTTATCTCATCGTAATAAGATTACATGGGATCCTTTGTGGTCCTCCATGCTCGTGCAACTTTCAACTTCCACTTTCAACTTATAGTCATTTATTCAATTCAAAATAAATCCTATCACGTGTTCCATATAGCTATTGTATATTCCATACAGCCATTCATATATAGCTATATTCCATACAGCCATTCTCTTTCCCTTCTATTTCGTCCTCAAAAGGCAAAATTAAAAAAAACCTTACATATACATCGTCGCGCAGTCTCAAAATGAACATTCCTGCCAAATCTTATTGAAATCTGTCAATGCGTTTAGCCGTAAATGCATTACAAACAAACAAACAAATCCACAAACGAACAAACAAACAGACGAAAGCCAATGGACTTGAAACTAGACTTCACTTCGTAGATGACTGAGCTTCGCTCAGTCATCTCTTCGTTCGGTCAACCACACTATAGAAAATAATTCAAGTGACCAGTATTCGATGAATTCCATATTTTTATTTCTTATAATTGTCTGCGCCTCATACTTTTCCAATTGATTGTGCTGCTTTTGAGAGTGAGTAACAATCTATAGATTCTTAGTTTTGTTCGATAATCTTGTGTGAAAAATACTTGGAATGGGATAGAATAGAATAGAATAGGATTACTGCCTTTACTTTTTGTCGAGAATGGCGAAGTTGAGGTGCAGTCGGCCCTCTCTTACACTTGCAAGTGGGGAAAATATATATTGTTGGGCCTAGAAGAAATTGAAAGAAAAATGTAAAAAAAACAAGAATAAAAAAAAGGAAGAGAAAAGTTTTGAAGTCGGAACCGGTACCTAATCCTTGAAAGAAGATAAATCTCGTACGAAGAAATTGGATAAGCCCAATTAGACTATCTACCAAGGTATCTACTAAGGTATTAGAATATCGAATTTATTAGAAACACGTATTTATGGAATATTGAACAGCTAACTTCAAGTTGAACACTAGTTGTACACTAGAAATGCCCTTTCTAAATCAACCAGAAATGTGCTTTCTCTAGTATTCTCTGGTATTCTCTAGTATCTAGACTCTAGTATCATCCTCTAGTATCTAGACTAGATGGTGGACAACATAAAGACAACCGATGAAGTCTAACGCCAAGACGCTATGCTTTCTCTGTGCTTTATGTTTTATGCCATGGCATAATGCAGGTCTTTTCTAAAATATTCAGAGAGTACTGGTTCACTTTGTAATTAGTAGAATCGGAGATAATACAAATCTGGATTGGATATTTGGTTAGTCCATACAGATGACCACCAAAAAGTGCTATTAGATCAGAGATATAGATGATATGATGTAGATGAAATGGATAATCCATTGCATCTATATCAGATCTCTAATCTAATAGCACTTTTTGGTGGTCATCTGTTTGGGCTAACCAAATATCCAATTCAGATTTGCATTATCTCTGATTTTACTAATTACAAAGTGAGACGTGATTTATGTAGACATGAGAAAATGCTGACCTGGAATATGGAGTCGACCTTGGTAGTGACGGCATTTTCCTCGATGCCTGGCTCCGTGTACTTGCCCATCAGATCGTAGACGGCGTTCACGATGTCCGTCATTTCTTCGCGCGTTATCCGTCCGTCGCCGTTGATGTCGTACAGAGAAAACGTCCAGCGCAGTTTCTCGTCCAGCGATCCCCGCGATAATATCGATAGTCCGTGTACAAAATCCTGCAACAAAACGCAGTCAAATAGAATGAATAAACGGATAATTTTTATTTAGTAAAAAAATTATAAATGAACGAATCATTTTTATCAATTCAAAAACTAATAAATAAACGAATATTTTAATTAATAAAAATATTCATCAATGACTGTATTTGACTTGTATGTGAAGATGATATCTGTTGTTATTGAATAACATCAAATATCATAAATAACATCAAATCAAAAATAATATAAGTAGTGGAAATTTCAAGTCTTCTCGGTAGATCTTTCAATGCAGTTCGTCACAAATACTGAATATTATCGGAATGTATTCTATTAATATTATTAACATGGTTATTAAAGGCCATACGCTAAATAATAATAATAAACGAGATGATACAAACTCTCACAAATATTAAAGTGAATAAGAAATTGTTGGAGCAATGTGCATTTTGTATTAGTGATACCAATGTCTTGATCAATTTAGAAGAATAATGACACTAGATTCGTTTCCATGAATCAGTGACATCACCAAAATATTGCTGTTTGAGTACTGATTCAGATGGAATGAATGAATAGAAAGTGAGACGTGATATGGAGAATAACAATACAAAACTGTTTGTTCGCTCCTACCCAAAAATGTAATAAAAATACAAGAATGGGGAAGCATGAATATAAGAGTGTATGATGTGGGCCTATCACATACTGAGGGAGTATTAGAAGAGATTCAGGGAATAGGGTAAGCGGGACTAGAAGAGAGGGAGAGAGAAAGAAAGAGGATGAAGAGAGAAGAGAGGGAGTGAAAGAGAGAGAAAGAGAGAGAGAGAGAGAGAGTGAATGAGAGTGGAGAGAGTGAGAGCGTGAGAGCGTGAGTAAGAAAGAGGGAGTGATCAGCTGGTGGGCTAGATGGATGCTAACGGGTTTGGAAGAGACGTCTGTAATGGAAAGTTTTATGCGTCCATAATGTTTCCGACAATATTTTCTGCTCATCTTTGCCTCATGCCCGATTATGGCAGAGGTCCAATGGAATCGCTCGCTGCAAAATGCCGGGTCGCTGCGGAGGATGTCAAACGACTCAAAATTGGATTATTGTCAAAAATCTAATAATGCGATAGCGGCAGGGACGGGGAAGATGGAATTGCTATGCTTCCTAACATAATTTGCACATTCCAATAAAATATTTCCAAGTCGAACCGCTCACTTCGGCAGGTCAAGTGTCTTCAAACTCTCGAGTTTCCCCTCTAAAATGCCTACTTATCGGTATTGGAAAAGTTATTTTCACAGTGGCCAAAAAAGAAAATGGATGAGTCTCGATTCAACTGCTGCTTCTCCAAATTTCATCTCGCAATTTGTCTCCTTGGATGGGAAGATTCTTCTCAATCCGGTTTTTGTTCACACTGAAATTCTCAAAACACTTTGTCGTAAGATAAGACTGTATCTTTTCTATTTCTATTTATCTATCTCTTATCTTCCATATATCTATTTATAGCGACTTAACAAAATTAATTAAATAAGATAACCGATAAATAAATCATCTAATTGACAGAGATTTTCTTTTATCGTATGGCTTTTTATTGGTGGGGAGACCCTTACGGGTAAGTTCCACCTCGCCTCATTGCACAATTTTTTGTGACAGAGAATTAATAATATTAGACAAGTAGCACCAATAGTTTTATAGCACTTGGAGCATTTTCGTTCAATCATTTAATTGCTCTTTAATTTTTTATCGTTACTTGAATAAAGATCTACGGTCGATCTGCCGTAAAACCGAGAAAAACTGCCGTGAAGTGAGGTAATTTGACGCGCAGCTCAATAGTTGTTCCATTGACTTATTGACTTTCATGTTTTCAATCATAGATCTTCGAGTAGATATTTGAGAAGAACTTTGAGATTTATATTCTAGTGACATAAAGCATCAATGAATGCTAAGTAGCTTATATTCAAACTCATTTCAGTTTCTCCAAATTATGCTTCATTTTCCGTTCAATCGGCAAGTAATTAGGAATTGTAACAAATTGAAGAGTGAATTACTGAATGAGCTCTAACGCGTTGAAGCGGGAGTCAGACGAGAACATACGAGGTGTTACACTTGGGAAACCATTGGAGTACTTATTAGATTGGAATGTTGTGAGGATTGCAAGAGAGAAAGAAGTGGAATGTGGTGGGGATGATATATGTGCATGACGTGTGCCTCATGAGAATATGCAGAAATAAGTCAGCCGTGGTAATTGAAGAGCGATGCGCTGCTCACACCTCCCTTTAATCATGCGCGGACGAGAAGTTAAAATTCAATTTTTCCAGATTACTGTACGTTGTGAGACACCTTTTGAGCTGGATGGTGGAAAATATGTATTCTTTCATGAATTCTATTTCAGCGCATGAAATTTGCCGCGATTTTAATTGCATTTTCGGAGGAGAAGCGCTTTGATGTTGATGAAAACAAAAGAAAGGAAAAAGTGAGGTGTATCTCGAATAGAAATTTAGGTTCATGTGACGGAGACCGAGCCGGGGGACTCTAGCCTGAGATAGTAAGAGGGATAGAAAAGGACAAAAAGTTCATTGCTTGGAATTCAATTTTCTGGTTGAATCATTCACCTCTTCTCCCCTTAGCACTCCATCCATCCTATCACTCCCGCATCATCTCATACGCCGCCGTCATCTGTGCGGCTTATCCTTTACCCCTCTTCACCCCTCCCCTAACTCCCACAAATTCAGCTTCTTGTTTTTCTTGTCAGTCGGTGCTGAACCTGGTATAGCTGCAACGCTTCAACGTCATATTACACAATATTCTTGGCTTTTTACGTAAATTTAAATTGAAAAGCACTGAAGATCGAGTGAAGTTCACCTATCTTTCCTCTAGCACAGCTAGTCGATGAAATTGAATCTGGAATGAGATTTTGAAATCCCATCTTCCATGTATGCTTATTGATATTTTCCACTAAAAATATTGACTTTGTATAAAAGGAGAATAGAATGTACCAATACAGGAACGCATGAGATCTGATAAAGTTTACTGATTATTTCAGTACTTGTGAAGGGTCTTTAGAATATTGAAGTCAAGTCTAAACATCATAAACTTACTCAAATAACTGAAACACATTCCATACATTCAAATGAATATGTTAGCAATAATAATTCAATCTATAAGTAGTAGAATTGTCTTCGATATTGCTTTTAGTAATAAATATGATTGGGCATGACAATTTCAACATAGTTCCCTCAAATAATTACAAATTGCTCTTATTCTTATGCGTTTCATGTGTCATGTGTCACAAGCTCACATTCGAAGCTAAGCTTGATTAAGAAGAATTACTACAATCTTGTATGATACTGGTAGGCTACTTATCAACCGATATTCGAATGCTACGAAATTTTTTAGGCTAAGAGATTTAATATTATATTGTTCTCAAGTGTTTCAGGTTCAAGCTTTGTGAAATTTTTAGAGATTAACAGTTCAGTTTTCACAAGCTCAAGAAAGGTTTGTCAAAAACGATGAAATACGTACACAATGAAATGAAATGAAAACGATGATCAATGGAATCGATCAATGATCTGGATTGATTGCTCCATGAGATATTATCAAAAGCTGTCAGGTGGGGAATAGTTCGAACATGGGAAATAAGAGGCAAAGAAAATATTAGAAGTCAGAATACCGTGAAGATTTCTCTTTCGAAAAGTCACTCGAAATATGACAATATGTCACTATCTGCAGAAAAGTTACACTCAATTCCTCTGATACATTAGAAAGTTCCACTGATGTTACGAACAGGTACTTCGTTTATTGCGTGGGTGTGGCTTTTGCTCTTTCCAGAGCATTGAAAAGGTCAAAGTATGTAAAGCCCAACAGTACTCCTCATCAGATAGACGGTAATTCAATAGGGCACAACGTTTATCACAATATTCCAAGTGAAGCACATCATTGAGCTTTTCAAAAATTCTACACAAATAAATGAAAGTATGAGCAGCCACCAGCAAACGATTTTTTTTTGTTTCCCACTCATCAAAATGATTGGTCAGTCGGTATTCGACCGCTGGAGGTGAATTGACTATTTTTTTTGTTCGTTTTCTATTTAGCTTTGACGTCAAGTTTTTCTAGTCTTTTCGTGCTCCAAGGTACGATTAGCAACAAATTGATTTCTCCGTTCTTAATGTTGGTATTGCGAGATGATTGTGAATGAAGGGTATTAAAAAAATAATTGATCAACTAGCAGAAACTGGAGCATCGTCCTAAGCAGCATAATGCAGTACTGGTGATTTGAATCGAATTTTAATCAACTAAATATGATGCATTTTTCTTTTTCATCGTATATTATTTGTTTCATTATCTATTTTTATGTTTCCATTATTTTTGTTTCATTATCCATTTTTATGTTTCCTTACTTGTTTCACTATCCACTTTTTCATTCCCATTATTTCAAAAATGTATAAGTGAGCTTGTTATGAATTGAATTAAATTAAACTAATAAATGCCGTGATTTCAGTTGTGACGAAGATGCTTGAATTAATCACGTCTGTTCGTTAATTATTCCATTATTTGATATTCAATTCAGGAATCTACTACTCTAAACTCTAATGCCAGTACTCAATACTCAATATCACACGACTTCTTGTAGGATTCATATTATGTTACTGGAAACATTATCTTTATTGCATGCAAATAATTATAACGATTTAATAAGTAGCGGAAGGAATAGTTCAGGTTGAATGTAATTTTCCGATAAAATGTGCCCCTCACTGAGTGCAGACATATTTAGTGAGCGCTAGCGTGACTAAGGCATCGTCTTCGGTTTATCAGTGAAATTCCTACTCAATCGCCGGATATAGATTAACTAATTTGCCATGCTGCTGTCACTAACATACCGTTGGACCTCACGAAACTATGTCAAGCTCCAAGTGACTCCAACTATAAAAATATGAATTGATGACATAGCTGCTGGTTACGAGGCCAGTAATACCAATATCCTGATTAGTCTTTATAAAGTTGGAGAGCCTGATCTTGACGCAGTATAGATTTTCAACTCCCGTCAACTTCACTCTGTGAAAGTAATTCTCTCTTATTTAAATTTAAAAAGAGGGGCAGGTTTAATAAAACTTAGAAGTGTAGAAATACAGAAGAATGACGAACTCACGCTAAACTGACAGATCAGCTGTAATAACACATAGTGAACATTCTTAAAGTTTTATTCAATACTTGTAATACTTCCATTATTTGTTTATTGTTAATTCAGCTTGACAAAATAATTCAAATTTAAAATCAATAATTCACTTGTGTGATTTCATACATGAATTTTAAAGATGTTGGACGACATAATCTTCTTGGACGTTTAGTCAATGTATGAACAAGAAAAAAACATCATATTTTTAATGTACCTTTGCTTCCTCTCTTGCTTGCCTCAGATTTGTATTCTCCATTGCAAAATCAATGAACGGCCTAATATTTGATTCGCAGTTGTAGATCACCTGAATCTACAACAGTCGACAAACGAATCGGTTGTGTGCAGCTGAACAGCGTTTCCTAACTGAACAAAAACTTTTTAGAGCCGATGAAATGGAAATATGCACTTTTGAGATAGTATTTCTTGTATTGGCATCGCTCTGGAACTGTTCAAATCTGCCAAAAGATGCTATATTCATTTTAAAATGTGCTCAATCGGATTATGCTACTGTAATTAGAATTAGTTATCATAGTCAACTATTAAAAACTAAGAGAGAATCGACGTATTTACTAATTTCACAAGCCTGCTACCCCCAAATTTCTAACCAGCTGCCACAGATAAATTGTCACATAATTTATTAGATTTGGAATTTTCGTTTGATGGAAAGTAAAGGGAATTGCTTTTTTGATTTGGCGACAGTGTCAAGAGATAAGGAGAAGAAAGCTTTATTTCTCGCCTCGTGACATGGCTGCTGTGTGTATTCGTTTTCCGAATTTTCCTTCCATTGCCACACGCTCACCCTCTGGGATTATCTCTGAAAGCTCTGATTCTCTTGAAGTATGATAGAACAGTGTGTCTTCTCTTGTTGGAGAAATCTTGACAAGTTTCAGGTTTCGGTGTGTCATGAAAAAAGCACAATTCATTTTCAGCTTCGCAACTGGATGGTTACCGTACTGTTGGACTTTATGGAATGTGATGTTATACAATACGTTCAACTCGGATATAATAAAGTAAATTTTCAATCAAGCTTATTTCTCAACTAAATATAGACTATCTATTACTAAAATATTTTTGTGCGGTCTACTTTATCATGGGAGTGAGCGAACAAAAATGATTGATGAGGTGAATCCCAACCAAATTATTTGATTATATTTTTATGTTGTACAGTATACCATTTTATTCAAATTATATGATTCATTTCTATTGTAATTCGTGTCCATTAATTGGCTCCGTATTTATTTCGTTTGTATTTGTTTCGATTGAATCTATCTCGTTTCTCATCGTAAATTTGTGAGTTGGAGGAATATTATTATGTCTTATATTGATTCCGTTAAAGTAAATTATATATAATCATATTCTCCACAAATATTCAGAAATGTGCACAACAGTTTCATGATGTATTCATTGTTTCCCAAGCCAAGAATAAAAATTTATGTTTCAGACGTTTATTTGTTCCAGATTGATATATGAACTACAGACACATTTATCATCACATTAAAATCCATCATACATTCAATAGAAAAAATAGACAATTGAATGCGTCGTGATGACAGTTCGAGCTCGATTATGATGATTTAGGAGGAAATAGGTATCTCTGAAGATCACTTCCTGAAGATCATTCCTGAAGATCATTCCTGAAGATCATCCCTGAAGATCCTGAAGATCACTTCTGAAGATCATGACATTCCTGATGACGAACACGTTTTCTCTTCAATAACGGATTTTTCACTTAAAATTCTCTTCAGCCATGAACATTCTACACATTTTTTGAAAAATATTCATTTAAATATCGGTGATCAGTATAAAAGTAACTACTAGATCGCAGCATTAATCTTTTAGTGCAGGTTTCATTTCAAAAATCAACTACTCATGTAAGAGAAAACGTTTTCAAACCCGAGATGTGACTCGGTGAAAACCGAGAGTGAAAATCGATTGCAAGGTGAATAATAATCACAATAATAGTATTCAAACCTCATTGTATTACCCTGTGTTACATGGAGATTTGATGGCGTGAGCTACGTATGGAATTTGACTCCAATCGATGAATGAGATAATATAACCTTGTTTTGTAATAGAACCTTACATACAGTAATACAACCTTGTTATAGTTATGCAATCTATTCCGAGGAAATATCTCGGAAAGTGATTTTGCATATCGAATTATCAAGACAGGAGCATGTTTGGTACCCGAATACTAGGAATCCAACCTTGTTTGTCTGCAGGGGGGATGTTGAATATGATAATACGTGTAATGAAGGTAGGCGTAGTAGTTCTAACAGCCCAAGTTGTTAGAATGAAAGGGATGAACTTTGAAATTTATTCACTTTTGGCAATATCCAATTCAGAATTTGAATATTGTGGAGTCTTCACTAATAATTTCAACTTAAATAACAATGAACCCTATGACTGATGTGTAATATCAAATATTCTAGAGAAATTAGCATTGTTAGCTTGTCAAAATACGATAAAATAGTATTTTATTCTCAACGTTTATCAATTGTGATGAGTTTCCGAGAAATGTCAAAGGCCATAGAAAATTGGAATCCAACATTATTGGATGAGACATTGTTAGTTTTGAATTTGTTATTAATTTTCATACTTGGAATGCCCAGTTTTCATTGAATGTTTGGAAATCACGGTTTTTCTACAACTCTTCAATCGAATTTTATATTATTAATCACAATATTTATGAAATGCATTGATTATATTGAAATCGGATTGTAATAAAACTAGTCTGACATAAAAGAAAGAGCTGAGATTGATTTCTCAAATTTATACAAACACGCTGATGTTTTTCGCGTTATCATTATTAGCATAATGTAGCATGAAACATTTTTCACATCGAATATTATAATCATTATGGCAAAAAACATCTCCCGGAAGACAGACCATTAATAACATTAAGAAATTTGATGAGTAAAAAAATTCAATACAATAACTGAGTATCAAATGATCGTATTAGCCTGTAGTTTAGTAGTAAGTAAATAATTGTATTCACTAAAGTTTGAACAAATAAAAGCAAGAAATTAACTGAAATGAGTTTTTTCTATTGAAATTTCAGTATATGCTAAGGATAGAGATTTTAGATGAGTTATAGATTAGATAGAGAATGAAAAGATTGAGATATAAGGTTGAGGAGATTTTAACATCTATCGATGATCACATAAAGCACTAATTTCTAGTAGGCAAAGCACTGTAAGTGAAAATTAGAGTTCAGAAAAAATTTATTCAGAATTCATCCACAAAATTAATTATTATACATGAGTGCATAAAACATTATCAGTTTACAGTGGATACTCCCCACAAAGACAGAAGTCTGAGTGTAGGGAGTGAAAAATAATAAGGAACTCTGACACCATCCCTCTTTCTCAAACTTGCCTAAAGTTCATCCATTAATACAAATAAGCTGATGTAGTCATGTAGAAACCCTCTAATCTATGTTCATTTTGTCATCACGTTCAAATGTGAACGTGTTCTTGTGTTTTGTTCGTGGGTGTGTGCATGTGTGTGTGGGTAGAATGAAAGTGGTTGCCTTGTGAAGGAAGATCTAAAAAATATATTTCCGGAAACAAACCCTATATTCTACTACAAAGGGAGACGTTTTTCTGTCCAATGATGAGATTAGCCTACATTTGGCTTCCCTCTGCGATCAAGATACTACTCCCTGTCCGTTTGAATTCCTTTCTCCAATATCCTTTCTCGTACTTTTCCTGACTAGGTTGCTAACATGGGAAAACAATAATCTTCAGGAGATGTTTTTCTGGAAAACATTACAACGGAAATTTGATCTCTCCATATGAATACGATGTAGGATGTATATTATATATTTATGAAGAGAATCAACTGCGCTGTTCATATCAAGTTCATGTAGAAGGTGGATGATAGAAAGTGAGTTACGCGTGGTAGCTGTTAATATCAATTACTGATGATATCCAGTTACTGGGAATTAATACTGATGACTATCATATTCATGAAGTTTGGGTTATTTCTCTTCAAAGTGGATAAGACAATAGCTACTCTTCATCATGAGAGGACACAATGTGCTTTCGTGAGTGTCGTATTAGTGCTGTTAATCTATGAAGTGAAAGAATTTGATTTTTCGAGACTTATGAGTTAAAAATTCAGTGTTGGACTTAACCTATAATGTTTTTCCATATTTCACATTAGGGAAAACTGGATAATTCGGCGAGGCGGAACACCCGAAAGGGTCTCTCCGCCAAAAAAGCCATAAGCTTAATAATAACAACATTGCTTATTAAAATAAATTCATTGATCATAATAATGTAATCGCATTCCATCTCGAATAAACATAGAAAAACCGGATATTGAATTTCTCTTCATTGTAAGATGAATAGAAAATAAATAAACTGAATATACTCGTAGAAAACAAAGTGAGAGAATGACAATTAATAATTGATTTTTTTGTCATTGTAAAGTCAATGAAATTGTTTAATTTCTCATTATTTTGAAATTGGATCAAAGCTGCCAAATAAATTATATTAATATTACATGAAAGTAAAAACTTATATCCATAATATTAAAGTAACAAAATTACAGTATCACAATGTCTGTCATATTCATGAAGTCTAGTTCATCTCTGAACAAGGTGAATGAAAAAATAACTGTTTTCATATGGAGAGATACAACCTTGCATGGTAAAATGGACTTTTTGCTCTTAATAAAGTATTCATCAACTTTAGTTTCACTCAAAAATAAAGAAAACAAATAGCACAATTGATCCGCACATTGCGCTGACACTTTCCATCAATATTTTTTATCGGTTCATCAATAAATTATTCCATTATGATCTAACTAATAATCAATCACACACATAATTATTTTATATCTCCACGCACCCCAGGTTACCAGAGAAAAATCTGAGATAATGAAAAAGATACCGCTAAATTGTGCGTTTTGTAGTCAGCAGTCGACTCTTCGAATGAGAATTGACTGGCTCTATGAATAATTCATGAGCGCGACGTAGTCTGCCAAGTGCAGAGTGAGGGGGTGTTTGGGATTAGGGTGGGGGGAGGTAGAGGGGGGAAAGCCCACGTCAAGAATCGACAGGAGATTGTGTGGCCTGGAAGCAGAACCACCAAGATCAGACAAGGAATAGCCAAATAGAAGAAAACTTGGAAAAGCCTATGTGACAAAATAGCCCGTTACGAGGGCATTATAGGCAAGGCTGCGTCGAACTTATTCAACTGTCTGTAGATCGGATCTGTGGCTGAGGAAAATACTCTTCTGAAGCAGGAAAAATACATTCTCGCACTCGAAACAGAACTGGCGGTGATAAAAACTACACTCGAAGCAAAACCGAAATAACCTGACAGAATTTTACATTGAAAAATTGGAGTGGAATTGGATGATGGAAGGATAATGTGGTGATGAATTCCACCATTTGGAGGTTCATTAAATGACAATATGTTAAGAAAATGATGTACGGCGGATATGCTTGCCACACATTTTTTTTGATGATAAAAATCACACTCACCTTCAAAATCTGGAAAAGTGAGAAGCAAAACTGTGTAGTGTATTATAAGTAGTAGATAAATTATATTAAGTAAATATAATCGCGTAGAATGAGAATGGAAAAGAGAAATGTGTTAGAGATTTTCAAACATTGAGAGCTATATGGGAATGTTTGACAATATGTAAGGAAAACATACGACCAATTGCATGAAAGCCAATGAAATTCAACTACACTAACCTTACATTGAAAAGTTGGATATGGAAAAGATAATCTGGTGGTGATTTTTAAACAATGACAGCTATATGGAAATAAGTGACGACAATACTGTATGTAGAAAAACTTTCGGCCGAATGCATGGAAGCCAATTAAATTCAACTACCGTGAAATGGCAAATGAGACAAACAGTTTTGGGATCAACCTGTAGTTTTTTCTCTCCCATATTATATTGTCATTATTGTGACCGTATCGGTGAATGATTAAATGAATTAATACAGTAAAAGTATTTGGACGAGAAACTCACCTCAAAACTAAGAAGGCCGCTTCGGTCCTGGTCCAGTGTATTAAAAACATAGTGCGCATATTGACTGGTGTTAGCTGTAACAGAGAGAAATTCATTTTCATGGTGAATTGAATAATATTTTTAAAAAGGTAAGTCAATCATATTTTTGAAAAGAATTCCGTAAATTATTCAATATTGTAGTACTCATTCAAGTGGAGTATAGACAATCATACGTTCTTCATCTAGTTATTTCACATTTCAGTTTTACATGTTTCAGTCATAGAGCATTTTCTGAAGTAGGTTAAAAAATATAGCCTTCGAATAATTCTTATAAAATAGAGCTGATGAAGAGCGCTAGAATATTATTTCTTAGCAGATTGTGTTGTCTGGAGTCCATACCAAGAAAATATTTAACGAGCGAAATTGGTGTTTAGGCCGGCATGATTGAAATGGGTAGTATGATCATCGCGCAATGAGAATGAAGTTGGCGAGAATGGAAAGAGATCTAAGATGATAACAGATACAATTTATCGAACATTCCGTGTTAAAATAGGCCTACTCGCATCTCGCAAGCTATATATAAATGTCACTACGAATAACGTCTAATAAATTTGTCAACATAAGATGACTATGAAGAATATTTGAGTGAAAAAAAACTGGCTATAGCTTAATATGCTAGAAAAAGCCTTTTCAGAATATTATCAAGCTCATTGCAAACTGATATTGAACAAACTGATAAACTAAAATATCCAGAGGCGCGCATGACTGTGTTGTAAGGCTAGGTGTACACCGGTTAGTCAAGACAAGACAAGACGAGATTAGTCACAATACTTTACATAGTTGCTTATGAAGCAACACCCACCGATTAGTCATTACATCGGTGTGTGCTGCTTCAAAAGCAGCTATGTGAATTATTGTGACTAAACGTGACTATTGACTAATGTCGCCTTGTCTTGTCTTAACTAACCGGTGTACGCCTAGCCTAACATGTCTCCCTTCAGCCGCTGACCAACCAACTTCGTTCTCATCGCGCTATGACTGTAAATCTTATTTAGATTAGAGATATACAATAGAATATTGATCATTTAGGGCCGGTTCATGAGCTCGGGATTAAGCCAAGTCTTAGACTAGAACGGGTGACTACCGTAGCGTCGACAAACGCTTGTCTCGACAGGTTAGTGGGTTAGCAGCATAGAGAGCCCTTAGTACATAGTGTCGAGGCTAACGTTTGTCGTTGCTAAGGTGGCCACCCGTTTTAGTCTAGGACTTTGCCAAATCCCGAGCTCATGAACGGGCCCTAAGATTGAGAATATATTTTTATAAATAGGCTATATATTCGATTTTCAAGATACGTTGGATTGATCTCTTTTTATCCATTAAGGGGTTGCTATAGGCAATAAGCATCACTTCTATGACAGAGTGTGTTTATTTTCTTCTCTTTCATATTTTTCACATTTCTACTAACCCTATACTTCTGTGACAGAGTGTGGTTGTTTTCTTATTTTTCATATTTTTCACATTTCTATTAACCCGATACTCAGTCAAATAAAGGAATACGATGGAATAGCCACATCAGCCTCCACATGTAAATCTTTGTACATACGATTACAATATGTTATTTGAATAATGTATTATATTTTATGAATCAATCAGTTCCTATTCTAATTTCTAATTTGATCAACTAGATTCCAATGAATCAATTAAATTTGAAATTCACTCACAGTGCAATTTGCATCAATGACTATCATTAGTATATATTATTATTTATAGATAAAAACTCTATACATTTTGTGATCTATAATAATCCATAATTAGGTGATGTACAGTGCTTTGTCACTTGAAAAGAGACCAAACACACAGATTCTCCTATTGCGTTTTGAATAAAATATTTCGTCGTTCAACAATCACTTCCTTGTTTATTATAACACAATTCGCTATTCCACAAGTTTGCCAATGTAACTTTCGATTCAGTATATAGATAGATAGACAGATTTATCATAACTATTGAACCTGTACTGAGTTCATAATAAAATAATGATAACCCATTGTTTCGAAAATTTAATATGAAAGAATGTGAGTTTAAAAAAATTTCTAGAAATAATTTAGCTGGAGAATAATAGTTTGTACGAGTAACATTGCATAGAACTAGACTTTGACATTGCATTTTATTCACTGTATTTTCCCAAAAAACCCAAACCTATGTCCATAGACTAATCAAATAATGTAACAAAAAATGTCTAATGTGTGCTAGGAATGCAAAGCTGAAATGAATTTATTCTAGTTGAGTAATTGAAGTTCACGCTACAAACTGAGGATCAATGATTCAGCTTGTGAATCACCACGAGGAGTGATCGCAGGATCCTTGACTTGACAAGGGGCGTCTTGACCGGAGACAAAAGATTGTACTAGTGTCGGAAAATAGGTTGAACAGTCATCATCATCATCATCATCATCATCATCACCATCAGCTCAAGGAAACAGAGCTTGAAGACTGCATAGAGTCATTGGTGTCGGGCGAGTAGTGTGGGGGTGGGGAGGGGAGGGTGTATTGCTTGGACAATGGAAAGTGATTAATCACATCGAACCAATCACTGTGAAATGGATCGATTGTATTCCAAGTCGGTGTGAATCCAACACACCGCTAGAAGAATGGTGCACTAATGGTGAAAAAGTTTATATCAACTCACACATCACCTGTACGTCACCGTACAGGTGATACTTCCTCCATGACTATTCGTTCTCATACGAATAACTGACACCCAACTTTGAAATTTAACAAATTATTTAATCTGGTAATAAGTGGAATTTAATGATTGTGATACGAATAGAACAGAGATTATTAGGTATAATTACTGTATATGGTATATACTTGGGTCTAATTGGGTATTTGCTTCACGGTCTAACTAATACTTAATTAGTAAATCAGTAAATCAGTAAATCAGTATATTATATTGATGTCTAGGATAAAATGTCTTCTTCCAAGATCAAATTTGTACATGTTTTTTATCTTTGTAATGTTTTATTCATGCACTAAAACCGATTTCAATTTGAACACGTACAGGCTTGCTAACACGTAAACAGGCTTGCATAAAAAAGTTAGAAAAACAATGTTTATTCTTACATTGAAATCCAATTCATTGTAAATTGTGTTTTTATTCGCCAACAAAGTTATTCATTACTCCATTCTCTAGAAGCAAGTCTTCTATAAGCTCTAATGTGAAGAGTTTTTTGTTAATTGATGCAGAAAGAGAACGTGTAGAGCTTAATATTTGATTTTTCAAGATATACATTGTTCCAATAACAAAGGTCTCTAAGTATAGGCTCTTGTGTTAGCACTGAAGAGTATATAGATCAACATATAACTATCATCCTAAAAGGATAGGATTCTAATATCAGTCATATAAAGAAAAGATAAAACTATCATATAAAGATAGGGTTCTACTATGAGGCAAGAAATTTAGAAATACCGTAAGAATTTTATATTCTTTTTTCACTCTATATTCATTTTATCTATTTTATTTTATATTTTAAAATCTTTCAAACAAACAAAGAAGAGACTAGAAGAGTAATAAAGAGTATTGAATCATTCACGAGAAAACTGAAAGTACTCCAGATAAGAGCCAACTGCCAAAGACACTGATTCCATAACATAACTCATAGATACTCTACGTCTACCTGCCATTAAAAAAAACTAATACTGACTAGAGACAGTTTAGCAAAAACTTCTAAGATAAATGAGAGGTGAAGAGACCTTAATGTATGAGAATGGAGCAAGAAATTGGAATTTATGGGAGCGACAAGTCAAGTCCACACAAATTTTAACGTTAACGTCCTGCATTATAAAAAGATGAGATAATCTGAACTCCCTCCGTGATTCATATCAGCATGATAAATTTGGTCAATGGTTTCAACTCCCTTCATATTCATCACAAGCATTAAAACTATTAAGCTTCTTCCTTCCTACTACATTTCCATCGAACTGCACTCCTTGTTTTCTAATGATCAGAAAAAATGAACTTCTAAGCTAGAAGAAAATGCCTTTAGATTCCATAAATTTTGTATTTAGCTTCGTATTTATTGAGTAAGATTTGTTTATTCTTATTCCAATGACATGTCTCATGAGAATTTAGAAGTCTTGTAGAACAGGAAAAGGCAGATGCACTCGAGACAAAAATTTATGATAATTTATGTCATCCTATTCATGTCTAGTAGGTTTTACAGGACTCCTGAAATTTTGTGATAAATCCTTCAGTTCTCCAATTCCATGGGCCTGATGCCACGTTTTCGGCTGATGCCAAAAATTGGGAGATTCATTTCGTTCTCCAATGATCCCTAACAATGTTTTTGTAATAATTGCAGCTAGACCTTGACAAGCATTCTGACAATAGATAAGTAATAGATATTTTATTCAGAGACTAATACTGTAATCTATAGAAAATGTGGCACTTGATTGATAAGTGAGAAAGTGTTTCTGTGGTTATTGTTAATTTTATGTACTGCATGATTGAAAAGCAGTAGAAGTTAAACAAGAACTAGATAAAAGTCCAGAATAATGAAGCGAGGTATTATTTTACTTGGGATGGAAATATTGTATGGAATTTGAAATTCACTTCTTTTCCACCTCATAATAGCCATGATGAAAATTCAATTTTCACGCTTAGCGTACTGGCGTGGAAAAGGTATTCTTGAAAACTGTATAAAAATGAGATTCAAGAAAGCAACGTGATATGGATTTGATGTGAAAATCGTTTGCAGTTTGCCGCAAGTGTCGCTGGCAAGGCAACTTATTCATTGGCTCAGGCAACTGTTGAAAGTTCTGAGTGTGAATTACAAAGGGGAAAACAGCTTTCTCGCCAATAAAAGTTTATCTAGTTCTTCTTTGCATCCCTAACTTTGATTGAATCGCTGAGGCGGCTGGGAAAACAGTCGAGAAGAAAGCGAAAAAAGTCTGCTCACCTCCTTGGGGGAAGAACCGTGCATAGATTCCTTTGAATGTGTCCTCTTTGACCACGCCTGTTGGACACTCTGCCTTGAACCCTCTGTAAATCCTCTTTATTTCAGCCTCGCTGAATCTCGTCGCTCGGCACAAAGATCTCAAGCTGTCGGGTCTGTATCTCGGCTGCGTCTCTGTGTCTTCCAATTCATTATCTGCAACAACATCAAACAAAACTTATTGAAACGGGTACCGTAAAATAACACAGCATCTAACCACAAAGACAATATTGGTGATTGGTTCATCCATGGTAGACTAATAACTTGTACAGAATTCAAAACCTTCACACAAGTTGCTATCTATGAAATTTGTGATTTTTTAAAATTTCAAATGGGCAAATTAATCTCTAATTAGGCATGCGAAAAATTCAAGCACGTGGATTCCGTGGTAGGATATTTTAGAAACTTCAATAAATAACTTATAAATAACAATAAATAACAGTGAGTTGGAAACACATGATTTTCTATTCTCGATTTGAAAATATTATAAAAACTATCCAAAAATGAAATTCAGATAATAATATTTGAAATTATACTGGCTTTTTTGAAGAAACTCATCACTTCCAATACCGAACAGAGTGCTCCTGTGAGCGCTATGCAGAAATTTACTAAGCAAGGCTCCACCAACACAACAAAGAGGCAATCCAGCTGCTAGGCAATGGAGGATTGGTGCGGAGGCTCAAAAGGAGGAAGCGGTTTGTATTAGTGTAGTGCTTGTTCAAGTGGTGTTCATGTTCATGTCCAGTAAAAAAGCAGAGCAGTGGTTGAGTGAAATCCAGCTTTAGAACAGTTAATTGGGTGTACATAATTATCAATAGCAGTAAGAGATTCTAATGAACGTCACACTCTATTTTATAATATTGATTAGTAGGATAGGTTAGATAGAAACTGGTCATTAGTATCGAGACTAGATAGCAATAGTATTCACTAAAAAAAATTAGATGATAATTTTAATAAAATTTCTAGTTACTTTTCAGATTATCGACTTCTACTCTCCACAATGAAGAAATTAATATTTCAGTTTGTTTTTGATAGTTTGGTTGGTGGTTTGGCCAGATTGTTGGATGAGTATTATCGAGCTAACCAATCAAAATTGTTACATTCAATGGTCATCACTAGAGCCCGGATGTTCAGGCATTTATAATACTTGAAATAGGCAGGCAAAAAGGCACTAAAAAACACAAAAATAGGCACTTTAAAATCGAAAAAAGGCATAATGTATTTTGTATATGTATGTGAAAAATAATACAAGAAAATTGAAAAACTTATATTCTACTGGTTGAACATGATTATGTCATCACACTGTCATTTTGAAGGCTTCGAGTTTCGAAAATTTAATATTTGAATGATAAAAGTATGAAGACTCAGTTTGACTATTCAACACTATTCTACAGTGTTGAAGGAATATAATTATATATTTGATATACTATATATTTGAATAATAACAGTTACTATTTCAGCTACTAGACTAGGCTAGTCTATATCCTAGAAAATGTAATCTTTCTGCTTTGGATAAAGATTTGGATAAAGAATCAGACAGCTAGTTAGAATATTGCAATGCAGCAAGCGGGACGTGGTTTGGTGGGACTGAAAATGCGATTGCAGTGACCACAGATCCGGTGCATGCAGGCAATTCGGTTCAAATTAGTTGGAGATGTGCGGTTGGCCATTCTCAAGCCCTGCTATCCTATGTCATGCTGTCACTGTGACAGAATGAATATTCCGTCTGGGTATTGCACCGTGCTAAATATGCGATGAAAATGTATGCTTCGGATGACAATTGTCAAAATTTCCTAGCAACTTGAATTGATTATTAGAAATTTCCTTACTCTTATTGGGGTTTATACTTTGAAATTACCTATCATTGGAATTAGGAAATTAGCTACTGGTAAGCCCCGTGGGCTGGAAAACTCGCTTGCGAACTGCTAATTTGCTGCGGTACAGTTGCGTTGCCGCCCAGTGCAGTCGATTGCAGCTGATTTTCCGCCTCAAAAAAAATGAAGGAGTAGGTTAATTTTATTGGCCAACGATCTTGATCTGTATAAATGTTCCAAGAATATGTTCCTCAAATTTGAAGTTGATTGATTAAGGCGTTCGAAAGTTATCGTCGAACAAACAAACATACAACGCCTCGAGCATCAAGTCAAAAGGAAGAGCTCGCTACGCTCGTTCAACAAAAAATGTTGTATGTACCACTATATAAATAGTCGCCATTCGTAATAGATGACGAAAAATATTCGCCATCCGCAAATTGAATGAACATACCTATATGAGATAGGGTATTTTGATCTTTAAAGATGATTCTAAAAGCCTAATTCAATTTCAAAATATGCAATATTGCAATATTTCAAAATATGCAATACCTTTTTTCAATGCACTTCAATGTCGACTGTGACAGGATAAAAGAAGATGATCACTTGACTCTACGTTCCAGCGACGTCGATATTATTTCACTTCCGAGAACGAATGAGCATTGCATTGTTTTTGATAGACTGCTCGTTGCTTGCGAGCAGAATTTGGATTTATCTCCATGACAACGCGCCGCTCCACAATCCACATCTCGTTGATATAACGACGATGGAGATTTCGGCTATGAAGGTCTATCAATTATCTAGGATGAAATGAGGCCGAGTGTTAGTGAGTGCTGGATCGTTTACAAACGTGCGGTTTCCTCTCCCTCTCTCTGGTCCTTGGGGGACTCCTGGTTTTTTGTAATATATTCTGAACCGAAACTTCGCGTCTATCTCACTCTTGCATATGTGTTTAGCCTGCTCTGAAATAAGGCCATGCATTCGAGAATCGAGAGAGGCGTTTTTCCAACTGAAGATAATTTTGAGAACGATCTCAATGAGCACTGAGAGTTCGAGAGGGGTACTGAGACTTCGAAATTGCTTTGGGATTAAGAAAAAATCACCAGTTGATAGAAAAAGGAGTGACTTATTGAAAGTGATAAAGTTCTGAATAGAGAATACACGTATCGTTTCTATGACAAATCAGAGAAAATCGTTGAGTCAATATTGAGAAAGAAGACTATTAAAAAAGAAAGAAAGAAAGTGAATTGAGAGAATTGGGAGAATGTTGAGTTAGACTAACTGTATTCTATGTTTGGAAAATAATACCGTGACTTATCTCGAACTCAATAATTTGAAACAGCATTGAAATTTCTAACGGATTTGGAATTATAATAATAAATAATAATCTGGTGATGTATATTAATCACTAAATAGAATAGTTTCAATAGCAAGAAAGTTAGGTTCGAATGATTCGATAAGTTGAGAAAAGGTGAGAGGTATTTAAGATTTGAGAGCTCGATACCACTGGAATTCAATTCTGAGTATTGTTTCTGGAACAACTATTTTAAAGTTTTAAGCTAGAACATCTTGAGATTATTAAATCTCAGAAGTAATTATTGTCAACCTATTTTTCGGGTTTTACAGCATTTATGCTTTTAAAAGTTCTCCTGAATAAAATGAAATAAACCCTACTCTCACCGTACGTTAGAATAATAATTGGTATAAAAACGTTGGTATTGTTTCACTTCCGAGAACGAATGAGCATTGCATTGTAAGCCGAGCTTTCCATGATAAATATTATGATCATCGAGATGAAATAAGCTTTCCCGACCTCACAAAGTTCTTTTGAAAGGAGTCTAATGCATGCTTAGTATTTATTCCTTTAATAATCCAGTGGGATAAGCTGCGCGGTTAAAAAGCTCAGTAAATGACTACAAAATTGGATGGTCTATAATTGAAAATACGAATTATGATTATTACGATGACGACGATATGAATGAAAATAACGATGAGACAAGGTAGCTTTCGCAGAGAAATTTCAAGACAGAATAAGAGTGTTTTTTCGATTCAAGTTTCCTCGAAACTCTCCAATTAAAAACATTAACCACAGAAAAGTCTCATGCAGCAGTCCCATGGCGCTGTGAGATGAAGTTATTCCTTGAGCAAAGAAAAAACCGTTGATGAGATGACGTGGTCGGGGCTTCTTTAATTTTGAAATTAGTTTGTCTTCCTTCAGAGATTGATTAGAATGTTTAATACAACGTTCCGCAAATGATCCAATCGAATGTTTAATTCAAAGGCACATTTGAATTCGTTACTTTTCTGTCATTATTTGCTTTACCCTCGGGTTACTTCGGACTTTGTGGCTGAAGATGAAGAATATTACTAGTAATTCTTTTTTTCATGATTGAAATTAAAAGAACCAGAGATATTTATTTAGAGTCACAAACTTCATTATTATTAGAACATTTCTTCAAGTTTTGAAATTTGTGATGAAGTGCCAAGTTAAACTAGTTATCACTAGTTATCACAACATGTAGTCAATATTTTCCTTCAGTACTTATTGAGGGTATTTTATTTGAAAAGTATCAGGATCAGAGTCCTTGAATTGTGGCACTCTAATAATAAGCTACATTTATTATGATTTCAATTATTATTTTAGTATTATTCGTACTAAAAATTACTATTCCTGCTCGAAATTTGCAGTTAGCAAGCGGAATTTTTATTCCGAAGCTTCGATCCAGGAAATAAAAGAGGTATCTAGAATTTGTTATCATTAATGATGTTCAAATATAACATTTAGAACATTTTAATTAATATTCTCCAAGAAAATACCCCAAAACATCTTATTAAAATATCTAATAAGATATTTATCAAATACCTAAATGAGTCCTACTTGTAGCTACCTAGAACTAGCATTTGATTAATCAACTGCATTTTAGCAATATATAGGAGGAGTTGGCCTATTATTACCTTCTATGCAGACTTCTGGAGGGGTCTATTCTATTACCTTCTGTGCAGGACATATTTCAACAGGTAGAAGAATTCTTATGGACATCGTGTGTTATTCGAAATCTTTCCCCAATCAATTTAACTTATTGAATTGGTACTGTTATTCAATGATTTATTTGTTTATCACAGATTATCAATGATTTATCACAGAACAATCAATATTATAACTTACATATTTGTAGGGGGGAAAATAATAGTCAGCTAAAATTCAGACAAACTATCCTTCCGTATTAAATACGTTTCTGTATCGTACTCTGGCTTTTATTGGTGTAATAATGATGAAAGCTGAACAAGATCGTGTCCAATAGAAAAGCGAAACAACGAAACTCATCGGCTTATTGCTGTTTTGTAGCAAATCCTGCAATTAGCATTCAGAAAACACTAATTTGTACATTGAGCCCAGTTAAGTTACATTTTCGTAATCGATTCAGGCTCGGAAAATATGATTTAGGGGTAGACGGGTGCGAGGGGGGTGGAAGGGGGGTGGTATGTCGAGAGGTATCGATTCAGTTTTCCATCCCATTAGCAAGGTGATGGCCATCAGTCAGGCAAGCTTATCTTCGCGGTTGGCCTAGTGTTATGCAGTGGCCAGGCAATTTATCATCTTCTTCATCACCCGCGGTTTGGCTCACCTCCCCCCCTGCCCCACCACTCACGCACCCTCAAACCTATCATTTTCACTGTTTATTTTTAATCGAAATCCACCATCCACCTTATCGGATACCCCCTACTGAACCTATCATCCCCTGCCAAAACCTTCTACCCATCGTCGCAATTGAAAACAGTCAACCAAATAATGAACCGAAGTTGGAAGGATTCTGATTTCTTCAATCCTTACGTAACTGTCAAACTTCTCTATCTTTTTCGAATTCTTTCTTACATAATCTTTCAAGACAAATTTCCTTCTTTCTGTAGTATGAATGATTGCAGCTTGTAGAACAAATTTCCTCTCTTTTATGAATGAGCGCCGGGAGGTTTTGAAGAATGAGTCAATCCTAATTCAGCCAATCAGTTATACAGAATGTGGCTGATTCTTTATAATTGTGTTAAAATGTTATACAAAAAATACTCAATTTATGAAAAAGTTTATCAAAGGCTGATTCTTCATGTTCATGAAGAATAGAAAAAATTTGGAACTGAAAAAATCGATCCATCCATCTCGAACAGAATTTTGTAATTTAACTAATTTACACTGTACTGTACTTGTACTAGTGTGATGGTTCCTAGTTTGAAAAATCATAATTATTATTTGATTAAATTCGTTACATTCTAATAACTTTTTCTAGAAGTAGTAAGAACTTATCAACTTTGGCCACCTCATTTTTTCAACACTTTTTTAGATAATTTTCTCAAACATTGTTCCTTGTGAGTAGAAACAGCTTATATACTTCGGTCTCCTTCTTTTCTAACCATTTCTTTAAATCAAATTCTTCTTTCAACTCATTATTTTTTTGTTCTCATATTAATTGCTAATAAAGTGAAGACCCATCAACGTCAATGTAATGTAACCCAAAGGAAGAGTGTAATCAATACACGAGGATCTCAAGCCAATGAAAGTCATACATTATCTAGACATAGGTTTATATGTCCAATCTATTCTATGCATATCTATATGCATTCATCAGTCATGAATGAGATCTGATATATTATGCTATGAATATTACTCATGCTATATAAAATTATGAACATTTTTGTTTGAGAGTGATACCCACATGAGCTCAAGCTTGTACATGGGTAATGCAACATGTAGCTAATTTGGACTATATGATAATTTGTGACGGTTGATGAAGAGAGATACTTTCAACGACTGCAGAAAATGAAGCATAAGTGAGACAAATTCATTCAATCTGTACAGTGTTCCCATTTCATGAATAATAATGTTACATTTCATAATAAGAGAATTGAGTCGATGAACTTTCATCAAAAGTCTGATTGGATTAACATGTCTGGTGTCACTTGTTCTCACAATATTGTTCTAGAGTGTGAGATGGCCGACACGTGAGACCGCTACTTCTGCAGCCCGTTGGGATCTCTTGACAGAATGTCCATGTCATCGATTATAACAGCATTTGACTTGCATTCAGACACATTGGCAATCGCTCGCATCCAATGTGCAGTCTACCACTCAAATCCTGGCCACAATTTAGTCATAGCTTCCATTTGGCTGGTCTGCGACCCAACAGCGTTCCTGTTTCCCTTGTCAGACTAGATATTAGCAGCTTATGTCTGGTTGCCTGGAGACTGAAACGCTTGTGATCATGTGTGAGTAATCACAATAAATATTGAATCATATCAATATTCAATATTTTATGATTAAATATAAAAATCAAAATTTTTTTGATTTATCATAAAATAAATTTTATATTTTAATCATTTTAATTCAATAATTCAATTATTTTGATATTATTATAAAATTGATTCATAATTCAACAATCTACGATTTTGTTTGTTATTCAAAAAACATGAATTGTACACTGTCCAGCTATTGTAATTTATTATCTTTCATCTGTTATTTGTATATATGTAGCCTATATCCATTTTTGATAACGTGTTGTTATCTTATTTAAAGCATCTCTGATCGACTCAAAGAAGACGAGTGCTGCATCAGCCGCCGCTAATTCCAAGTCTCCCAAGGCGAAGAAAGTGACAAAGCCGTCAACCAAGAATCCCAAGTCACCGAAACCGAAGAAGGCTGCCGTCGCAAAGAAAGGTACAAAGTTTCAATATGGTACAAAGCAAATATATGCGAGATGAAACAGAATGCGATGAAGAAGAACAATGGAGTGGACTAGACAAAAGTAGTTGAAAGAAAGAAGAGAAAGTAATAGTAGTAGGAAGTATAGAAAGAAGAGTGAGGTAGTAGAAAGTAAGATTTTAGTAAACCAAAGTAACAGAAGTCACTTTCTGTATATAAGTACGGAGAGCTAATCAACAGTTCTGAGTAGAAACGAAATTGATAGGGTTTTTTGTAACTTGAAGTAACAGAATAGATAAATAAATATGATGAACTACACCTACTCTAAGTTTTACCAGGCATGGATGATAGATGACAAAGAATATCATCTGATAATTTCCACTGATATTCGTCAAAAGTTGGTATAATTAAAGGGTCTTTTGACGAAGAGCCCCACATTTGATTTCACTATATAACTAGGAGCGATTTCAAAAACATGATGAGCTTGTTGTATCTTTCTAAAAATATACTTTAATATCAGTAGCTGTTATATTTTTCAAGTACATTGAACTTGTCAAATGGCTAAGCAAAAACTAGCTGTATTTCATTCATACAAATGTGGGGTTCTTCTGGAAAATACCCCGATAAATTAGGGAGTTTGAGTACTGAAACATCGTCCCTAGGGTAAAGATTATAGTTTCTTATAGATTTTTAAATGAATTTATCTTAAAGATTTGTAGAAGCTTCATAAAAATTATCAAAATCAGTAAACTATGGATACGCTATGAACCTATGAATAGGATAGATGAGTATGGATCGATATCGATAAGTATCGAGTATCGATACACTATGGATAATCGATAGTAATGGATCAATCTATGAAGACTTTGACCGCTGCTGAGCAGAGGAATGCAGACTTCAATATGAGACAAGCCAGCATTAAATAGAAGAGCATTCCAATTTCCCAGTGTTCCATGGAGCATGAAGATGGATAGAAGCTTTGTCAGAGTTTGGAATTTCCCTCAGCTCACTCACTCCATTTTCCAGGGCAAACTTCAGGAAATCCCCAAGGAGTGGCGTTATGTTCATTTCAGAGAAACAGCAAAAGCGCTTTTCGTATTCAAATTATCCGTTGAAAATTTAATCGACAAATTGTGAAGAAAGTATTTTATGTTTTCTTCCTGAGAGACTTGGAGACTCTGAGACAGTTCTCGGAAATTCTTTTATCTCAAATGAATCGAATTGAAATCTAGAGATTTATTCTCTTAGGGATGACATCTACGAGTGCGTGCTGACATTCTTCCGAAAGTTTTTTAAATTTTATGATTTTTCAAACCATAATGTATAGTGTTTCAGGAAAAACAATTGTATGAAAATATAAAATATGATATATTGTGTGGGAATGATGTTAAGAAAAAATTCCACTTTTAATGTGAAAGAATTGATCATTTCTCATTGTTTCGTTACCTATAATTATTTTCGCAATATTCTAAGAATGTCATAGGGATTGATTATGTCTTATATATTATAAGAACTAACATAAAAAGTTTTTTCAAGTAAAGCATGAATCATAAGAACAAATGAATCGAATTGGAATCTACAGATGTCTCTTGTGGATGCCTTCTACGATGGTCTTGTAAGTTTCCCTACGTTCACAGGAAGGTAAACTTCCCTTAAAGTTTCTGATGATAAATTTGTATCTGTATTGAAATCTTTCTTCGAAGAAAACAGAATTCATTATCGCAAATTCAGAATTATGAAGCATTTTTATGTCCAAAAAATATCAATATTTGCAATATTAAATTTCCTTTTGATGGGATCAAGTTCAAATTGATGAAAATTGAATAGTAAGATTGAATTGGAAAAATATAGAGACAATTGAAAATTATGAAATAACAAAAGTAGAATAAAAGAATACTTGCGTATGGTCAAGCTCTCAAATAGACAACGGTAAAGCTGACGTTTCAGAATAAATTGCGAATTAGTAAAATCATACTCAAATTATTTTTCATAATCAATTATAATTTCCATCTTCCTATAATTCATTCTTCTCTGCCATTCTCATTATAATTTATTTTTGTGGTCTTCATTATCAAAGTTGAAAGTTTAAAAATAGATTGTGGAGAAACATGCTATCCTACTCTTGAAAGTCGAAAACCTATTACTGCAGCTGCTGTCAACGGACAATTTCTGTTTTTGCTTCATCCACTTTGATTAATTCATTATTTTCAGATTTTCTGCCACTGACTGAAAAAAAACTGCCACTGAATTGAAAACAATCCGTTCGATTGACCGCATGACCAGTTCCATTGGATTCTCAAAGCTCTGACAAACCATAAAGCATGGTTATTGTACGGATGATTGGCACTTGAAATTAGTAATTGGCCCATGGGATTAAATCAAATCCATCAATGCCATCCACAACGTATAATGAATCAAGTACACATGGAAAAACATACATAGGATATTGGATACAGAGATTCTTGATTAAAAACATCTTGTTTTAATCATAATTACTATCGCTCTAGCTAGACTAACTCTACAAGAATTTTGTCAAGTTTTTGTTATTGTTCATGAGGATTTCTATAAATGTCAATAATTATTGAAAAATGTGTGAAACTGATAGATTTTAACTTTGTTAGAGATAATTTACAACAATGTTTATAATTATCCTTGTGATCTATTGGTCTTGAAATTAAATAAAACACTAGAGGGTATTGTCAATTCCACTGTTTTATTTATTTGAGCACTGGACCGCGGTTTCGTGGCTACACTAGTCACATTTTCAACAGTACTATATTCTCGGTCTTAAAATTGATAATATTTTATCAAAACGATCATTTTGGAAATATAGTATTCTTGGAGTCATTTATCGAGAATAAACTCGGTTGATTTCACCACCTTCAATCGACATCATCGAGGCTTGAATGTGCTAAAGGCCTGAATTTGAATTATTCCCAGTGATACAAGCAAACTCAGGGGAATTGGCACCTCCTTCCTCTACCTACATCATCACTTGGTTCTCATCCAAATTCGGGTTAGGCCTTACTTGTATTACTGGAACCCTTCATTATTACTGAGCTCCATAAGTTAGAATTTCCAATTGCAAGTTACTATGAACTGCGGTAGCAATACTTATATATCGATACTTATGTATCGCTTATGTAAACAGAGCTCTGAATAATATTGAAGCGTCCATGTTATTATACCATAGAAAACAATTCTAATAACATACGAGTAGAATTCAATAACATTCATACTAGCCTCGTATTTCTGTTACAATATCCTATAACTAATTTCGTTTACATATCCTATCAGTGTTTGCTTAATTTATTCAAATATGTATTCAAGTGTTTATTCAAATATGATATCCTCTTTCAATAATATCTCATCATTTTGAGTTCCGCTCTTGTCGTTTCATGCTATCTTTCTTGATAATTTCTTTTGCTAGGGATGATGCTAAGGATAAGCTCTAAGGTAATGGGAAGGATGATGATGAGAGATGAATGGACCTACAGCTTTAGTTGGGTTCCGAACCACCGGGAAGCGATTTGAAGCTCATAAATTTTTGTATTTAGAGGAGCTGGTCACCATTACAACGGGAGTGGTAGGCGTTGTCTCTTAACTAATCTCACCGATTAGACTCGCCTCTGCCACTGGGACAACCACTTTCCTGTATAATAACGATATGAATGATTATTTTTTGTTGGCGTCTCGTGAAACTATCTATTGACCATTCCTGGAAGACAAAATTTGGATGAAAGGTCACGCCGTATTCACGAGTTGAAACCATTTCTAATTACTGAAATCTTTTTGTGTCACCCAAACAGTTAGATCAAAACGTATCATTCTATAATCGTAAACCATGTATATCTTTACCATGTATATTATGATCCAAGAGAAGAATTAACTTATTCTGAGATAGAATAACTCCATAGTTTATTTCATCCATATTCCATAGTTTCTGTGCGACTGTTGTATGATTTGTATGTGTCCTGATTGACTATGTCTATTGCACTATGTGTTTAATGACAATAAATAATTCTATTCTATTGTCATACCCATCACCTTCTTGTTTCGTATTAGACAAGAAGTTAGTTATTTCAGAATAATCCAGGATATAAATTCTTGAGTAAGTTGTCATTCCTAATACAAAATCATTCATTCAAGAAAAAAGTCCGACTAGTCATAAAAGTTCTGTAGCAGGCCAGAGTTTACAAGTTTACGACTTGCTAACTTTCTAATTTTATTGTTGAGATCTGGAAGCACGAATATAAGCATCATCCCCGTAGCAACGACCTGCTAATAACTGGGGAGTGATTAAAGATTGTAATAGCGCGAAACAAGTCCCTGGAGCTCAATTGTTCTTTCTTATTCAGGAAATTAGTATCACGCCTGCTGATTGTGATGGAACGTTTGTGAGCTTTGCTGATTCACAGGCATCAGCATTCACGCCCCAACAATTTTAATATTGCAGTTCTATTCAAAGTGGAAACATAACATTTCCCTAAAGGGATAAACTCCGGCTCACCATCCAGACTTGACTGCGATCGTGAGAGGCATGGGAAATTTGAGCTGAAATATTTTATTAGGATTGTTGCTTTTGAATGAATTTGAGTTCGTGAAAAAAATGAGGATTTCAAGAATTGTGGCTTTAAAGGCTGTCTGCAATTATTGCTAAAGGCAAAGGGGATGATGCAATATATCAAGAGTGGGTGATAATTGTGCAATTTTGACAAATTTATTTATTTATTCATTTTCATCAAATTACGTCAGTTTTTGGGAATACTCCCAATTGATAGGTGATATGTCAACAGTGTACGTATACAGTAGTAATAAAAACAAAGCAAAAACAATTGGATCTAGAACCAATTGTAATATTTTATCATAGTCTTGGAAAGATTCCTATTCGTATTATTGAATAATATCATAATTGCTTGAAAAATGTCTCACAGCTTTAAAACGAGCCAAAGATATTGGCAAATTAGAGAAATCAAATTGTTATTGTCTTATACGTGTCTATTTAGTGAAAAGCATGCAAGCAAACACACAATGCAAGCATATTCATGCATGAAACAATCATGTACAGTTTATTGAACATGTTGCACTAAATACATTTTTCAAACACTATTTATAAGAGTAATTTCCACTGCTCATGCTATATTGCTCTTTCTAACAAGTTCAATTTACTACCGTAATTACATCAACTCGATCCATGCCACTAATTTTACTCGACAATGAAGTTTTTTCAAGGATTTTTGTCCAAAATCCTTGCATCCAATTACATTGTCCAATGTATTGCATATCCTCAATACATTTCACCAATACCTACTGTTATTAGCGGTAGGCCTACTCTTATTACTCCCACTAGTTATGCTATCCAGAGAGTACAAAAGAATAATAATTCTCCTTCTATTCTCTATCCTTCTATCCTTCTATCCTCTTCATCCTCTCTATCCTTTCTACTCTCTACTCTTCTAATCTCTCTGATGCTATCGGACGGAACTACCATCCAGGCATTTTTACATACAGGAAAAAAAAGACTGTGGCTCAATTATTTCTATGTAACTTTGTTGATTCCAAAAAACTAATCAATTAGGAAATGACACCAAATGAATGATACAAAAAAGTACTGCAATAGCTCTCACCCAATACCTAATAAATAAGAAACCACAGGCATTTCGGGTAACTGAAGAAAATTTATTTTCTTTAGCACTGCTGCGGGAATAGTCTATTTCCACATGCTACTCGTTTATTATTTCGCTAAATGTCTATTTCCTCGGGAATAATCCGTTCGTGTATGCCACGTGCTTCAGCAAGTGCAAAGATGAAAACCTTCTATGTAGGAGAAAAACATTTCAAGAGAAGAAAGAATGCTGATACGAGAACAGGATTGCAGAACGGATACAATCAGCATGCAAACGAGATTGTGCTAATAGATGTTGTGTTACAGACCCAAGGCGAATTTGACGCCGGTCCAGGCCTGCTTGGCGAAGCTGAACAGACGCCTGTAAAGGCTGCGGGGACGACGGCGCCCGGTGGGACGTCGCGACGCTGGCCTGTAGGTGGTCTCTTCATCCTCGACGCCGTCCTCCGCCCCTTCCACGACTTCCTCTATCTTGTTGCCTCCTTCCGAGACGCACATGCCACCTCCTCAACCAGCACAGCTAGCATCGTCTCTCCCCAGCACCCCCGCGCCCCCCACCCGCACTTGTCACTCACAAATCTCATCACGTGCCCATCTCCTCAATGCTCCACACAAAATCAAATCAACCCTGCTCATCCTCACACTGTCCCTCACTCCTCAGCTCACAAGCCCCTCTCCCAAACACGCATAAAACAGTCGATATTTCGTCGCAATTTTAAAAACACTCTCTACCTTTATACATTTTCCCCTTTTACCTGAGCACAGTTCTCAGTATACACGTTTTCCCCCAGTTATTTTTTCTTAGAATAGACGCATAAAACAGTCGATATTTCGTCGCAATTTTAGAAACGCCCTTCACCCTTATACATCTTCCCCTCCCACCTCAGCACAGTTCTCAGTATACACTTCTTCCTCAGTTATATTTTTAGGAAACACACATAAAACAGTGAGTGTTATGTCACTTCTTCCTATCAGTTTTCAGTGTATAGGACTACTCCTTGATTGAAGGAAAACTTACAAAAAACTGTGTCAGTGTTACCTCAAAACCCGATGTTGAGTCACAACTTTTCACCCTTGTTCATCTCTCCCTATGACATCACCACAGTTCTCAGTATATGCTCCTTCTCCCCCAGATATCCTTGTAGTCAAGCACACAATCAGTGCTATACCACAAGCTGAAATCCTCCCTAATAAATAATCTATCTCTATACATTTCTCTCCCCCAGCTATTTTTGTAGGCAAACACACACAAAACAATGTTATGTCACAAGCTCAAAACTGCCATGTTAGTTGAGTTAATAAGCACCCGAAATCTATAACTAATGTCTTCAAAAAATAATTATAGGAATTGAGAAGTTATAAACCCAAATCTCATAATCTGTTGCAACCAATTATCGCATTTGCAACCTTATTGCATAATAAGCAACCACTATTTGGATTTTATTTTCGAATTATCGATGGATACGAACACTTCAATCATTATTTGCTCTAGGTTCCCCTTCGTTCAATTCGTTTCTATTGTGAGTTGATAAGTGAAAATATCTAGTGTCCTCTTGATCTAGATCCAGATACGTTTCTCTTGCGAACCTCTTTATTACAATAAATTTGGCAAGTGGATTGTTGTTTACTGGATCTAGATCTTCTATCGTTGCAGACAGTTTTATTGAACTTTTGCAAGTTGACAAGTTGTTTATTAGTGGCAATATCTAGTGTTATTTGGATCTATATTTAGTTGCTTGGAGACCCTTTTCGTTGCCCACATTTAATGATTACACTTTTGCAAGTTCACAAGTTGTTCATGAGTGGCAATATTTTTTCTCTTTGCAATCATCCCAGATCTTCATGTCAACGTAACATTTAATCTAGTGCTTGCTTCCCGTCATCCACACTCCCATACCTTGTCATCATGCTGAACACATCTTTGTAAGCTCGACAAACCTGAAAGAAACACACAAAACAGAGATTAGTGGATTAGAGTATTAATGGAATTCTGTAAAACAGTGTTAGTTGCAAGAAGCATTGTTATGGAAAATATGCAAAGGTAATTGAAAATGTGAACACTGGGGAATGTAAAAAGAAAACAACACCGGAAATATTCACACATTACAAATGCAAGCCAAGATTGTACTAAGAATTAGATTTTTATCACGTTCGATTCAATTCATAGTTCAAGTCTGCTCAATTTTTTCCCAAGCCTTCATTTTTATTTTGAAGTAGCATCTGCTGACCGCCTGTAAAAGGGTGTATGGATTCGTCATTATGGATTAAATGTGATCCTATTTCCGATTACATAAATTATCATAATATCCTGCCTGAATAACCACTGATGAATAGGCTGATAAGATCAATACACAATCAAAACTCTTAGAAATTCAGATAATATACATTCACATGACACATCTTATACATTTATGTAGTTGTGTCTTCATGCTCTAATACCAAATCAAGTAATGTCAATAAAATCTTAGTATTCGATACTGATTTTGAGAGATTGTACAAAGATCAAGTAATGACAATAAAACCCCAGTATTCGATACTGATTTTGAGAGAGAGATTGTATCAAGTGTGTCCAAAAATGGTCAAGGGGATTGTGAGAATGCTAGTGGTAAAGTCATGATGATAAAATAATTACGGTGGTACAATTACATTGTGGTATATACAATTACATATGGTGGTATAAAATAATTACATTGAACAATTACAATTTGAGATTGAAATAGAATCCATTTGCTTTTAAATGTAAATTACTACTATCATAATTCTGCAATCATCATTTGTGTTGAAGTCTTGAGAATTCAGTGAATATTTATATTTTGGACTACACAAATTACATTATCTAAACTCTGGGTTAAACAGTAAGGGTGTAGGCTGTTTCTCCTCACTCAAATCATATTATATACCTTAACAGATTCATTCTAATCTTCACTAATTTATTTCTTCTCTCTTCATTTTCAAGTTGATTCTCCATTTGATTCTCGAGTTGAAAAATTTGTAGAATTTCGAACCATACCTGTAACACATTTGCAAAGTTTTTCATCTTGCTCTAGATTTTCAAAGTTGCTCTTTGCTTTTGTGCTCTCTGACTCCCTTTTGAAACAGGAGGCCTTGCTAATGAGCTGCCTTCGGATGTTTCTAACCAACAAACGGTGTATTTTTTAACGCCACTCATTCATAATTGGACGGTATAAGCAGCTAGCATTGTTCCGTTATACTCCCTGTAAAAACAAGACCACTCCCTAATCCAACTCAGAGTACACAGTAACCAACCAGGTACGATTACTAGCTGTACTTCAATCCTCAATCGTTACATACTCTCAAACTCGCATGTGATTCAATGAACATCAATTTGTCAATCATTCACTTCACTGATCACATTGAGAAATATTCAATGGGTTTTTCGATGATGGGCTAGATTAAAACAAAGTCAATTATCATTACAAGCTTTCATGTTGTTCAATGAACTTAATTTTTTTCAATTATTCACTCTTCTGATCAAAAAATTCTAAAATTTTTGTGACTTCTGACCTCACTACCGGCGCACAAGATTATCTTTTGCCGGTAGTGCCATATTGTTAACAATTAATGCTGTTGATGGTTTAAAATTTATTCTCAAGGTAATTATTTATTTTGTATTTTATGCTAATGTTGTACCAATTTTACTTTTGTATTGTTAACCAATATTATTGTTGTATTTTTAACCAATTTACTTTTTGGCAATAAATATTGATTGATTGATTGATTGATTGATCACAATTGATTATTTATTGAACAAATAAGATATAAAATGTTCAATAATATAATGTTAATAATATAAATGTTCAATGTTAAAAATATAAAATATTCAATGAGTTTTTCATGATGATGAGCCGAACTATCGTTTCAAGCTTTCATGTTATTCAGTGAGCATAATTTTTGATAATATTATTTACTCTGCTTGTCACAATACATTATTAGACAAATAGTCAATGAGTTTTCTTTGTGATGGACAAGATGAACAACGAGCCTGTGGAAGAAGATAATTTTTTGTTGATAACAATAGATCATTCATTCCAAGATTCTACTCCTACCAAATTAACAACCAGACTATAAAATAAAATAAAAAAATAAAAACAACAACCAGACTTAACTGTATTTTTGTTTAACTATTTTGTAATATTGTTTGATTGATATCATGCTTCATGTTAATAATATTAAAGAATATTGTTCAATTGATTATTTAAAATCAATAATTGTTTAAACTTATGATACATTTGGAATGGGATTTGTATATATTATTTAAAAAAGTCCCAACACTTTTAATCCAAATTAGAAGCTTAGAAACCTCATCCACAGAAACAAAGACCATCATCAAGTTGAAGGATGAAATCGTATATAGCTATATTTTTTAGTCTGAATTTCAAACATTTATTGAACTCGGGTACCCACAAATTTATTGCTTCCAATTATTCCAAAGGCTATTCGCTCTATTCAGGAAACTTAATTCAATTTGTAGGTAGTTTTCAAGATTTCCAATCAATATCTTATGTCTTCAGCTACCTGATATAATCATTCCGCTTCTGCATGAACAATAACAAAAGATTACCAAGAGAACCATTATCCTATTCACTGAACTTCAGCCTATTGTTTGCAGGGGTTTACGCACCTGTTATTAGTTTCCTTCGAGAGAGATTTGCTGAATTTTGATTGCCTTCGAACTGGATCGGCTTTCAAATCTAAAGGGTTGTTTTTATCAAACCGGAACTTTATCAAAAATATTACATAGTAGAAAGAAATGTCACATCAAAAAAATACCTTTCTGAAAATTTTATTCGATGGTGGACTCCATTTCCATCCATATTCTAAATTCTAAAATTTTCAATTTTTCGATTGATTTGTTTAGTACGAACAAAGAAACAAAGATCCTGGTTGAACTTGTAAACTATGATGTGTATGTGTTAAGCATGCACACTTCATTATTTTGCTAAGTGGCCTGGAATAAAAAAAAATCAAGTCCATCAAATAAACCAAGACCTATGTACAACCTACTAGAAGATACACATATATTTATATACGTAATATTTAATATTTTATATGTTGAAACATAGACTAACCAAATAGCTTTGGATTATCTCTGGTTGAACTTAGCGAATCGATGTAACATAGAAAATGGTAAAGGAGATATAGTAGAGTCTCGCTTATCCATCCTTCGCTTATCCGTCATTTTGTATTAAACGCATACTAATCAGAGATGAAATTGTTCTAATTGCAGAGAAAATCCAAATTTCAAGGAATTTTCAAATGAAATTTCAAATTTCATAGGTGTGTATGGACCTTCCATTGACCAATGACTTATACAAACATATTTAATACAAACTTGTTTGGACTTATATATTAATGCTTTTTTACATGCAAGATTTAATATTACAACGTTTTTATCAGTTATACATACTTTTTGAAATATTCCCTATATTATCCGTCATTTTCGATTATCTGGCTCACTGCCGGATAATTAGTGAGACCAAAGACGATAAGAAACTATTAAACGTTTCTTATCGTCTTTGGTGAGACTCTACTGTACAATACAAATCGGCTTTACTGAAATGGCTCATCAGAACTATTTCTCAAATCTCATATGTCATTGATAAATCCAAGACTACTTGTATGATCTTTATACAAACTTCATTGATAGGTTCCAGGCCATGAAATATTATTTCACTGAGGGACTTGAAAAGCGAGCAATATTTCAACAACTTGACGGCAGATTACTGAATATTTATGCAGGAGGAAAGATTCATGCAATAGATCGGTCTCCGTCATGAAATCTCCATTTAAACGATTACAACGTTGAAAGCTTTAATTTTCTCTTTGTTTAACTTGAACCAGAGATCGATGCATTTACCAATATTGCGTTCGTCTCCAACTCTTGAAATATAAACGACTGCTATTTCTGAAGCGCTGAAACAAAAATTATCTGGAAGCACTCTCCAAGTTTAATGGCTCAGCCATGAGAATTCAATTTGCAATGAGTAATAAACAAAAGAGAACACATCTATCTGCTAGTAGGAAAAACAGAAATGAGAGGCTTGCAAGCAATACGGCCACCCACACCCTCTCCTTTTCTATGTACTATCTGTTTTACGACGTTTTCTGGATTATATAGTCCCAGATCGGAAAGTGGATTTTAATGCCCTTCAACTTCCATCAATGAAATGATTCCGCTCTTTAAAGAGGAGTTCAGTTAACTATTTCACTGGAAAGAATTCTTTTTACACCTTTCATATGCTAAATATTATAATAGTTCTTTTTATGACTGAAACAAATGTTTGTATACTTCCAATTGACAATTTCATCTTTTCAAACAGCATTGTAAAACATCTAGTTGGAGTATCGCACATTCAATCTAAAATTGAAAAAAAAATGTAGTTCACTATATTAAATGAATAAGAATCACTTTTGGTTACGTTATTTTAAAAAATCTATGCTCTTTTGAATGAAAGGCAGTACTATTAATTTCTCCTTCCACACTTGAGCAAGTAGTTCATATGTAGGAGTGTTGGAAGGTCACCAAATAACACACGATTGAAAATCATTGGAGCGCGTAGAATCATTCAACGAAAAAATTGAATCAATGGAAATTTCTCCAAGCGACAAATCATTCAACCACCGACAATCATTGAGCGAAAAGGTTCATTCAATGGAAATATATCCTAGTGATAAACGTCTAATGACTAGAATAACAACAAAAATCTATCTAGAGAATATTTTTAGTAATTCTGCAAATATTTCGTAAAGAGGATCATTACGAGAATTTTACTCTAATAATTCTCTAATTATTCAATAATTATTGAGTCTTATTAGTATATTATTATTATTATTGTAATTTGAATATAATGATAATTCAATTAAACTATAATTTATAAATAATTATTATAATAATTGAATAATTTGATCCGGCCATCAGATTGTATAATATATAGTCTACTAATGAACTATTTAGACTACACTAGTATACTTGTGTAGACTGTATAGACTACACCAGTTTACTGCATAGAGCCATAGACTATACTGTATGGTGGAAATTCTCCACTGCCTAGTACAGGAGACGATGACAAACTGTTAAACCTGTCGTAAACGCCAAAACCTATCAGATTGCCTCGATACCATTCAATCAGTACCAGCTTAATCGTCTCAACAGAAGATTTACTAGTCGCCTTGATGAATCAACATTCAATATTCGCAGCGCATGCTGGAAACTTAAATGTCAATATTGGGAATTTGATAAATTAAAAAAATTCACACTCCGTGAAATTGAATCACAATTTGTTTTCGCATGAGATTGGAGTAATCCATCATTCTATGAGTATGTACCAAAATATCGATTTTTGTCCATAAAAGAAGTAAGTCATATTTTATTAAGGTTTGCACGGTCCTGATCGAACACCAAAAACTGTCCAGGCTATTGATTTAAAGGCTTTATGTATTTGATGAGCAATAAAGAAGTTTCAAAATCAAATCAAATCAAAGTGTTGAGTTTATGACCCCTCAAATTCAACAAATTTCAAATTCAACTAGTCTTATATATTCAACTAACCATGAATGGAGGTGACGATGATGTTGTTTTCTAATAAGAAAATAATATAAGTATAGTTTGCAAGTTTTATTACTTTTATCAAGTTTCGAAGAGTGCAGATCTCTGAAAAAGTTATCAAGTTCTCACTTAGTTATGAAGTTTTAAGTTGATTATAAAGTTTTTAAGTTGAAAAGTCCGTTCAAGCATCTTCATGTTTATCCAGGTCAATTAAACTATCACTCAACTTATACTCAGCTGTATATTATAAGTTTTATTATTCGCTAAATAATTGAAGACAGTTGAATACTTCTGGAACTTCTGCCTTTATTATACTGACGTATTTCTCTCAAGTGTCATATTCTGCTCAAAGATATAATAGTCTACCCGGTGAATGGTTGATGGCATATTTATAACCACATAACGTTTTTATAGGGTATTATGAGAATTAGATTTAATCGGTCTATTAGATTTTACAATTGGCCCATACTGTACTTGATCTCCACTTATACTTTATATATACTTGTATTTGCACGTACATTAAATTTTATAGCATTTTATTATAATTTGTAGAACAAATATTGATGTTGTGGAATCTTTCCATAATAGAAAAAATGTACCCTCAGTACAGCTGAGGATGTGTTATGTATAACATGAAACCATGGTCCTGAGGTAAACATTGTGTTTGTTGAATAAAAGTGGAATTTGACAATTTATAAAAGTTTTTTCTAGCATTTTATTATATTTTGATAATTTATTTTATGGATACTGGAACCACGGATGCAGTAGTATTTATTTTATCACTATTTCTCAAGTGATTGCCATCTTTAGCTGCCTCACATTCCAATGATAAATTTCACTTTGAATAATAGTAAGAACTTATGATCTAACAATATGTATTAAAAATATTTCAATATAGGTACTGAAAACAGACTCAAAATCTTCAATCAAATTGTATAACATGTCTTTTGAGTATTTTTTTGCAAAACATTAATATAAGCAAATTCAGCTCTCCAAATTCATTACTCAATAACTTTGAATAATAAGTGATTGATAATATATTCAAGTCAGTACTCTGAATCATGGTTTGAATGAATCAGCTGGGGAACCATAATTCAGCAGCCAAACACAAGGATAATTATCGATAAATAGACTCAGAAGACACTGAAACATCTTTGAATCAAACAAGCTGAGAATATCACGATATGGTTGAATTTATTGAACAAGAACGTGGAGTTAGCTCTATATTCTACCAATAATAATATGTGATATAGTGAAAAGTATATTCATACGCTTCTACTAGGAATCAGCCGTCCCATAGAGGATAGCAAATGAACGAGTACTCTCCACATTAATTAAACGTATATTTGTTCAACAGGCTCTATGATTACAGGAATGAGGAGGTTCACGTATGTACTCGTGGTTTTTGCACAAAATCAACTCTGCGAAGCGTGACTGCTATTTCAAAGTGATTCTGCTATTTCAAATTGGACGTTCCGGTCATGTCTGGTAGCTTAATTGGACTGCTTTTAATGACGCTCTCCAACTATATCAATTTATAATCGTGAATCTACAAACAAGGAACGTACCACAATAGGAGATCGTGATCGGGGGGAGGGATGGATAGTGAAGAACTCCCTATTCTCTCACTCTTTTCAACCCACTGACTAAATAATTACAGAGAAAAAAGACAGAGATCACATGAATAAAATTATTTTTAAAAAACTCTTGAAGTTTGTAGTAGACTAGAAAACAACTGAACTTGAAAACAAGAAGTTCCTTGATCAACAATAATTAATTTTGATAAACGCAACCATCAAATCACAGATCAATAAATATAATCTACAAATTATATGCTCAAGTGGGCATCATCAGTAGCGAACAACATACATAAGTTTTCATAATTTACTATACCAAATCTGATTGTATTCAAATAAGAATTTCATCCACATGAAATTTTCACTGATCAGCCGTAACTGATGATGGTTCTCAAGTTCTCTAATTAATAGGCCTCTTCTTATTAGAAGGATGCAATATCAGGCCCATGATATATCACGATAAATCAGTGGCCACTGACCTCTTATTTCCAAGGCTTATAAATTTGTTCACTTCAAAATCTGGAATTCTGCCTCAGTTATTCATTCTATAATTTGTGTATTATTTTTTCTATATAATAATGAGTTTGAATTTTTTCTGAGGGTGATGCTCACATGAGCTCTAGACTTGTGCGTGGGTAATGAGAGGGGTGATGATGAGAGATGACGACTGTTTTTAGGCAGTCGGGTTTTCGTCTCCTCCGAAAGACGGGAGTGGCCGTTTTTGTTGTAAAAATCCGTTTCGTCAATTACTGTATTCGATCCAGGAATCTTTGGATTATTAGACCGGCGCTTATCGCTCTCGGCTACCGGACCACTCCAATAAATTTCAACTTATTACAAACTGAATATAATATAATTTGAAGAATTCTTGATGTTCCTGAAAAATACTGCCTTCTCTCAGAAGTATTTTGTTGAACAGTAGCAACTTCCAATTTTACAAAATAATATCAAGTTTGATCAAGTACAATGATCTTACTTTTTAGTTACTAGTTTTTATGAGCTTTATTGAATTTTTTGAACTTTTTTTTGCTAGCTTTATAATGCCCACATAAGCTCTAAGCTTGTGCTTGGGTAATGGGAAGGATGATGATGAGAGATGAATGGATCTACAGCTTTAGGTGGGTTCCGAACCACCGGGTTCTCATAAATTGCTTATAATCTAAAGAACTTTTGTTTTTCACAGCAGTATTCTTATCGAATGTTTTGTTAAGTTGACAAAACTCATTTATATCGAAAGCCTTCAAAATGTTTCCTTGAATGCCTTCAATGGTTTCCAGGGGAATTTCAATACTGTATTTTTCCAACTCAAATATTGATTATTGCAGTGCTCTCCGCCTTCATGAATAACTCCTTCATTCTAGAGTACAGTATAATTATGAAGAACTGTACTCCAAATTTTCTGGAATGTTTGTCTAATTAAATCGAAGGTCTTCTGGGAACTGGAAACAATTGTTATCTATTAAACTTTTTTCAAATAAGAATAATCAAATTACCTTCGAATGAGTTGAAAAATATTCCACCTCTGAACATCCCTCACAAATTTAATACAATCTGAATACAGTATATCTTGCCTTTTTTCAAGTACATCGCACAGCAATATTGTGAAATTTTTCTTCCGAACTGTAAACTGTTCTTCTACTCTCGCAATGTTTGATTCGAAAACTTCGATTGCGAATCTCAAATGTCGGATGGATTGTTTCCAGAGCCTTGCTTTTGAAGATCACTTCAGCATAACGTATTCACATTCAAATTGATAAGTTGAGAGCGAATGCCAGAGCTGAGCGTATTTTGGTCACCCACTTCTAGGGAGCACTTTGAGTAGGCGCTGAGGGCTTTTCAGTAAGCCGGCATGAGAGGTTCAGGTGCAAACCGATTGCTGCGAATAAAGTGCCCGGGTTGCGTTAGGTAGATAATGACGAAAGCATACATGTGAAGGCAAAGTGTGAGCTGGGTTTGAATAATTATTGTTGCAGGTGAGAAGTGGAGCAAGCGACACGCGAGCTGAAACCTTTCAATGCTGACTGCACTGCACAGCACACAAATCCATCAACACGCAGAGCTTGAGTAGAAGGATAATTAATGTCTTCAATAGTCTGAAGAAACCCTTGTGCTACTGCAGCCTGTCGCCCTGTTGACGGGGAGCTCTGCTCTGGCACCGTCTTAATTTCCGGAGACGGCCTTCTAACAAGTCAACAACTCTGTCAGGTGAAGATTGAAATATGCTCACTTACACGCTCGCTGACGTCTTTGGTCCTTCTTCAACAATAATAATGGCTTTGCACTTGCACACCTAACTGCTTAAAGGTCTACATTTTCTGAATAATGTAATAAGTAATCTTAATCTCAAAGTGAGTATAAATACAGGTAAAGGAGTAATCTCACTTACAGTTTGTTTAAAACAAGTTGTCACTTGGCCTGGTCGTCCACTAGAACGAGAACGATCGTTTTCTTGTCAGAAAACGACCGATCATCTGGAATACTAACATTGAATCAAATGGCCAGCTGTTCGGACATCGGATGCTTTCTGACAAAAACGGTTCCAGTAGACGAGCAGGCCAAGTAACAACTTGTTTTATCCGAACTATACTACTCATATTGAGTTCATACTGGAATACCTGAATACGGTACGGTAGGCGACTCTGAATAAATTCATTATGTGGACCTTGGATCCAACTTCCTTTTTCACTTGAAAAAATGATGCAGGCCATTCAAATACTTGTAAATTGAAAATAGTAACCAAATTTTGTGTTAAAAGCTGTTTCGCATTGTAGTTATGGTTTATCAGAACACTTTGCAGTTTGCACAGAGTACACGTTAATAAAATGTGAGTACTACCATAGAGAAGCGATACTCTCTAGTAGATCGTTCAAGGAATACGGAACTGTGATTCTGCTTTGTGTACTGGCAAATAGTGCTGGCCACGTAGTTCATGTGCCGGGCGGTAAGATCGCGCTGACGCTGGCGTTCCTCTCTCAATCGATCTCTCACTCACTCCCATTCGCACTACCATTCACTGTCTCATCGCCAGTTGCCAGTTTACAGTTACGATTTCCAGTTACTCTGAGTTCGAAGAGATGTCGCTAGGATCTGCCCCTTGATCTCTGGTATTCAATGGTATTTTAGCGGTTAAAGCTGTTCGAAGTTTCTCGAATTGTGAATAATATTCAATTCTCTTCTTACCTGTGATGTGTATTCAACCTACAACATTGCCTAACTAATGGATTCATGTATTCCAATCAACTCCAATTTATCATCAGAAAAGCCCAATTGAATAGATTTCATTGCCATTCTATCTACAGTGACAATATAATATTTTTTAATTACAGTAATTTAAAATTCAATCCATTCAAATCTACTAAAGTACATATTTTTTGTTCATACGCTACTCCATCCGCAATTCATTCAATGACAAGTACAAAGCATATCAATTTAATTGGAATTTAGTAACCTTGGTACGTACTTTTCACCTCTACACCTTTGGTACACCTTGGTACGTACAAATCAACTGTTCACCTTTATGCTATTAGAAATCTGGAATCCTTATCGGGCAACTTTTCAATCAACTCACTTCTGCCAATTGAGTTATCGCATAACAGTATATCGTCATCAAGTTTCCCGTTCATTCATCAAGTACAGGGGTATGTGATATGACCTTGAACAGGCTTTTAGTGGAATGCGCGCTCTCCACACTTCTACCGGCTCTCTTTGCTCTATTAACCCCTTGGAGGCTTCGCATAACAATTGACAAAGCAGAGAATAGAGTGCACCCGAGAGCGTGCTAGCAGCAGAACTGAGTTAAGAGAGCGGACACACATTGTAGCAGCTTGACGACAGCAGCAGGGGCCTTATTCGGTTGCCATGGCAACGCTAAAAGGTGGCACCGCACACTGACGATCGTAGCTTCTTTTTCCGGCAACTAATTATCGCGCATCATTCGAATTAATAAAATCCATTTGCCGCGCCGGTAAAAATCCACTTTGATAGCCTAATTTTGATTGCTGGCTGGCATGGATGATTACACTTTATTACGTTGCTGCCGCATCGAAAACTCCGCCAGCAACCAAATTAGTACGGATTCAATTTTTGGAAAATTGATGCCGAGGCATCAGCGCTCGGTTGAAAGTTTGAAGAGTGAAAGTGGCGATGTCAGCTTGCAGGTTTTCACAATCTGCGAGTCTATCATAAAGTGCCTCAACCCGATTTTTCAATGAGGCTACCCAACTTAACTGTTTCTTTTTTTTATCTAAATTTTGTTGTTTTTTTTTTCATTGGAATGCAAATGAACGAAATGGAATGAAAAATGTTTTGAATGGAATACTGCAAGATGATAACGTCTTATTGACAATGATAAGATGATGCTTCTGATTTTTGGAAAGAAGCGTACGCTAGTGATAGATATTCTTTCATAATATTTTATATTATTGAGTATTGAATTGATATTATGTTTGCGGCAAGGCAGAAACTTAATCATAGTGATTAAGTATCTTAATACTTAATCGTATTGATTACTGTCCATACATATAGATTATCATTGATAATGTTTCATTCACCTTCTTAATTTCATTAAACAATTATTATCTTTTATCTGTGAGTTTATGAGAGAACTCAAACGATTCCTCCAATTATTTCAAGTATAGATTCAAAATATATGGATGATTACACTGGATGATATATTGAGAGATTATTGTTATCCATCATATCGTTCCATATTTATAGCTTATTTGATTTATTTTATTAAAAACTATGAAGAGAGACCAATAAGAGCCTAAAGGTTTCATTCCCTCATTGTATATGTATATTCTTTTGAAACATTCAGTTATACTGTTTTTATGAACATCTATGGAATCGGAAGAAGAAAAATGATTTGAAATGCCTATCAGTTATATATTATTATGTTGAATGGAAAACTAGAATAATAACATTGAACCCTCATAGATACTGTTCTATTATGTTTTTTGTATACCTGTAATATTGTCCCATTAAGAATAGGATTTTAATAAATTGCGATTGTCCAAATAGAATTGAATGCATCCAAGTATAATACAACCTTATTCTTACTCATAATTTCTAATAGTGAATCTCCACCCACGACATGCTTACTTCGATAAACAATGTGACAAGCTGCGTGATTTCAGGTAAGCCTTTGTTGCCCGGGGTTTGTTGACAAGGTGGATCGCGCAAGATATTCCACTCCAAGGAAGGATGTACCGCAAAATCAGAACTTGACACACCAAACACGAAACCAGGGTACACACTCGAGTCGACATGCATAAGCGAGAGACGACTTTGGGAAATTCACGGACAGGAAGAGAAAGAGAGAGATTGTGCATGAGAAAGAGTGAGCAAGAGATTGAGGTAGTGTTGGAAGTAGGATAAACTTATTATTATAATAGTGTGAATGGGGAATTATCAGTATGCAAGTTTCATAGTTAATTATTGAACATAATTCAAAACATAATTGAACTAGGATGTCGATGTGCTATTCTTCGGTGCTATTGTTTATAAAAGAAATTCGTTGGATAAATTGATTCCATTTTCCCCAATTCGAATTCAGTTGATTAATGTTGTAATATTCCAGTAGATAATTGTATTTACTTGCGAACAATTGCTCTATATAATTATTCCAAATTGCACTTATCTCATCATGATTGGTTTAAAGATTTTGATTAAAGAAAGAAAGGGTCAGAAGTAATTAATTTGCTACTAATTACATTAATAGCAATTTTATTTGCATTTTAATTTACATTTATTGAAATGTGAATTGAAAAAGGAAGCAATCAACATTAAAGTTTATACTGGTTACTGATTTTCAAGGAGTATCAATGGCTACCATATTAGAATAGTTCCAAATTACTTAATAGTTCATTAATTAATACATGTAATGAGATTTTTATTAAATAAAAATCTTCTTTGAGGTAGGCATCGTTTCTCAAGCTTCATGTTGAGAGTACATTCGAAATCTAAATAATTCATCATGTTCAAGCAATCTGAATTCAATAGACACTTTCACTCGCTTATAATTATATAGGTAAGGCTTCTTATTGAATGTTTGCGATTCCATAGAATGCTGTCAAGTTGTAGGGAACACTCCTACAAGCTAACAGCCAATGTACACTGTCCAGAAACAATTGTATGGTTACAACCAGCGACCACATAATACTAATTTGTATTCAACCATAAATCAAACATAATAGTATAATTTAAACTTCATAAATTCTGTAAGCTTCATTAAAATTATTCTATCCATTAAAATTATTCTATACATTATTATACATTCTATGTATTAACATTATTATTTAATAATTCCTGAAGCTTCTCTCATAAGCATTATTCTATTAAATAATTTATAGAGTTCATAGATACTTGGAACAGTGTGGAGATATTTCAAATGATATTATTTTATCATATTTCATAACACTGGCTTGTCAGAATAAAGAAATATCGGGAATAATTTGTTGAGATTACATCTAATGAGCTCCATTATTCAAAGAAAACAAATACTTTTGCAAAGGATGATGCCCACATAAGCTCCAAGCTTGTGCGTGGGTAATAGGAACGATGATGATGAGAGATGACCTAATTTCTCCATAATAAGAGACTGAAATCAATAGATTCCTTTGAAGTTGAACGTTACTAGTAATTGAGCTGATAGCAGAATTACACGGGTATACTAACAAAAGTCATTTAGCACCTTATTTATATTTTGTTTGCTTGTGAGATAAATCCGTAGGAAAATGAAAAGGCCGAACGATTCTCGAGAGAAATATATCCCCATGAATTTCCAAGCCTGCTAATTTATTTTGGAGCTAATGAGTGTCAAAACTCGTTGTTGGGGTGAGAAGGCTTTATCCTCTTAATTCCTGTCTCGAGAAAATCTGCTTACACCTCGAGCCTTTTGTTATGGATACCAAATTATGATTTACAAAGTACAAAAAAGTAAAGATCTCTTCATGAGTACTGTACTGGCGTGGCCTTTAAGCCTTTCATGACTTTCCTATCGAAAGGTCGTTTACTCATTTATTTACAAACAATAAAATGCGGAAACTGACGGCTGTTTGAATCAGTAAATGTTTCCGATGCCGAAAAACAAATCTATAGGAAACAAAATACAGGGTACACATGGGGTGCAATAGCTTTTGATTCAATGTTAATCTGTTATTTGTTTCCTATCCTAATAGTAAAAGACGGAAAACCTTAAGTCTGAATGACATGATTCCTGCTCGCTGTTGAATGTTGTAAGCTCGAAAATACCAAGTTTAGAGGAAGGTGTGATATTGTATATGAATGAGAATATTAGAGGCTGAAAAGCTTTCGAATGAAGTAGGGAGATTCTGGAGAGAGAAGATTAGAAAAGTAGAATAAAAGAAATTTTGGTGGAAGTGTCAAACGGAAACGTGGATGAGGTCGTGTGGTGTTGAGGATTGTTAGAGGATTTGAATGTGGACGTGAGAGGTCGGTGTCTACCGGTCGGTAAAGTGTGGTAAGAGCTCTGAAATGAGAGCAAGTGATGGGAAAAAGGATGGATGGAGAGAAAAGAGGACTGGCGAGCGAGAAAAACTGTGAGGACAAAAGCTTCGCGAACTGAGATTGTAATACAACATGTGTGAGTATGTCATCTACCTCTCGCATTACGAAAGATAACATCTTCTCAAAACGGTAGAAAGTGTTGTGAGTGCTCCAGTTTCCTTTCAAGCAATCAAAGAGGACGCAGCAATCTCTGTGTTGCCATTCGATAAAACATTTAGTCAGGCGACAAACATCTCCCACGGTTACAAAATGCATAATGCAGCTCTCCGTACGCTTCAAGTGCACTGTTGAAGTGGAGCAACGAAAAATTTCCGAAGCACCTCGACTCCCAAGTCATTTTTATTAATAAATAACTGTAGCAAAACTTGAAGCGCACAACTGCACTCCACATCCATCTCCTCTTAACGCTATGGCAAGAGAAATCTACCGTAAAGGATTTCAGCCAATGTGCTTTTCGTTCAGCTCTATTTCAACTGCTACATGCTCTGGAGACATTCAAGTGCCCTCGAGAATAGTTCAGAGAGCTGCCGAGTATTTTGGAGAGCTCTACAGAGGCCTGACACGGACAATTTCTGCCGAGGCCAACCATTGGACACTATCAAAACGCATGATATTCAACACAGAAAGCAATAGGTCAACTCGAGAGCTTTATATCAACTTCAAGCAACGTTGAATTCGATGAGGTCATCGTAAAAGTATCGAGACCGCATGATAATATAGTTCCAGAAAAGTGGGGATGAGAGTTTAAAATTATGGATGATTTTGAAAACTTAGAAATTCATGATCATTACCACGCAGGTGCACTTCCAATTCGTGAGAGACTGATGAAGACATTTTAAATATGAATAATTCTCATACACTGTGTAGAGTGTACAATTCAATCAAATTCATCAATAGCAGTAAGAGATTCTAATGAAAGTCTCACTTTTATATTAGACTAGCTGTCCCGGCGAACTTCGTATCACCCTCTTCCCCCCCCCCCAAATGTCCCCCCTCTTCTCCCCACAAATGTTCCCCCTTCATGCCACCCCCCAAATATCCCCCTTCATGTCATCCTCAAATAACCCCCTTCATGTCACCCTCAAATAACCCCCTTTCATGTCACCCACCTCTTCCCCCCAAATGTCTCCCCTTCATATCCCCCCCCCCCCCAACGAAAAAAATGTCACGAAATAAAAATATCTATATCCACTCGCTTTATTGATGGAAAATTAAAAGAAATCTGCAATATACTAATTTTTATAAAGCTATTGGATAATAATCAATATTAATCAATGCTGAAAGTTGCCAAAAAAATTTCACTCTTCTCGGAATCGAACCCGAGAATTCTGCGTGGAAGGCGGAGTCTCTAACCAATAGACCACCGCGGTCGTGTTGGGAAGACCTATATTGTAGCATCTTCAACTACACATCGTTTTCATAGGAGCATTATTGTTTGGACTGGATCAAAATGGATGTCATGTTTGATAGGTTAGGTCATTAATTTACTAATTATTTATTAATTATAAAGAGATTTTCTTATATTTTAATACATATTATGTTAACCAGTGCTTTAAAAATTCAAACGAATCCAAAATCATCTAAATCGGTTCAGCCGTTCTCGAGTTATAAGCGAGCGTACAGACACCAACTCTCTTTTATTAATATAGATAGATTAGTAAGATAGATTAGATAATATTTTATCATTAGTCTCAAGACTAGATAGCAATAGTATTAACTAAAAAAAAGTTGTACATTCAGTGACTCTTGTCGGTTTTACACGTTGTAAATGTATTAGTCAATATGCCAATCTCTTCGCCTTTTTACAAGCCAATTCCAATTTCTCAATTTCTTGGTAGATATAAAATCGTTCAATATTGATCAAATATTAATTCGTTCAATATCGAGAAAAAAATTCATTTTTATTTAAATGAGGTTTTTGAAAAAAAAAACAATTCCCACTCCATTCTCGTATGAAAACCCTATGAAACAATCAGGAAATAGTCGAGGATTGAGTGGACAGGAAGCAAATTGCAAATTGCGGTGGACGCTATACTCCCTTATGTAATGACAGTGCAATGAGTTCAACGATGGAATCAAGACTTTAGAATCAGAAAAACTTCTCTAATCAAGACTTTTCTGAATAATCAAAAGTTTTCATCGAGGTCAATAATTGACAAAACTTTCGAGGCAGGAAACCCACCTTCTATTAGGATAGAAACTTTTAGTTTACATTCAGCTTCATCAGCAGCCTTATTATAGAACACTGGCTTTTAGCTATTTGACCGGCTAAAGTTGGAAAATGATTCTAATCTTATTTTTTAATACAAGCTGATTTTAACAACTATCACAAGAATGAATAGTTTGATTCTAATAACGATCGTAATGCAACTCTGAAATGAAGTTTTCAATGTACAATGCGATCAAATAGCAATGACAGCATTAGCAATGCAATTCTGATCAGTCCTTTGAGTTCTCATTGCATCAGAAATGGTTATCAGAAAATCCAGTTATCCAATTCCATACCTATCAATAACAACGAGAAACATTACACATGACCAGTGGAATAGAGCGATTATGTCTGATCAATGTCTGCCGGGTCATATTACGTTGACAAAATAAACGAGCTATGCTAACAAGCAATACACGTGAATAATCTGTTTCAGGTAACTACCCCGTTCCGAGCTCATTATTATTTTAAGCGATAAAATGACATTATTTTTCAATATCTATGTTATTTCAATACCATGAAATAAGCGGTGATATCATCATTTTTTCAGCTCTGATAGCTGATTAAACAGGATCAGAATAAATAATCGTGCGTCGCACGTGTAGCTGGCTTAAAAATTAACATCCGTGGACAAAGGTATTGCAATCCATCGAGTAATACCGATTATTGTTCGGGTTACTCCAATCACAATATTGAGATACAGTAATTGAGACATTCATCTGCAACTTTAGCCTTTGTTTAGCCGGTATCCGTCCTAATTCTAACAGGAAAGTATTTTTACTCCAATCACAATATTGAGATACAGTAATTGAGACATTCATCTGCAATTTTAGCCTTTGTTTGGCCGGTATCCGTCCTAATTCTAACAGGGAAGTATTTTTAGTTAGTGGATGGATTTTCATTTATGGAAAATAGTAGTTTTAAATAGTTTTCAAGGGTGTTTTAGAGTTCTTGAAAGTTTCTAAGACTGAATCCACAAATGAAACATTATTCAGTTCTCTCTAGCTAATTATTTTTTTTAGTTAGCTCTTCAATAAAAAAGACAAATACTTCAAATGTTCAATGTGTTTGAAACGAGAACTAATATTTTTCAAAAATAAGATTGATGCTACATCATGCGCATCATTGATGTTTGCATCAAAATTAAATCATACGCATTTTGGTTTTCTGTAGACCATACAAGAATCCTGAGAGCCTGAAAGAATATTGGAATGTGTTTGAATCTAGAACCAGATATCATTTTTCCTAAATTGCAATTGTTTTTCCAATATAATAATCATGATGTGATTTAAGTAATCAATCGCGAGTCCGATCTCACTAGACGTAAAACCTGCGAATTGAGTAGAAACCAATATGAAAGCAAACAATTCATACCCATGAATATGTTCCTCGATAGAGATGATGTTAGAGATTTCGTTAAGAAACCTGGAAGTATATTGTAAATTGTTTGAAACACAAACAATCTATTGTTGTAGAATGAGCCTAATGTATCCACTGTTGTTGTATTATCTATATATATCCTGTTTCTACGAGGTACGAAGTACTCGTACTTCATTGCAATATAATGACTGGCTTACATGTCAAATTGTGATATCTTCTGTGGTCAATAAAATATTCTATTCTATTCTATTATTTGTCAAGATTAAAAGTGAAGCCCGAATGTAAGTACAGTATAATCATATGCATTCCTTCATCTTCAAGCATGTGTAGACGAAAATTGCTCTCAAATTACTTGTCAACTGAATTATTTCGAGGTAATCGACCTAGCGAGTGCGTTGCTAACTTTGCTCCAGTATTATTTGTCGTGTGCTCTATGCGAGCTGATACCGAGGTGTTAATTAACATCCTGCGATGAGAGAACGTTGCAAACAATTATTTATGGAAATGCAGCCAGTTCTAACAGAGGCGCCCGTCTTATAATCCTTGCCAGTTTGAGGATGGAGAGCTCCCATTATCATCTGTATAATACTCCTATCCGCCTCAATCGGCAGTAGTTTGCCTCTCAGCATAGCTTTACATTCTCAACAAGCAACGTATGAGATCAAAGTGCTAAGCGGCAAATAAGAAACGAACTGTCAATTGAATTTGTGGAAAGTAAAATTCATCAAAACGGATTTTTTCTATAAGGCTATTATTTCATAGAATAGGTATAATTTGAACATAATTGTATCAATTGATAGATTTAAATGTGAAATTCGAATACAAAATGTATAAAATTGAGAAATAATGAGTCACCTAGGTAAAATTACCAACTGATATTATAAGAACTGACAAGTTTCTCGGTCTTTATTCGGACCCCTTCATTGCTGGGGTTTTCTGAGTCATCCTGGGTTCTTCTCAAAATTGTACAAAAGACCAGTTGAAATAAACGTGTAGTGAATGATTCTCATCATGTGGTTAAAGGTCGGGAAATTAGAGGAAGAAATCTTGAGCTTGAACGAAAAATATATAATTCATGGCTTCAAACTTCAAAGATAAGAATTTTTGACTCGTGACAGGAACTCCGGGAGAATGAAATGGCGAAGAAAATAAGTTATTTTCTTTTATTTCTCTATGAAACGTTTTCAACAGGATGGAGAATTGGAGATTCGCTATTCAGTTCCGACAAGAAAATGAGAGGAAGTAATCTCAAGAATTGTTATCATACAACATTTTTATTAAAAAATGAAATATTTTCTAGTTTTTTTGGGGGGAATTGATTGAATAAATATTATCAGAATACTAAACCATGATACGCATGTCATTTATAATGGCTGGTTGAAAAATCAATATAACTCAATATTCTCTTTTAACGTTGAATAGGCTAAAAATATTATCAATCACTTGGAAAGCGTCCATTTTCATTGACTCTCCATTTTCGAATTATCATTATCATTTTTTTTTTGAGGGTGATGCCCACATGAGCTCTAGGCTTGTGCGTGGGTAATGAGAGGGGTGATGATGAGAGATGTCGACTGTTTTAAGGCAGTCGGTACCGACGGCTTTTCGTCTCCTCCGAAAGACGGGAGTGGCCGTTTCTGTCAAAATCCGTTCCGGCAACTGTATTCGATCTTAGAACCTTTGAATTATCAGACAGGCGCTTATCGCTCTCGGCCCCGGACCACTCCAAAACATGATTCAACATTTCAAACATGATTTTTCCGGAATGTCGCTTCCCTATGTTTTTCCTAGTGAATTTCTACTAGTAACGTGATTTATATCAAATGATAAAGGATACAAGTTGTAAAGATCGCATGTTGTCTTCATGAATAGGATCATTAACAAGTTATCATCAAAATTCTAAGCTATAATCTGGCAATTCAAGTCTCTACCATATAACGAATGATCCTAATTCTCTTGTTAGCTTTCATCAGAAGAATCTGCAATCAGGAAGTGATAGCCTTCTAATTTTCTTAATCAGCTTTATGACTGAGAAAGGACGCAATTTCCTGTCAATGCAGATGAAGGGACTTCTTTCGTCTGGCGCCACAGTAACCATGACTGCAGCAGCTCTCTATCAAGTATTTTACTTGGTACCGTAAACACGCTCCAGCTGTTCACCCAACAAACAAGCCGACTTGTGGAGGAACTACTGATTAAAAGCAAACATCACCGTATTTACTGATGATACATGGATTACACAGCACGCATACATTGAATATGTTAGCTTCGTATGGAATCAAAAAGCGTCCTCATAATTTAAATTTTACAAGAAATTAACTAGTGCTATGGAACTACGTGGGCCTATTATCAAATTTCATTTAATTCGATAGATAGATATTATTTTTATACCATCTTACTCTACACTACAGTCATCAGCAACGTGAAGAAATAATATCTCTCTATCTATTCATCTATCCAATTCCAAGCATCAAATTGAATGAATCTGATTATAGTAAACTGCATTTAGTATATTATGTAAATGAAATCCGTTTATATTAATCCATAGAGATAACAGCTGGTAATTCTTCATTTTGTATCTGCTCTACAAATACAATTCAGCTCGTAGCCTACAGAGTGTAAAATACAATACAAATGGACCATAATATACATATTGAGTTGTGTAAATGTATAGTAATGAGAATTTGTGTGATGTGTGTGATATATGTCATGTTATGGTATTTCTCCATGATGAAAGAAAATACCAGTAGCTCATGCAACCCAACCTGACTTCCACTCTAACCAGTAGTCGTCAGTACAGTGAGGATAAGGAAAAAATAAATGAAAGAATAATGGCAGGCTATTCCACGGAACCATGTTACTGTAATGTTCAATTATCTTAGTCTTACTGTATATCTTAGTCTTTTTCTTTCAGTATAGTATTGAGTTATAAAGATTCGTTACAATTATTGGTTGGCTGATCGATATTTGTGAACAAAATATCCTGGAAAACAGATTTCCAATAACAATACCTAGTATTGAAAAAGGGGGAGCTCTAATAACTTTGGTTGCGTCTGAAAACAGTGAAAAAACTAGAAACAGATGAATCTCAAACAGTCGGGGAAACAGATGAGGCAGATTTAAATATTTTTCTCTTTCTTTTACAACTAACATGAGGACAGAGGCAATACTTGGTAGGAGAAGACCAAGAATAGACGATGAATTTGAATAATGTTATCCCAAGTAGAATATTGAGAGGAGAGGAAAGCCTGGAATCTTCTAGGGAAATATGTAGAACAGGACAAATGTAAGCCGCAAGGATGAATAAGAGGAGAAATCTTCGATGTAGTGGTGTGGGGCAGCTGAACTTGATACTCGTTGTGCCAGGAACTGTGATTTATGATGGATATTGGAAAAGCTAATCTGAACCGGTGCAATTTCAAAACCTCCAGGGGAAAAATCTCCAATCTCGGGGCTCACTGATGACTGAAAATGTGACTACGGTTTCATGTTTTAACGGCTAGCGAGGAGGTAAGCGCGTTTATCAAGAGTGGAAGAGTGCTGGAGTTCCATGGAAGTGTTTGAGAAAAGGGATAAAAATGACGTTAAAAAATAAAGAATGGAAAATTTCTGAAGATTTTAAATCTGTGGTTATGATAACTTCCAATCTTTTTATTAATTATGGATAACTAGCAAACCTTCATCTTTACTATTACACAAAAAGAAATATGATGGATAGGATTGAATTGAAGTTTTTTTCGTTGAAAAAGGAAGATCGAACTGAAGAGTGAGATGAAGTTAATGATTTTTAGAAATTTGTCTTTTTCTTTTCCATGATAATCTGGATTAATTTTATGCAGGAAAACTGAATACCTGTAAAAAAAAACTTCAATGAAGTGAGAAATTCTAAAGTGTTTTTAGGCTACTTTTTCAGAATTGAAAATAGATTAATTGAAGGAATTGAAAGATTCAACTTATTGAAGACTGTAATTTTAGGCAACAATTTTATTCACTTAACTTAGGAAACATAAAATTGATAAAATTCAATTATCAATTTTGGTTAGTTCAAGAATGTTCTTAATGAATTATTGTATAATTAATTGAACGAAATTCCTAATTAATGCCATATAACATTCTGAAGACTTCTGCTACTGCAAATATTGACAACAGAATAATAGCTAGTAAGGAAATTCGATGAACTAATTCAATGTCTAATGGCCAAGGCAGTGGGACGGCAAACCAGAGGTGCTGGGTTCGATTCCCGAGGAAAAGTTTTTTGTGCAGCAACGTTCATCGAATTTCCTTACTAGCTATTATTCTGTTGTCAATACTTGCAGTAGCAGAAGTCTTCAGAATGTTATATGGCATTAATTAGGAATTTCGTTCAATTATTATGATTTAACAGGAACTGTATAGTTGCAATATCTCATTTTCCTTCCATCTAATTATTGTTCAAGCATAAATTGAGTGTTCATTCTCACATTACAGAGTTGATAATAGTTCTTCATTTCAAAGATTCAAAAATTCTGGATAATAAGGTTCCAAGTAAGATTTTCTGTAGGACACACTTGCTCCGTGACTGCACTCCTTCCAGAATACTTGATAGTTTAATAAATTATACCAATTTATCTACTGTTAAGAAATACCAATCTAATAAAAAAGCCCAATTCCAATTTCTAATCTACTCAAACATCTAATTGAATTATTTTGTATCCATGATATCTGATGCTTCTAAAATGTTATTGAATGCAAAAGTGTATCTGAACTCATAAGTGAGATCGAAGCTTTGAAACAGGTCAGGTTGTGAGTTGTAACACCCACGCTAATGACTGGGCTCCGTTATAATTGAACACAAACGATTGCAAAACTAATATCCACTTTCCCATTAGTCATTTACCAAATGTTGCAAAGCACAAATTAGGTAGCAATCATGTTTTAATCGTGTTTCATCCCAGTACGCGATAATTAAGTTGAAATGTTGAATTAGGATGGTAAAGGGATGACAGATTTCAAGTATTCATGATGCAAACGTGATGCAAATCACTATGTTGATACCACATCATACCTCAATAAGATGTTATGATACAAGAGAACGATTTGAGTACACTACATTGTTCAATTTTTGAATTGAAAGAGCGATGTACAAGCCAAGTTGACAGCTTTTAGTAAGTCCTATTCAATCATGGAGCGTCTAAGGACGGTTTTGGCGTTTGAAAAAAAAACTGCACTTCACGAAAAACTGCCAACCTGCAACCTCAGCATACAGAGATGAGTTGGAGAGTACTTCATTTTCATTCAGCTATACCTACTTGAGTTGTACAAAGAATTACTCCTTGTCATCAAAATGTTATAGGAAGAGTCTTCAGAGTTTCTATGATTACACTCATACAGCAGCTTGTAATGTGATTGCTGCTATTATTATTAATAATTCACTTTTACAAGTTTTTGATAAAGAGTTCTCAAAAGCAAAGAATTATTAGTCATCTACTTGAACACATAAAATCATATCATAATCGGAACACATATAGTATTATAATATTGATAGTTATAGTAGGCTATTAAAATATTATTCTTCCATAGTTCTCTAATCCTACTTTCAACAATATCGTGTTCGAAACTCGTATTAAAAGTGTTAAGAAACTCAATATTTCTTCGATTCAATCGTGTTGTACTTAAAGAGAATAATATTTATGTATTGAAATCGCATCCTATTCTATTCCTCCAGCCTGCTCTTCATACTGAACATCATTTTTAAGTTTTGGAGAAACATCCACAGTCGGATTCAACTAATTAAACTATGAATTTTTTTAAAACATATTATTTTTACGACCTTGAACAATAAGGATTGAGTTATAAAAATCGCTGTATAAAAGGGCTATATTGAAATTATAAAAGATATACAAAATTGTCGCAGAAGCATGGGAATTGAACACAAGGCTTCTGAGTTTTCCATGTTCATTATTGTTTGTAAACATTTATTGAATCACTATTGACGAGCATTCAGTCCTCAAGGCAATTGTTCAGTAGGTTCAGTAGCAGCTCCTCACAGTATTTTCTAAACCAATTACACGGTGTCACTGCCAGTATTGATGAAATCTTAGTCCACTGAGTGTGTACTGTCTGATACTGTTGAATATAATACTGGCATCAAAACAGAAAGACATTTGAGTTGGGTTGCGTTCTGTGATGTTTGAATGGAATAATGGCGACAAGCTTTGATGGAAGCTGAAGAGGCGCTGTGAGATGATAATGATTGTAAAATGCCATCAGTGGAAAGCTCAGATCGAATGGAACAAAAGAGAGGAAGAAGAGGGAGAGAGAGATCCAGTGACAGGTGCCACTGATGGCTACTGGGAGAAAACTGGCGGAAAACTAAAAGCAATCGTAAAATACTGATGAGCACCCACCACACAAGCGCACACCGTCAACAGACAATACTTTTTCATCTCGCACACACATGCGCATCTTTTCTCATCTGGAATTACATTACTGAGCCAGCTTCCATTGTGAACATCGCCATCAAACTGACTGAGAGGATATTAAAAACAAAGATCACGCAATTTCAACGCGAATTTCCCTCCCTGCTCAATGTAGGGCCAGGGATCAGATTGACGTGTTGGAAACAGCGCCATAAATCATGTTTTATGATATGCTATCGTTTACGATATGCTTGACTCGAGTATTGATAGTGTACTGTGAGGGTGATTGCTTGCAAGATCACTAAACAAAGTTGTTGATCGAATTTATTTTCACAATATACATGAATAGGTTACGGTGGAAGACTCATACTATAATTCAAGATCTACCGATACTAAAACTGGAATATTCCAATCGAAACAGTTCTATCTCCATAATAATCATTATTTTCGCAAACATGGAAAACATCAGAAACGCGTACAAATTACATACTTCATTAATAGGAAGTATAATTCTGTTCTTCAATAATCTCGAAATATCGAAACTGTTCTTCTTTTCTTATTTTTATTATAAATAAATTAAATTTAGTATTTTCTTGATTTGTTGCCCTTATTTCAAGATAATACGGATTTATTAATTTCATCTTTATTAATTATCAGATATATAGATATGGATTTATATGTGAACACAAACATTCAAAATCATTCAGGCTTTTTTTTTCATGATTATTGTAATGTCAGTATTTCATTGTAACCAGCTCCATAAAGTGAGGTAGGTCCATAGGCTATTTTGAAACAGAGAATTAATATTGTATTTAAACACTGTATGACACCAATGAATAAGTGTTAAAATTTAATAGATGAACAAGTTTTTGTAGTGTGTGCCTCAAGTCAACCGTAATAGTATAGTCAAGTAATTTCAACATTCCTTTTCAACTCCATCCATATTCAATAACATCCATTGAACAAGATCTTGATTGTCCATGAAACAGTCATTATGAAAATGATGCATTAATAGAATAAAAACGATAAAATTTATTTTAATTCATTCCACAAATTATTTTAAATCTTGAAGTAGAAGTCAATCGGCACTATACTGGAAAAAGGTAGACAGGTACCGTATTGCCTGGGAGGCGACCGATCAATTGCTCCGATCGCGTTGAGTGCGATAATCGGCCCAATCCCACCTTAGTTTTTTACACTTTCTTTTTTCTACATATCTTTAGCCAGATAATTGTAATTTCACCTTTATTCCTTCCTTCATGACGTCCTTTGCACGTCATTGAAGGTATTGCCGAGGACTCGAGCACCGCAGTCCTATGAACCGTCACCCTTAAGAGTTATTAGTTATAGGTAGAGTTATTACTTATTAGATATAAGCTATATTTTAAAGTAATTGTTAAAAAAGTAAGCAGATTAAAGTCATTGATTAAAGATTGTATTTGGATTTTGATTGATAAGATAAATTTATAATTTGAGCTGGAATAATAAACATGCAGTTAACTCCCCCCTACGCACAGACGTATAATTAAAGCAAGAGTAATATAGCTAGAGTTAAAGTATATGCTGGAGTAGAGAATAATCTACAGTGATAGATTATTCAGTAATAAAATACAGTGCTAGAGAAGCACTGTACTACAACTAACACCCCCCCCCCCACCCCTACATACAGAAGTATACTCTTGTAGGGGGACTCCTGGTATTTTTTATTGCTTGTATATATTTTTGTTATATTTTTGGGAAATTGATTTTTTAATTTGAATTTGAATTTGTATCATTGTCAAAGAAGATTTTTTCAATATCAGAAGTACTCTTCAAAATTTTCCCCAAAAATCCAATTATATCACATCAACTCAGTTATATGATAACAACTCATATCAGTAACACACAATTCATTGATCGCGATATGCCTCATTCGCTCGGCTGATTGAGTTTTCAAAACCTCAGCTCAGTCTACATCATCGTGTAATGTCAATAATGATATCCGACTGTGAGCCCCCCGCTTGTCGTCCTTATAGCAAATAACGATTCAAATGAAGCTCACTTGTGCCACGGCAAAATCGATGCACTCAATGAAGGAGTATCGAAACTGCGCTGCTGCCTTATTCGGTCAGTCAATTTCGAGCTTTTTTCGATTTCCTTGATCCACTCTAATCCCTACGTACGTGTTCTCAACCCTCTTTAACGCGACACGCGCGCGCGCATGCACGAGCACTGCTGCTGCTATCATTCTGTCGTATCCCGGCTCATTCCAGGAGAAGCCAAAGCGAGAAGAATCGATGAAGAATAACAAACTGCTGAATCAGTACTACGTTTATTGTGAGAGTAGAGGCTTGAGAAGAAGAAGGGTACGAGAAGTATGCGACTAAGCGCACCGACCCTAGAAAGAGAGAGTGGCTGAACGTAGAGTAGGAGAAAAGCAGTGAGAGTGAGGGTGGAATTTCAGGAGGAAGCTCTTCCACTTATACGTCCACCAAGTAGCACTACTTTACAAGCGGCGAGAGTCAACGTGAAGTGTCGACGGTTTCCACCATGCAATTAATTCACTGCATCCCAGACACTCACCGAGAAATATTGCTTTTCTTTCTGGCTTTCCTATGTCGGAGCCAAATTACGTATTCCGAGTGATTCAGATGATTACTATCCATGAAGTTCCCATAATACCGGAGCAGTATTTAGGCCAAGTTGTGAGTAAAATAGAATACTGATGAAATTCATCTATTTTGTAGAAAAAAGTAAAAAACTGTTCAAATCACAAATAATTGGAAAGTCAATATTTTTCCATGATACTAAAAAAATAAAGAATAAAATATAACTAGGTCACAGAGTAACCCATTTCGCATAATTGGTTTTCTTGGTGATAAAGTAATTATCTGAGTGAATAGAGAACTGCAGACCTATGCCCGATTTCTAGGACAATCATTAGTGGTTAATGTGGCATCAAAAGTTAATGCTACATTAAAACTAATGCCATACTATATTTTTGACGATTTCCTTCCTCGCCTGTAATTCTACGTGTATTTTGTTTCAAAGTTAGTTTGATTGGTTTTCGTTTTCAAAGTACGTTTTCGTTTTACAATTTGAAATGGAGAAGAGAGACAGAGGAAAACCTTTCTGGAGCAGAGTAAGAGCGATTGATTAATATTGTATTGAAATACAAATTGGCACGATAATAGAGAAAAACATATAACATAAATCTTCAAACATAAACATAAATTTGATGCCACATTATCTAATGAACGATTCGATTGTTGTCCTAGAAACCAGGCATAAGACTAAGAAATATCTTTCAATATTCACAGACCCTCAAGAGATTCCATCAAGGGATGGAATTCCAAGATATTCCAACAACTGAAGCATCTTATGAATAATAATTTACATACAGGAAGTCATCTCAAATCATAGTTCTCATTTTCAGAATTATCCTCGTTATTTTTTATTAATTGATGGTACTCTTTCAAAAAGTACTTGTTTGTCTGTATATACTATATAGTTCCAATATTTTTCGTATCACCTTAGAGGCTCCAATAACATATCCAATTGTAGAAGTTTTGATCAAACAGTTCTCTTTATTCTAACGCCGTTAAACCGTCTGCGTTATTCAGTGAGAAGGGAATAACTAGTTATAGGTCGAGTCCCCTGAGCAATTCCAATTCCACTTCTCCAGTCTTCCAGGTATAAACATAAAGTCGAATGCTATTGCTAATCACCGTTATTTGTCATGGTCCAAGTTGGTATCAAGTTCTTCAGGGGATTATATGCAGAAAGACAAACTCCTAACTAATGTATCTTCTGAGACTGAGACTTATCTCTCACAATCAAAGACAAGTTTCTTGGAAATTGTTCGAAATATGCGGTTGAAATGTTGGTGATTCAAGTTTGTTGATGTGCTCAATAAATGAGAAGAATCTCCTTGAAGTAGTTCAAGTTTTGGAATTATAGTGTAACAGAGACTGTATATTCATGAAGAAAGGAACTGCATGAAATTTTGAAAAGTAAAAATGAGTATGCAAAAATAACAAAGGATATGATGATGTGGCCAACAATCTAATTAGTTTCGATCTTTGTATTTAAAATCGCAGTTGCAAATATTTGTTGATCACGTTTGTTGATCATGTTTGTAAACGTGATTGAATGTTGAATATTAATTTCAGCAAGCTTTTGTTGACTTATACTCTGTTCTAAAGACATTGAGATAAAACTGATGCATCTTTTGCTGGGAAGTAATATTCAGCTGTGGGAGTTATCAGCTACGTGATATGGGAAGGATTCAGAAAAAGACCAGAAACAAATGAATTGAGTTCACCCGGGAGAAAAGCGCTTCAACAGACAAAGTGTTCTCATCAACAGAATTCTGTATTCTCAGAGAAAACCAAACCGAATTAATTATCTTGTGGCAATCAGGGTTGTAGCGTACTAAATTAGCATAAAGCGTGACCGTGATCTCGATGTGGTATTCCTTGCTCTTACTCTTTTTCGTTCTCTCTCTTTCTCTCATACGCTTATCCGCTTTGGTATCTGTTCATCTTTTCTTCCACATTGCACCCTCATCCATCACAATCTCTAGAGGGAAAACTCCTGGTTTTCCCAGTGTGAAGCAAAACACCGCATGCTCACCTGTTGGAGCCCTATTTCGAATTGATTTTCTAAAACAATGTTTCTTCAGCCTCTAGTTAGACAGAGAATTTCACAACTTGTTGAGAAGCACTCATCCAATTTTCCTTGAACTTCTCAGTTTTTCCACTGAAGATGGCAGTGATGAAAAATTCTAATTATGGAATGAGCCGATCTGCATTGGGAAAGCCCACAAGTTTTTTCTTCTTCAATTAAAACTTGTGCAATATGAAAAGGCGTATTGAGAAATCCTTGAATACAGCATTCTAAAGTGATACTTGTACCAATCACGGAGAATATACTCTCACGAACTCCATAGAACACCAGTTCACAATCAAATCACGATTTAATCATATTCCATAAACACCTTGGAGCTTTTTATCATATCAGAGCTGAAGCTAATACAGTAACAAAATCCCATTTATTTCGGGATGTATTGGCATTTTTTACATTATTGAATATTCTACTTTGCGACCACCATTGTTAAAGCACAGATAATGGGGATGTTGAAGGGAAAGGAGAGAATTTGTTTTTCATAACTCTCAATTATCTCTGATTCAAGTAAGGAATATTCGATTTCAATCTAATAAAGCGAAAACTCAATTACTCGTCATTCTGTGAATCTGAGATCATTCTAGTGAACCAACCATACCTACATAAGGTAAGATATTAACATCATAGTTATTCCTGGAAGCTCAGTAATCGATAAAATTGAAAGTGCTGATCTTTCTGGGTTTATTGGGAAGTTTTATGATGAAGTAATTAAGAGTTTAATGACCAAGATCAGCAGACGACAATCAATCACCGTTCTTCCTCAGGATGATGACCTCGATTGAGTAGAAGTTGAAGCAATAAAGCATCAGAGCTTCTTCATGATTAGATTGTAAGTTTTTGACCAAATAATCATTTCAAAATTTTTACTAATGGTATTAATTAGTATACTCAAGAATTGGATAAAATTCTCTAGTTGGTGAATAAAACAGGATCAAAGTTCAGCTTAAAGATTTTTAGTAATTTTTGGTTCATTTGAATACTAAATCAATCTTCATTGAGCAGAAAAAGGATTTTTGCAACAAATTATAGTCAAGCGAAACAATACGATGGAGAATTTAGATTTTGATTATTTTTGAGTTACTTCAAAATTAGCATTTGACGTGTTCATCTAATTTATTTCAAAGCCAAATACTATGTTTACTTGCATTGCTGACTAATAATTTCTATAGAAGCAACTACAGTTCTTGAATAATTTGTATCAAAATGCTAAAAGTAATTAACTGATCTTTCTTTCACTCGGTATTAATGAAATTCAACGTTTAAATAAAATATATTTAGTAAGGTGGAACGATTCATCAACACGTTAATATTATGACTGTATGGACATGAGAGCCAATAAAATCTCATCTTTACAATCGTCATTATAATGCTTCAATTTAATTCCCCACACATTGTTCCAAAACCAGAGAAAGAACAAAATCATCATGCTGTTGATTATCAACTCTCAAACCAACCGAAAAACAATTGTTTATAAATCATTAAATCGCGACCATCGAGTGTAGCCCATCAACGCCGTTATGGTAATTGAAGCTATGAATTATGCATTGGAATTTTTCTTCAAACAAATTGTGGATGAACGCCAGCCTGCAATGACTGAGAAAACTGGCTGACAAATTTATTCCTGAATACGAAATGGCTTGGACAGTTGGACTGTTTCGTCAGATATTTCGAATATTAATCAGACTCAGACATCTTCTAAAAACTCCAACTGCTGCAGAATCAGTTGTACCAATCATAAACTATTATTTCGACCAAATTCAGTTTTCTATGTCTTCTCAGGATTGAAGGGTTACGTGATAACATCATTGAAGTAATGAAATATCATCAAATCATCATATATGAGGCGAGAAGAGTTATTGATATTGATGTGACTGAACTACTCTTACGTTCCAGAAATTCTTTATCCTTATTAAAATTCAGTTGAAAAATCACTTGTTGGTCCAAACCAATCTTCATCCACTCCCATTTTCGTTTCCTGCAAAGAAAATGAGTTCTAAACCGATCTTCATCCAATTCTAAAATAGAGTCTCATCAGCTATTTGTTTTTTAAAGCCTACCTCATCCTTTGCTTCGGGTTTGACAACATCACTTTCAAATTGGTTCCAGATTCTATTCCTATGAATGATAATTATGATTAAAGTATAGAGTATGTAAGGTAAATATTTTTGGAATTGACAATACATTTTTTGCAGCATTGTTTTAAAAAAAGTAGTGAACACTAGAAGAAGCATTGTTGGCGATTTGTTGCTGTGAGCTAAGCATTAGCAGTCAGTTTCTTGAGTAATTTTGCAAGGAGTTTTGTAGTTTTATGATTATCATATTTCAAAAAAAGTGGAAATTTAGATAGGATTGAGAATTATTCAGTTGTCAGAATAAACGTGGACAAGCCAAGGATAACGTAGGATGAACAGCAAAGGATGTTCCAAAACATGCTTCATTGAGCTAGGCGTACACCGGTTAGTCAATACAAGACAAGACGAGATTAGTCACGTTTAGTCACAGTAATTCACATACTTGCTTATGGAACAACACACACCGATTAGTCATTGCATCGATGTGTGCTGCTTCATAAGCAGCTATGTGAATTAATGTGACTAAATGTGACTAATCTCATCTTGTCTTGTCTTGACTAACCGGTGTACGCCTAGCCTTAGATAGTAACCATCACAGCAAATGATCTCTTCGATCATTTAATTGGAATTATAGACAAGTAGGCTACTACGGCTTTCATCCTGAGATTTTGATATGAAATTCACAACCTGCATTCAAAGAAATTTCTATTTCCAATACCCGGTGAAAAGTTCTATTGAAAAGGTCAAGTTCTTGTTCGTTTTCTAAGCACTTCACCAACGGATATGAGCTTGCTATATACTCCTAACCTCTAATAAGATCAGATATCATATTCCAGAGATCCATCTCTTCCACATATCATCCCAGTTTTAAAGATAGGGAGAACTATGCAGCACTCCCGTTCTTTATTCCGTCTACTGTGATCCACCCCAGGATATTCTCTTGAAATGCTTGAAATCCTCTTACTACCATGACCATACAACTGGGGCACATTATTATCATTCTCCATTGAGGGGACGACATTACTACTGAGAGACATTCACTATTTGAATACTGTGCGGATTCTTTTATGTAGATTTAAAGTGATTGCAACATACCAAACTATGTGTATGCATAGTTTATGTATTATGTTTATTCCATTGAATATACCGCAAAGATTCTTTATAATCTTTAGTCTTCGTACATTGCGCATTTTCATTTCTTATGGAATTATGGGATTTTTGCATAAAGATGTAAAATCTAAAAAATAATCAAAATAAATTTCGCATGAATATGTAAAATATCAAAAATAATACAATAATTTATTTCTCATCCATTACAGTAATATGGTATGGAATCCTCTTACTGCTATGATCATACAAATGATACACATTATTATCATTCTCCATTGAGAATAAATTCATTATTCCTACTTTTCTATCCTCTCTAATTTTCACATTTCATTATTTCATCCATTAGATACTGAATTTCATTGATATTAATTATATACAGAATATAGTCCACAATAAATTCTTCAATCTTCATAACGCATCAAATATCAACGTCTAAAATTTAATCATTCCTATCCTTTTTCAATTATCTGCGAGGCGAATTCTGTTTGTTTGAAATTAAATGAAGGTGTATAATGGAATACAGTATTTTCTACATGTGATCTGAGCTTGTTCATTTTTCCATTGTTTTTCACAAATGTTGACAGGCTCATATAATTCCCATGGAGCTGAAACTTATATTTGTGATGGAGTATGAAGGTTTCAACTTCTATTTGACAGTTATTGGACTGCTATATTCGAGCGCAATTCGTTAATGAAATTGAAGCCGAACGAGTTCATCCATTATCGATGCCAAACGTATTGGTTAACGCCAAAGTGATATCACACCAATATTGGATTCTTGTCTCTTGAGAGCCTCGAGGATAAAACTCAAATTGAAATTACAGTTATTGTTTTTTTTTTTAGTGAATTTTCAATATCCTTGATTGTCTTGATGTAATAAATTAGTGTATCACGTATTCCCATTACTATTTGCTTATGAACATCCGATTTGAATTTAAAAAAGATTCTTGTAAAAATTGGAAAAGAAATAAGATGCCTTTTTCAAATAATTTTGTAATTCTCATTATAAATTTCTTCTCGTCTCTTAACGACAGATTGTGCATGTACTGTATTAATTTATGAACCAATATTGAATTACATTGTTGGCCATGAATGTTATTTTTTGTGGGAATAAATATATTCGAAATTTATTGAAAAATTGAGTAGACTTCGATCTTGTACACACAAAAAAGCTAGAACAAAGAAATCGAATTACTCCTTCATGAATACAGGACACACAAAATCTTGTACACACAAAAACACTAGTACAAACAATTTAATTACTCCTATATGAATACAGGACACAAATCATGACAATACAATTATAATTGTTATACCATGTATTCATTCAATCATATCAAAGCAGCATGTATATCATCAACAAATTTATTGATTTTATTTATCACAAGTCTAGTCAGTGTTTCAAAGCGCTGTATAATTTTGTAAACATGGTAGCGATTCAACTATGCCAATATAATTTTGTAGCTCTATCCGGGCTCATATTCGGTCTCATAGTGGAATCACTGGTCATATTGCTCTCATGTATGATCTGTGTTTGAATTCCAAGATTAACAGTAGTATGAAGTTAACGCAAATAGGATATGACTGGAATTTCTGGTATGGTTCCATAGACTCAAACAAATAACTATTTGTAGTTATAGCCAAGTTTGTACAACAGTCTTTAATATATTGTCGAAATTAGATTGAAGAAAGTCGTCATTTTCTACATGAAACTAACCTATTTTTTAGTCAGTACTTTAAACATTCAAGAATTTTGATCCATAGATAATTTTAGTCCAAAACGTTATTTAAAGCATGAAGTGGGCCCAACTTATTCAACTTATTGGGAAGATAAACTACAGTGTTAGAAGTATGTGTGATATTGCACTGTTGGTTTTTCGAAGTGATTGATCTATAAGAGAATGAGAAGATTAATTTTCATTACAAAGTTTATTTGACGTGCGCCCAATTCATATTTGAAATGAGCTGTCAATTAACGTAGGTGCACTGTCTGATAATGCAATATCCTTGAATTATCCATCTATTATGACGCAACTTCATGAGATCCTCTTTACATAGCGTTGTTGAGTGTTAGTTTCTTGCTTCTGAGTGATGTGATTCTCAAGTGCTTGATTAATATTGCAAGTAGTCTGTCTAAAGTACTGTGCAAGCATGAATTATTGACTGAACGCTTTCAAGAACTCGCAATTGATGCATGAGAAGTTCATGAATCCCTATCAAACTTCATGAGTGTTAACTTAGTTGAGTACTCGAAAGTTTTTATTTTCCAAGGCTACCGGGAGGGCACGAGACGTAAGGGCGTGAATAAAAAACAAAGATGAAAAATTTCAACTTCAATTACAAGTCCAAGGTGGGTAACATCCTAGCAAAAAAGTAGTTTTGATAATATCATAGTTGTAGGCTACCCATATCCTATTATATAGTGAGCAATTTCTGTATGTGTATATGTTTATAATTATGTTTATATCCTATTATATTAAGCGAGCAATTTCTGTATGTTTATATGTTTCTATGTTTATATGTTTCTATGTTTATATGTTTATATGTTTATATGTTTGTATGTCCAACGGATCTCGAAAACGGCTCTAACGATTTTGACGAAATTTGGAATATAGGAGGTTTGTGATACAAAAATTAGTTTGCGCCGGGTCTCATCCCTGGGATAACTCGCTAAAGGACCTAAAAAAGGAGAAATTGATCCTTTAAGAATCAGCTGACAGAAGAAAGAAATTTCCGTCGGCTGTAAATGATGAGAAAGAGTGAGAGCGAGTGAGTGTGTGAGTGAGACAAGATTATTATTTCAGCTGCTGAGACAGTGACAGAGAATCAGCTGACAGGAAGAAACAATTTTCCGTCGGTTCTTGATTTTGTTGGTAAAACCAGCGGTTCCATTACTAGAATTGAGAAAAATATCGAAACACATATTAAGCTGCTCCTATTCCCCTTTTTTTCTGATTTTAATTTATCTATAGAAAATTAAAAGGAATTTGAAATTTTGAAAATATTCCATATTGTATTGTTATTTTAAAATTTGAGGCATGAAGTTAGCCATGTGATCTGTTTTTATTTATTTGAAAAAAAAATCGTCAAGAGTTCATCTAAACAGCTGACCTAAAAATAGTTATCAACCCATATTATTATTTCAGCATATAGAAATAATAAGAGTGGTAAAATATTTTTTAATGAAAATAATGAAGTATTATTACTACTATTATTACAACTACTACTATATGAAGCAAAATTTTACCACATGTGCGATTTTTCAAATGATATGCATTCAAACTCGATTATTCATAATATTTCGAAAGCTCAGATTACTTTTTTTATAGTGCAATGATGAATCAGTGCATAAGACTGATGGCTGTACTTTAAAAAATTGTTCAATTTCATTCCTTTTTTCCTTTAAAATTTCCATTCCTGTGCCTTTGTAGGCCTACCCCCGAGCAGAGCTCGGTACCCCGATATTATATGTTTATATGTTTGTATGTCCAACGGATCTCGAAAACGGCTCTAACGATTTTGACGAAATTTGGAATATAGGAGGTTTGTGATACAAAAATTAGTTTGCGCCGGGTCTCATCCCTGGGATAACTCGCTAAAGGACCTAAAAAAGGAGAAATTGATCCTTTAAGAATCAGCTGACAGAAGAAAGAAATTTCCGTCGGCTGTAAATGATGAGAAAGAGTGAGCGAGTGAGTGTGTGAGTGAGACAAGATTATTATTTCAGCTGCGGAGACAGTGACAGAGAATCAGCTGATAGGAAGAAACAATTTTTCGCCACACTTGGACGTAATGAACTGTTTTTCACACCTCAAACGAAGGCCGAAAGCGTTCTGTTTCCGACGAGGTCTGTAAAGTTTACGGCCCTAGGGCGGAAAAGAAAATGACCTTGAATGACAGCTGATCGTGTCCGATCACACAAATAACGAAGAGATAATCACATAATTTCCATGGAAAAAAGCTGTATATTTATAATATATTCTATAAATAATTATTGTTCCATAACTTAATATGTATTATCCTTTTTTTTCAAATAGTTTTTCTTGAACCAATAGAATAGGAGAATATTTCCTTAACCTCAACAATTATTGTGTTGGCTGCATTGTGTAACACAGAGTTATGAATTTTGAATATTGAAAAGTGAAGTACCTGTACAGTAATTGTTTCTTTTTGAAATGGAATTTGACATCTTAGTATTAATAATACATCGTAGTATTTAAAGCATTAATAAATTAATTTTTTTATAACTTAATGTAAGTTATAAAAGTTTTGATATCAAACAATAGAATGCGATAGTATTTTCATAGGCCTAACCTCAAAACATTGAATTCTCCCTAGAATTTCACTTTCAAAATTGCCTTAAATATATTTTTTTTTGGTGTGGCGAAAAATAGCGTTCGCACCATGAGCAAAATGTTTTGCCGGCTCTCGATCGCTTCAAGTTCTCGACATTCGTCTCGAACTTGAAAACCGCGATCTCAAGCCGGCAAACACACATTTTCCGCCCTAGGTGCGAAATATACTATTCCGTCGGTTCTTGATGTTGTTGGTAAAACCAGCGGTTCCATTACTAGAATTGAGAAAAATATCGAAACACATTAGCTGCTCCTATTCCCCTTTTTTTCTGATTTTAATTTATCTACAGAAAATTAAAAGGAATTTGAAATTTGAAAATATTCCATATTGTATTGTTATTTTAAAATTTGAGGCATGAAGTTAGCCATGTGATCTGTTTTTATTTATTTGAAAAAAAAAATCGTCAAGAGTTCATCTAAACAGCTGACCTAAAAATAGTTATCAACCCATATTTATTATTATTTCTATGTGAAGCATGATAGAAATAATAATAGTAGTAAAATATTTTTTAATGAAAATAATGAAGTATTATTATAGCAGGATTCAATTCAACTTGTCATAAATCAGCTGATCCAGTAATAATTAAAGAGTGATTTCGACACAATAATCAAAAGGCTTAAAAGTCTTAAAGACCTTAAAAGTCTTTAAAATACCTTTTTAAAGAAGACTTTTCAAAGAATAACTTTTTAAAAAAGACCTTTTCAATAATCTGCGAGATTCAGCATTTGTAGGTTAAGTATTGTGATATTGCTCTTTGAGACAGCTGATTTCTGACAAGTTGAATTGGATCCTGCTATACTACTATTATTACTACTACTACTATAATATATATTATGAAGCAAAATTTTACCACATGTGCGATTTTTCAAATGATATGCATTCAAACTCGATTATTCATAATATTTCGAAAGGTCAGATTACTTTTTTTATAGTGCAATGAATCAGTGCATAAGACTGATGGCTGTACTTTAAAAAATTGTTCAATTTCATTCCTTTTTTTCCTTTAAAATTTCCATTCCTGTGCCTTTGTAGGCCTACCCCCGAGCAGAGCTCGGTACCCCGATATTTATGGATTAAAAACAATCAATGATCTTCAGACGAATCTTCAAAAAGCTTGAAGGTAATAAATGCTAATGGGTGATTCTCAGGTAAATGTGTGTATTGATGAGAGCATATCGATAATGGAAAAGAATAAACTATGAGTTTAAATTGGACATTAACAATTAGGAGTGATATAAGAAACTTAAATTGAAAAAGTTAAATCGTATTACAATTTACTCCAATTTATCTTCTGACTCTCTGCAATTTATAGATTTGATAGTTTTCCAATCATCCGTGAAATAGTTTTAAACAGAATACTTGTTGAAATTTATTATCAATTCAACCCGGCGCCTCCACCAAATATGTAACGGTGGTGAGGTATAATAATAAATAATAAATAGAATAATAAAATAATAAATTCTTCTATTAATAAAAGAATTATAAAAATATATTTGTTTGTGGACCTTTAAAATAATTAAAATACCCTTTTGGGGTTTTTAAAATAAAAGTAACAACTTTTATTGGGGGTTATTTTGCTTTGCTGCGATAATAAAAAGAATATTGTGGTGTCTTATTATAAAGTAAGGACTTACCTTTGAAGGTATGGCTGCTCAGCTTGTCCACAAAATATCACACTAACTGGCCTTAGACCTACCTACCCAAATCTGTGTGTGGTACTCATTCTTCAGTAGGATTGATTCCCTAAATACAAGATTTTAAACTGCCCGTACTGAGACAGTTCTTGTATCTTCGAAAATACAATTCCTCTCCTTCAGACTAACTATCACACACAGATGGTACACTTGTACCTTCAAAAATCTAAAAAGGTGAATAGCGCCAGATTCAAAATTGAAGCATCTATTTATGTGAGGACCAGCACCTTGAACGTGATCATTTCGTGGCCAAACCAAACTCAGCTTTGTTTTTGTTGTTGAATGCATTTTAAATACAGAACTGACAACAAGTGCGCTCTCCATCTAATGCACTCACGTGCCATCAAGGTTTATTGATTAAAAACATAATTATAGTCAGTTTCTTTCTTACTTCGTGTTATGTACCATTTTTAATAAACAAAATAATCAATTGTTCTGTACTTGAAGCTGGAAATCAAATATTTCCGCATATCTCAAGAATTGTAGAAAAACTATAGTTTTCTTATTTATGACAAATAGGATACTTGTTGAAATTTATTGTCAATTCAACTATAGTTATTTTATAGTCCAGTATATGGTTTGCCAACATCAACATTATTCTTCCAAGTTCGAAAAAACTCAAATTAAAAAAGTTAAATTCTATTCCAATTTACTCCAATTTATCTACTGACTATGCAATTTATAGATTTGATAGTTTCCCAATCAATTCGTGAAATAGTTTTGAACAGAATACTTGTTGAAATTTATTGTCAATTCAACTATAATTGTCCACCATATGGTTTCACAACATCAACATTTTTCTTCCAAGCTTCAGAAGTAGGCACTTATCGTTTTTCATAAAAACTTGGGAATTGAATTGAGGGGAATTCAAAGTGTGTGGAAAATTCTACTACTAACACCACATTGAAAAGGGCTCAATGTTAAACTGATTGAGATATCTGTTAATCGGGAATTGAATATCAATTATTAATTATTTATCCTTGTAAATAACATGGAAATTGAAAAAGTACATGAAAATTATTATTGGAAACATTCATTGAAATTAAATCATAAATTAAAATTCAAAATAAATTTTAATTTGAATTTGAATTTGATCCCTCATGAATAAATAAATCATAAATTCACTCAAATCATTAATAATCGAATCATAAATTCATAAAAATCATGAATGAATTATCGAATTTGAGTTTCTACAAGTTTGACCATATCGATCCAGATTTTGCCGTCTTCATAATCGAGAACCAAACCAACGCTACATGCCCAAAGAGACAAAAACTGACAGTCGAATGACTAAACTTCTCGGGTGGGTTGGTAAAATTTATGTCGGTGCCGCATTCAGTGTTGGCAACAGACAGAGATAACCGTTCTTATGAAATGGCTGCGGAGAGACACCGTTATTGTCTCCTTTACACACTTGCAGGTGGCAATAATTAGAGCGAAATGTTGACCCGTTTCTCTTGGGAAGGTTGAATGCTAATAGCGTTGGCTATTAAAGCTATGATTCTCCACAGAGTCTCAGGATAAGCGGGACCAGTTGGCTTTTGTAGTCTCGGGTGCTAATTGTATGCAAAATGCATTTTAACTCGTAGCAAAATACTACCCTCAGTCTAGCACGCCAATTTCAACTAGCGTCCCCGTTGATCAGCGCAGTACTAGCGCTCACTAAACTGCCATTCTCCAGAGACCATTACTTTGCTTCCAGTTGCCAAGTTCAACTGGCTAACATCGCCATAAATAATGCCACCAACCCAGCTATTGAGTTGGCAACAATTCTATTATAACTCATTTGAAAACACGATATAGAACTTGTCGCATCTTATGAAAAGAAATGCTTATCCAGCTACCGAACAAGAGGATCATTGACAAAACGCCAAATTATTCTGACTTTGAACAAAATGGTTCGATTTTCCAGTCTACATCGTCTAAAAGCGTTTTCTTGATTCAGCAACGAAAATAAATCTGATATGAATAGAAATATTCGTCAACTAGTGTATTACATCCACTATACGTGATATTCAACATAAATAATTGATAAAAAAAAATAGGCCAATCTGTAATCACAGTCGGGTAATTCTACTTAATCAATCACAGGAATAAGATAAAGATTTTCCACTCCGTATTGGTGCGTGGTGTTTCATGACGACTTCAAATAAGGTTTCCTGACCACTTTTACTTAACCAGTTTTTCGTTTCTATATTTATTATTAGTAAAAAATTGTATAAACTGTGTAACAATGAATTACTAAAAACAATCAACTTTTCAGACAAGCAAATTATGTGCATTATATTCAGAAATATTAATGATTAGTTGAAAATCAATAATAGTGTATTTTAAAAAAAATAAGAAGCATTTGACTTGATCCAGGATTCTTGAGGAACTTCATAAGCTCATAAAGGAGCCTAGAGTGGGAGACCGTGATTAAAACATAGCCTTTATTGCCATTGATAAGGGTGGAGTTAGGACTCCTTTCCTCTCTGCCACACAACCCAATTGTTGTTATCTTATCTGATCTGATTGTCACTCTCTTGAAAAGGTTTTCAATGATACAATTCCTGATGATAAACTCGGTAAAATGTAGCGCAATCTCCGGCTCAGCTTCACATAACAACGTAAAATCTTGAAGAAAAACTCTCTTGGAACGGAATTTCCTTCCAAACTGAAGAATCGGATATTTAACGAGATAAACCGCGAGCCAAGCTGGTGATCAATCATTTATATTAGCGGGATCACTATCAATTTATCACCCTCGAGGTTATTGAATTGAGATTCAACCCCTCGCCTAAGTAACCCTTCCTTCATCAGCAAGTCTTTATCTCCCAGATTATAATGAGTTCCCCGCGATTATGATTCAGATACCAAAGTGAATAATGCCTTAATTTGAATTTTGATATTTAAGGCCTCATGGTAATTTTTGAGCTGCTCCTCATTTATCGATTGAACAATTACCACGAGGGAACTTTGTTGGAGATTGGGATTTTCTAAGAGAAAACACTATGCTTATCAGTAATTTATTTCGAAGAGATAGATCTGGAGAAGAGAAGGCTACAACTACTGTTCAGTCGAATGTCAAAGTGTGAAATGACATATTCAAAAGTTTGATTAGTTTTCGAGTTATATCATAGCCTCCTCTAATACTCTGTATTAGAGGAGGCTATGGTTATATGCTATATTGTCTGAAAATAGGTTGTTATTATTCATTTAAAAGCGGTGTCACACTATATTCATCCTAGTACCGGTATGAAGAGTGTGATGCCACTGTTGTAGAAGTATGGTGTGATGCTACTCTAAATTTAATGGAGTCTACTGTAAAATAATAATTATTGAATAATTTATTTTTATTCATGGAAATGGAATATCATTGGCATTCTGAAAATCTGTAATTTTATATCCAGCTCCTCTATTCAGTACATGCAGAATTCAACAATCATATTACTCTCTGTAAATGCAATATTATTAAAATCTCATTCCTGTTTGAATCTTAACCTCAAAAAATTTAATCATTATTGATCATTTTCGAAGCCATTTTAACGATTTTCATTTTACTAAATTTGCTGGCTAATCCAATTCATAACATCATTCAAATGATAACAATGAAGAAATAATATTCTGGACATTTTAGAGAAATCTATTGAATATCATCGTTTATTGACGTCTATTGAGTCTAGGTGCAAATGGAAGTGATTGTTTTGTTGACATTCTCTGATAGAAAAAGAAGCTCACATAAGCATACGTATTATAATTATAGCACAAAGGATAGTTGGCAGACTGCTGAAAGTCACTTCTTCCTGAACCAGAATAGCAAGTGCCATTCTGACAGAGACTAGGACGTCTATTCTAGTCGTGTTTTCTATCCTCTATTCCAATCATATGTCAGTTGGAGGAGGTGAGAAACCGATCAATGATCAACTCAAACAGAAACCAAAATAATTATAATTTAATTTCAAATTGTTGAAAATTAAATAACTATCACAATTTATGTTTAATCTACTTTTATTTACATTCAATTTATCTACTTTCTCAATTTTTTTTAAAGTTTGTGAACTGATTTTTGAGAGAAAAATGGTAATGGAATCTACAGAGGCAGGCAAGAGTCATTAGATTCTTCCTTTCGAAAATCAGCTTCGATAATATTGATAATATTCTGGTCTGGAAATGAGGAATGTTATTATCATTGAGGAAGAAATTATTTGAAATTGAATGTTTTACATAGAAAGAACAGAACGTCATTTGATTCTATCACAGAGCAGAATTGACAAATAGAATGCAACCTCGATTTCTTTGGTTAGAAAATATTTTCCTTATTCTCTCGAGTTCCTTTGGTTGGTTATTCAAAATGCTCGATTTTTGCACAATAAATCAACAATATTTCCAAATTGTTTGAATCTTGGCTTGAGCTATAATGAAAAAAAACAATAGATGACAAGCAATTGATTCAACAACTTTTCAATAATATAATATAACTACAATGCTTTCAAGAATGTATGATTATGAATATTTTTTTTCAGACCAATTTCTATTTAAATATTGTAGAAAACTCCAGGATACTAATGGATAGTTGCACGTGAATACAATCAGAGTTAAACGCCGTAAAATGACGTCTTCTGGAGCCAATACAAAAAAAATCTAATTTTATTGAGCTCCAGAAAATAACGCCATCTTATGACGGTTACATTCAATTGGCTTTTTGTGCAATTAATAATTGAGCTCCACTATCTACATTTATAACCAGATTTTCTGTATCCCAGGGCCGATTGCACGAAAATACAATTAAGATTAACTGCTGTAAAATGACATCTTCCAAGAAACTAATGCAACAAAATCCCTACTGAGCTTCATAAAATGACGTCATCTTATATCGGTTGAATTCAGTTATCTTTAAATGCAATCGGCCCAGGGATTTGTGTAATATGGTTGTGAAGGTGGTGGAAAAGTTTTTTGTGCAGCAGCGTTCATCGAATTTCCTTACTAGCTATTATTCTGTTGTCAATATTCGCAGTAGCAGAAGTCTTCAGAATATTATATGGCATTAATTAGGAATTTCATTCAATTAATTATTATGGATATGGTTGTATAAATGCAGATAGTGGACCTCAATTCAAATTTTGAATAGGGGGAGTTTACCATTCACGTATGGAATTCTCTGAGGTATATGTTTCCATCTGTTCCAATTGAAGCAGAGAGGTCTTCTTCAATGTCCTAGGTTGTTGAGAAGCTTTCTTGCATATTCTACTGCTGTAGTGAGAAAGACGGCGGTGGGTCCTGGTTACAGATGACCCCGTCCGTGTATCAATCTGGCGTCTGTCCTTTCGCCAGGGCTTGTGTTTCCGGACGGTCGCAGATTGTGCCGGTCCATTCTCACATAATCTGTCAAGAGCGACCCTTCAAAATGACCTTCCGCTTGCACACTCCTTCTATCATTCTGCGCCACACAGTCTCAACTCTCGCTCCCGTCCCAGCAACGATTTAACCTAATCTCCTCTCCTGCGCTATGTCGGCTGCTTTTGACGTAACTCACTTCACTTGTCTCCATCAAATGCCTGACTATCATCCTTCTCTGAATCCATTCGTTACAATACAGCTGAGCATGCGCATCTTTGCTGCTAGATTTGAGCCATTTATGTCCTTTGAACGGTATTCAGTCTTCAGTCCATCACCATTACCCATGTGTCAAGTCCCATTCATCAACTTTAGTCCAATAATAGATGATCCTTTGATCCAACATTGTCCTTCATGGATAACAAGTAGGCGAAGAGTGCTTTCAATAAATTTCAAAACACTTGCTTCTCTGCAACTTATCCAACCGAAACATTCACTTTCAATTGGTTGTGATTTGGTAGTTTAAGATTTTGAACTTTGTATTATCGATGTTAATAATACACAGAAAAGTGAAAAATGATATTTGTTTCAATTTCAAAACATCCATAATTCTACAATAAGATGTGATCTAACTCAATGTGATTCAGCAAACCTAAAAAACCTCAAACATGAAGTAGTTTGTCAAGAATCATAAACATAATTCTAACATTTAATCACTAAAAATCAATAAAATGGGATTAAGAATCATTCTAAACTATAAGATTAATTTTGTTTATTAGAAAGTATTTCCTCAGTCGAATCTATCCAAATGTCTTCAGATCAATTTTATCATAGATTGCAACTGCTTGAGGAGATTCGTTCAATAGTAAATTATTGTAGAGAATGATTGTTGAGAAGGTAAATTTCATGGAATAATCTGTAGACTCAAAAACATCAGTTTGTGACAAGCCTTCAAGTGATAAAATGTTACCAATATATAGAAATTGAAAACTTATCTATATAGGTTGTATTAGTTGTGAACTAATACACAAAATATAAATCTTAAAATTGAATATGTTCAACCCTTATTGACACCTATAAAATCATTCAGGAATGATTACTCTCCAATATAAATATAATACTGATCAATTAATTTCAAGTTATATGATCCATGATAAATTAAAAACATTTCAATAATTAATGCAGAGAATTGAATGAGATCCAAATGCAATTAAGAATAATTCAGCACCGATAATAGGGTGACTGTTTATTATGCTGATGGAATCGTTGTGATAGCTTGATGATTTGTCCTGTATTGTTCACTCGAATGGATTGTTGGTCACTCATTCGGTTCAGAGTATGTGCGTGGACCGTGGTGCTTTTTTTATTATTCTCCGTGCCACGAGATAGCTGATGCCATTAATAAAGGGACCTGTTGTGTCCACCTCCGCCAACCCGTCATCAATGCTCAATTCCAGAAAGGAGGAGTTCCGTCACGGTCCAGTGTGTAATCGACAAATCCCATTAACAACCGAGATCCCTTCAAAGAAATTTTTCAATCCTTCATCAGTGACACAGCTTTCCCTTACTACATTCAATGCTCCAGAATTGATATGTGGGTTGAGTCACAATTTAGAAATATATAGACGTTAGTAAAACCTAACCAGGGAACTCTTTTATAATACAAGAAAAAATGAACACCCAACAGAGATGAATGACTATGTAAAAACTACGACTACGGCACTACTCACACCTTGAAACTTCTAATCTTAAAGCAACTCATCGCTCGGCAACTCTACGACGCAGCATGTGTTTTCAAATGATGACGCTCAGACTAGGCGATTCCAGAATCAGAAACTCGATCGCAGCGCAATTAAGTTGCTTTGCGATTTGAAGTTTCCTGGTATGAGTAGTGCCCAAGACTACGACTATGTAATGAATTTGTATTAGTCCAATTAAATGATGATCCAATGATCTTCTTAAAAAGAAGATTCCTCCCCACCAAGTTCCCTATATAAGTAGGGTTCTCAACGAAACTATGTGATTATCCTGTCTATCTGATGTCACCCCGTAATCAATTGATGGAGACAGCCCCAAGACCCAAAAAATCATGTTCTCTTCCGGTTTTTTGCTGACAACTTGAAAGCCATCAATCGTTTGAAAATTATCGTTGAGTGAATCGATTCATTCATGGATTGTTAATTATAATTGTTCATGGAGGTGAATTATCATCGATGTATCAACGAACATTTAAAACATAATTCGACGACAACAACAACAAATTTTCTCCTGCAAAAATTCAATTTTGCTTTTTCTTCTACTAGTAAAGTTTTTTTTGAGAAATTTTGCAAGTTATCCAGATTCTTTGATCCGGTCAGATTCATTGCTGCCTAAATCGATTCTTGCGAGAGTAAACTTATTGACTTTCCCAACGTTGATTGATTGTGTGGCTTTTGCGAGTTGGAAGATTTCTTGATGTTACCGGGTTACATTTTTTCTTTCAATCAACTCAACTGAAACTAAACTCTGGTTGATCTCAATTTCCACCCAATACTGTAAATGAATTATTGGTAACCCTTCGCTAGTCATCACACACCAGTGAAACGTGATTCTAGGCCATGATAATCTTGTTACTGTTATTTAAGTTTGAAAGACAGAGTTCAGTGCAAGCAGATATTTGTCAGTAATGTCATTGCGAATTTCTCATCCGAGTGTCTTGTCTGGTAAGCCGCAGAACACTGGGCTCCTCAGCGAGCTGTCAGATAAATAAGTTGGACTTGAGAGCTGGCGAGAGAGAGTGAGAGAGTCGGCTTGTGGTTGGACCACATCCGGGGGCGGACGGTGGAAGCATCGGTTAATAATAAAGTGGAAAGAGCCACTCTTTCCACCTCTGGTCGGCGACTGAACATTGGAGTTTTCTCACCGGATATCACAGGCCCACTAGATCCCAACAACACATACAATACCCTGTCGATTTGTCTTTGTCTCCATCCCTTCCAAGTTACCGGTGTGCTGGGGGGAAGGAGCCAGTGTGATTTAGAAATTTAGTGTTGCGTCCCTGAAAATGGAGTGTCGGTATACAGGCCAGTGTTTTGATTAATGATCGGATCGCACAGTATTGCTTTGACAACTCTTCGAAATAAAGCCGGCCCGTACCATCAATATAGACAGACTATCGATTAATTCGCGGAGTTCAACAATCCTAATGACCAGGAAATGAATTTGGTGAGCTCAGCCTGAGCCCCCTACAATACACGCTGCCCTCTATTGTTCTAATCCGATCACTTATTTGTGAGAACTGTCGCCTTCAGATCGCTTTGATCTCAATCAAATAATCTGGTGACTCTTATTATTTGTAAGAATTTTTAGTAATTTGAACATATTCTTAACATTTGGATCATTTATGAAACTGAATTTAGGAATTGGAGAAGTTCTTGGTGCCTGTCTGTTTCTCTCTCCTATCTGTATTAAATATAGATAACCTATGTATTTAATATAGATAGAAAACAAATTTTGTTTGATTAATCCAATTAAGATAATATAAAGAACTGAAGTTTCCTTGTTTGAGGTGGAAGTTTCCTCTCTTATGGCTGGATTTTACGATTTCAGTAGACGTTCAGGTTACTGGATGCAGGTCACCTGAAGCAGGTAAACTGAACTGAGACCACTTAATTGAACAGGTTACTGGCTTATTCAGGTTAGAGCAGAGGCAGGCTGCCTCTGCCTCCAGGCAGGTAACCTGCATCCAGTAACCTGATCGTCTACTGGAATCGTGGAATCCAGCCATGAGGGATCATGTTGATCAATTACCCTTGCTTTATATCCATCTAGATTCTAGCAGGTTACCCAAATCGGAAGTAGAGAACTGCAACACTATCCAAGTTCACTACATACATTTATATTTCACGATCTGATTTGTAGGTCATTAATTAAACATATTATTAGATAAGTATTGTGTATTTTAAGAATTTTCTATTTGTGCCTTAAACCCTGACAAAAGCCAAATTGTAGTCTTAAAATAGGCTATAACAACAGTAAAAATAGCCTGAATAACAAATTTACTCATGGATCATTGATTTCAGAATGGAATTTCAGAATTTAGTCTTCAACTGAATGGGTTGATTTATTTAACGAAATTCTAGTGTCATGAAAATGCCTGATACTTCAAGTCTCTTTATGAGAATGTTTCCAAAATTATCTCAGAAAGTTTTTATCACTTTTTCTGTACCTAAGAACGCTCAGCATGTGTTGCACTTAATGCTAACAATTCAGGAATCACACCACTGTACTTTCAAGAAAAAATTAACGTTTCTTTTCCTTTCCGCTTTTCCTAAAGGTTTGGAATAATATAAATTCTAGAATGTTCTTTGTTCGAATAAATACCAATTCAGGAATTTCACTACTTTCAAGAAAACACTCACGTTTCTCTTTTTGCTTTTCCTAGAGGTTAGAAATAATATTCTACTCTGAAACAATATCGCAACATCCATTCTCTAAGATCTTTTGGGCAAACAGTCAAACAGTATTTCTGGAAAGAAAGTTATGATGGAAGTTATCTTTATACGAGAAGCTAAGAGGTACAAGCTTTAATAATTCAATCAGATTTTGTGTCAGCTTCCTAACAAATAATGATATTACTCGAAGCTCTCGCTAACAGTTTTACTGTATCAAATGAAAATATTTTTGTTTCGTTCGGTAATAAAGTGGACTGATTCGGTCGTCAACTGAGAAAGTTTCTCTTTGGTATTTCCTAGACCTTTAAGTCTCTTTATAAAAGTGTATCCATATCTCAGAAGGTTTTTACTAGTTTTTCTACTAGTAAAAATGTATTATGGACTACGCCTTTTGAAATTATGTTTCTAAGGTCTTTCCACAAGCGAAATGTGTTATTTCCCTTACAATATCCGATGAAAGTTTTCTTTCGTCTCATAAAATATCTGGACTGACGTTCACACGCCTCATGATCGATAGTGGGTTACTCCATCTTCTTTATTGTAACTGCAAGCAGCTCTCGCCCTATCTTTGTCTGTCAACATTCCTTACTTCCACTCGTTTACCCAGCTCCAATATTTCTTCCCTCTCACATGTTTCTCGATGTATCTTTCTTCCTTTCGAATTGCTTTCTCTTCATTCTACCTTTTACGTGAACATTACCTGGGAGAAACTTTGTTTCCTATACAGCATCTTGACATTTCCCGTGTAATTGGAATCATCTATTACTTCAACTATTGCCACGGTTCAGACTGGCATTTGATGTTTTCAAATCCATTGAGCAGGAAATCAAAACTTTCAGCTAGTTTTTCTCTCGAAAGCTCATTTTATGTTCATTGAATCAATCCTCGAGAGATTCGATTTACTACAAAGTTGAGGTTCGACGAGCTTCAATCTTCTCAGCTTCCTCTCCGTGAGAAAAATGAATTGAAAGGAACATTATACCAATTTATCAAAGAGGATATAAATTTCAGTTTTTCAATTGACAAAGCTTGTTGAAATTGTCCATCCCATTGAACACTTATCAATTCACAATATCATAGTTTCGTGTATGACGTGACACATATACGGCTGTTGTTATCAGCCGACAATTTCAACAAGTTTTCTCAATTGTGGAGAGGTTTTCCAACATCAAAATTCGTTCTACATATTTTATAATGTTTTTAATTTCTATATTGGTTTTCGCTGGGTAAGCTTGAATAAAACGTTCTGTTGAACAATATAAGTTTATGAAATCAGAATGAATTCATCCAATACAAATATATTGATTCATCAATTCTCAATCTATCGGCCAGTAGAAGAAAAAATAATACAATTCAATTTTATTTATGTGACGTTAAATAATAATGTTATCCAACCTAACAAATGCAATGAGGAAATTGAATGAACTAAAGCTTATCTAAACAGTTATCCTCCTAAGTATTTTTTGTCATTTTACTGTGATGAAATTAAATTTCATTTTTTAGAACAACTGGCCGTATGGGTATTGTTAAAATAGTTCGCACAAGAATATGAACGACAAGGAGTAATGAACTAGTCAAGTACGTATCTTACCTATTATTTTTTTCAAATTTTCCTACGTTATAGTGAATGAATGCCGAATTCATATTGAATTTGAATAGCTGTGAACTTATGAGTGTTCAAGATCGAAGGTCTCCAACATATTTTCCACGAAGGCTGTACTTCATCATATGATTTTCGTTTGTCAGGAATCAGAGAATGATTGATAACGAGGAGCAGAGCTTATTGAGCGTGGAAGCTGATACCTGTGAGAATGACAACTTCCGATCGGTTTGCTCCGTCGTACAGCGAATGCCCTGATTGCAAAGTATAACAGCTACTCAGAATGCCATAGCGTTCCACAAGAAATACTTCTTTGAATGACAATTCGGCTTCCCCATTGCAAAATATTCCACTGATTGCGGTGTGCCCTAAAGGTGTGGGAATGACGCATTGCTTTTGCTAAATCACAGAAGAATATCACCCTCCTACTCCAGTTATCTTTTCTTTCAACCACCGTTCTCGGGAAAAAGAGGAGGATCCTTCATAATCCCAGCTCAATCGATTTTTTCTTATTCGTACATCGTGAGTTTGACGTTAAATAGTGTACCGTGTATTTTTATTAATCATTAACATTATTGAAATAAAAAGTGAGATTCCTCATTCTCTATACATGAACACTGTTCTTAGAAATGAGTTCTGTTCCAGTCATTTAATAATAGTAGTTTGAAGGTCTCAAGTTGGAAAATATTGTTGGCAGTAAAAGTTTCTCATTATTGAACTACAGAATGTCAGCTTCAACAAATTCCTTCATCTTTATTTAAAATCGTGATAGAATCATGATTTGAATCGTGATTTAAATCATGATAGACTATCTTGAAATTTAAGAGTTGGAGGTCTTCTAGTGATCTCCTAGACTAAAAAATTCGCTACATCAGCTAATTGAATAGCTTTATTCATTTAATCAATCAATCCAATACTCAATCAGATTAATGACTTTGAATTTTATTTTTTTGATTTAAAACTGTGAAATTTCTGTCTGTAAGGAGAATTCTGTTTATAGTACGAGTATTCATATGAACTCACAAAAACTCACAAATCAATCTTGTAGATTGATCTTTGTGAGGATGATGCCCACATGAGCTCTAGGCCTGTGCGTGGATAATGGGAGGGTTATTATGACTATGATGTGGTTGGATGCTGCAATCGATAATATTGGAGGACCTCGACCATCGTGGAATATTAAATCCATCACTCCATTTGAAAATTATGAAATTATTGCAATCGCTACCATCACGTGAAATTAATTTCTGATATGATATTGAATCATAAATTTCGGGATTGATTTGTATAGCTGATTGATTTGTATAACTGTTAGGCACATATTTGTGAAAGCCCTGAAGCAATAATTCACACAAGCCTGACATCACAATAGTTTTGATTGAGTTTGAAGTAGTTATTGATTGAGTTCCGTAATGGTCAACTGCTGTATCAGCCAAGCTTCGAATCATGATATAATCATGTTGATTGGAAAACCAGGTAAAGCGTGTATAGTCTCAATCAAAATTATCGCGAACTTAATTCAGACGGAAAACACAAGTTTGATTCACTTATGGAGTAGTTGCACGCTTCAGTTTAACCAAATTTTGATTTCCAGATATCTTGCTATTCCTATCATAGCCAGGATAAGAACTAGGTTCTGTACTAAAACCCAGTGCTGCATTAACACTGATTAAGAGAGGATTTTCATCTATATGGAAGATTATCAATGACATTGGAACGGTATTCTGGAGAGCCCGAAATAAATTATGACATAGAACCATGACAGCCATGTTTTCTTCGACCTTCAACTTCCAGCGAAATCCAGCAGAGTTTTAGACGGCTATAGCCTGCATGACAACTAGTGCGATAGAAGTACAGAACTTAGTACGACAAAACTCTATTTGAGAAGTTGAATTGATAAATTAGATTTAATAGGTCAATTTTATTATCCATCTTTCACCTCATTTCTCAATTTATAAAAAGATTACATAAGGGTGTTTGAAGATAATTTCACAGTTTAAAATTATAATACAAGAACATTTGAATGATTATTCGATAGCTGACTGGATCCACAGAAATCCAGGTATAATAGTATATTTTCAGTATAATGTACCTACATATACCCATGATCACTGTATATTATGCATGTCGTGTACCATTTGATAGCTATACTCATTGTAGCTATACTATACTGTTAGCTATTTGTCATACATCGCCTCCTGGAGATCAGATAAAATATCTGTAGACAATAATGACGGCATCTATAGATGATGACATAACAATATTCCCAGTCTTTTGGGCTGTTATCAAGCAAAATATTGATATAGAAATACATATTATACTCGAAATTTGGTTTTATTGGTACAGGAAATGGAAACCTGAAGCCTCACTTCACTCAATTCGATTGGGTGGAGATTTATTGTAAAATCTATGCTTATGCTTTCTCACTCTATGAATATATGAGTTTTCATCAATGATGAATAGTAAAATGAATGATGTGACTGCATTATCTGATTGATAATGGTCCGCTTTCAGTGTAGCCGCCCTGATTGACTCTTATTTTAATTATTTTTGCTACCCCTTCAAACTGGACCGTTTTCATTGGACTGGAGAAAGCGGATAATCTGGACAAGGCCGACTTTTGTTGACTGTTCAAACTCAAATTGAGTGATTATCTGATTATCTTTCACAGCCTACTATGTCTCGGCGACCTAATAAATTTTTGACAAGCAAAGAGAACAACAAAAATTATAAAACAGAACATTCAACGTACTCTTTGAACAGGTTTTAATTATTCACAGTTCTTTCATCTATATTTTTCATTTTGGATCCGTCCATTGAGAATTAAGAGCATCCATAGCTATCTTCTTCATCTTGAAAAATTGATATCTTGATGGAAAACAGCAATACCTTAGGGATGAATGTCAGTTATTACTAAAATTGAAGTAACTCATTCCCTAAGGCTAATTTAAATTTTTCAGCAGTATTTCAAATCAACTTGGAACTGTTCCGAAGACGTCTCAACTTTTAATCCCTTGTTTCTTAAATCTCCACTGATTCTTCTTATCACAGCTAAAATGAATATTAAGTGAGATTAAGTCCAAATTCTGAAAATTTTACCGCTATTCACCTCATTATACATACAGCATGGGAAATCGAAAATGTTATAGAAGTTGTATCTTAAGATAAACTCAATTCATTCATGTCTTAAACTATTCCAAGAAGAATGAATACTATTCTCTGAGGTACTTGTGGGAATGATTCTTAGAATATACTTTTGGCATTTTACATCTCTCTTTGATGAGAAATAGCTATATGAATACTCGGATTGATTTGTTAGAATGGTACCACGAGAAAAGAATGGTACTCTTATAAAAGAGAAAGTAAAACGCATTAACTTGAATAATCCTTTCTCTAAGGGATTATTGAGTCTACCAGTGAGCAAGCCACTACCAACGGCAGAATTGGTATCTCTGACCGAGAAAAGTGAGTTGAGTGAGAAAAGTGCTATGGCACCCTTCTGTTTTCAACACATTCACGAATAAACAAACTAAGATTTCGATGGAATTTTCCATGATTTGTTATGAATGATTTTTTATAGAGTAACAACTTATCTATCAGAATTCTTAGTTATGTTTTTGCTTTTTCAGGATGATAATCACTAATCCTGTGAAATTTGGTATTGGAATTGATTGACTGGAATAATTTATCAGAATTTAAATTGTAAAAATATAGAGATGTTCACTGTTTCTACATTTTAGAAATCAAATCACCCTCAATTTAGTTAGAGATTTCTCTAGAGATTATTTTTGTGGATATCACAAATTAATGTCTTGACTACATTAGTTATAGATATAAATGATTATTCTATACATTTCACAAAACACAAATTATAAACTCAATAATCGTTCAACTATATAAATATAAAATACAAGCAGGCAAAGTGATTATTATATCATAGTGATGTATGATATTTTCCGATTCATCTAGGCCTATTCTATTCTTTCTTTCTAGGCCTGTCTATTCTTTGTGAAGAGTGTCGAGGGATTTCCCGTTAACACCTGGCTGTGGGAAGTGAGAGGAATGAAGAGGACAAGAGAATTTGAATAACGGAGCTGTGAATCCGTGATATTGATTAAATGGAATTTAATGTTCTCAATAGGTCACCAGTGTAATACCGCCCTGTAGCTGAAACCGCACTGCTGGATGGTTACCTAGTGGGTAGATGGAATACGTATAGAAAATAGAATGAATATTCATAGTAATGAAACATATTATGTTTAGAACAGATGTCCTATCACTATGAATATTCTATGTTCTATATATAGATCTACCTCTACTTCTACATTTACATCTACATTCTAGGCATCCAGCAGTGCGGCCTCAGTTTTTTCTCCAATAAAGATTCAGACTTAATTGGATATAAATCTGTTCAATATTGATTCTTAGAAACAAGAATTCATATCAAAGTTTATTGCTAATTTTCAAGATTACAGGTACTCTCGGGAATTATTCTCAATACATATTATTTGCAGTAGCCTATCCAACTCTCTGAGAGAGATTTCTCTGTAAAGTTTTAAAGTAATAATATGATAGAATGTTTTTGAGTATAATGGTATTGTTCCACAAGAGAAAAGAATTATCAACTTCTAGAGTCAGTTAATAGAATGAAAGCATGAAATTTCTCATAGTTGAAATGATTATTGTTGGTTCGTTTGAACCAGATCATGGTTCCATTGTTTGGAACGTCCCACACCCATGATATGCGCTCCACACATCACTATATATTGTACTTGAACTAGTCTGAATTCAATAGCTTGAACACTGTTTTCAATAATACACTTCAATATCATCCTACAGTGATTTTTATGATCCTCACTAGAAAACTTTTCACTGAATCTTATCTCAAAATCAATCGAACAATGCCTTTTTCAACTACAATAATATAGTATTGATGTATAAATTAACCAATAATTGTATAATTATTATATTCTTCGAGTGATATAAGATCCAGATACATCTTAAAAGATGTATATAATTTTATATTATAAATATGATATGAGAGACATTTTAAAACACATCTCCTAGACAAGGTATAATGAGGATAGTGTCAGCATGACGAATGATACCATAATAATCTCAATAAGAGCGCAGCGCACTAAAACTCTCTACTTCGATAACACTAGGGAAGTGGGTTACAAAAACGAGTGACCGACTTTTGAAATGAAATCGCTTTCCCCCACAAAACCACCTGTGGATATGGAAGTCTGACGCTAGCTCAGTGCCCTGAAACTTTGCGAATGAAACCCAGTAACATGGAAATCTCTTCCTTTCCGATCAATAAGCATAAATTAGGCATGGTATCTAATTGTCGGGTTCAAAAAATATGAGTAACAGTGAATACTCACCAATAACGTGACCACGAACCTATCAGGAACCAGATTGGAGGAAGCGAAGTTTAATTAAAGCACTATACAGTTTGTTGAAGTTTGAATGGGGAGAGTTTTTTGGGATTTTGTTTCAGGAGGAGACTTTCGTTGAAGAGTTTTTCTTTGAACAATCCTCACAATGAAAACAATGGTAGGGAGAGAAGAGGCCAGTAATGGATGAGCACAGGTTCTCGACAAGTGAAGGGATAGTCGACTAGACTTGGTCCCTCTCAGTTCGGCGGTCGTCACGCAACTGCTGGACTGAATTGAGGAATGAGGGAATCAACTCACTCACTCACACAGGCACCAAACTGCGCTGTTCAGGCTCGCTACACAGACGCCAGGCAAAGCAGCGTCCCGACGCCCAGAATCCGTTGCTAGGCAACCAAAATGCCACGCCCTCCCCACTACGTCTGTTTCCTCGTTCTCAGTTCACTCGTAAAAGTCGCATAAACATAGGCAAGCTGATCAAACGTCAGACCGTTAAAGGGATTTATTTATTCGCATTCAGCCGACTTCTATTTTTCCTGTCTGACTAGCATATCTCGATGGTATCTTACTTCATTCTTTCATGTTGACAACAGTCTGTTTGTCTACAAACAATCGTTCACGATTCTTCAACACTACTTCCATCCTGCTGGCCCAAGCATTTCGATCACAATGCCTGAAATGAGCCGGAACACAGTAACTACATTCTAGGAGCAGGATTCCTCTGCTCTCTCCTCTCTGATGAAGTATCTCTGTTATTTTCAACCAGTATCTTATCATAGTTTTGCTCCCATTTGGAATATCAATTTCATTTTCGTATTATATAAGAATAAATAAAATTATGTTTTTCGGGATTCAATCCATTTTTGCATTTGGAATAAAAATTTTATTTTCATATTATGTAAGAATTAATCATGTTTTGAGAGCCATTTATTCAATTAATCATTTCACATTCCAGAACATGAACAAGAATATTCTACAAATAAATTTCTTAGATAAATTCTAGCTTTTTTAGCTTTTTATTGATGGGGAATGATCAATAAATATTTGAAAATAGAATCTTGTAGAAAATAAGAATAGAATAGGATCGCGTGAATATACTCTATGTGATTACATGTGATCACTCTAATGAGGCTTTTTGCTAGAATAACTTACACACAACATATATTTAATCATTATTCTCTGATTTTGTGATAAAATCGATTGATTTAATCTTAGATCTCAAATTTTTGCTTTACCCACCTTGGGTAGTGTGCAACACATGGATTGGAATACTTTTGATCATTTTAATCGATAAGAATAATTGTTTTCAAATAATGCCTTCCAAAGAATTAATATTTTTGGATGAATCTATGAATGTGAACTAAAATACTTACTCAGTTGTCATCTCATTTGGAGCTCATAATGTAGTTTGATAAGTTTCAACTCACCTGAAACAAATTTTTTTGAATTATTGCAAGAAATTAGATCTGTCATGTACTGAATCACCAAGTGATTGTATGATTTATGTTGAATTAGATTAAATAGAGACTTTTCCAGCTGAGCTTGCTGAGCTGAGGACATCATGACAAAAGGAGCACACACAAGTGGAATACCTAATGAGTGCGAGTCACGACCTGCAATGTCTCACTCACGTCAACATTACTGCCCTTTGTATAACAGAACTGTCTCAGAAAACGGTGAGATAGATAATTATTTATTTCAACTCAATTTTCATTTTTGTACTTTCCAATATTATTCATTCGAGCCACAACAACTGGTAATGTGACCAATGTTTTTTTTTGTAAACTGAAAATTTATGTTGTATTTGTTGCATGAGAAATAAAATTCAATTTTTACGCAGGCAGTATAATAGGCAGGCAATATAATTACGCAGTATAATAGGCAATATAATTGATATAATTAGGCAGTATAATTACGCTGGCAATTTTTAATAGGCAGTATAGGTGAAGAATTGAGAGACTGTGTGTTACACAACAATAATTGTTAAATTATTTAAGGGTGATAGACCCATCTTTTGGAGATGTACACAAGAAAATTTGAAGATTCACTTAATAAAATTCATCTTTCAATACTGGAACAGTAATCGTTACAATTTCATGATGATATGTCGCATATGATAATAACGAAAGTCTTTGATCAAACTATTTGAATAATTTGGTTGAAGTTATTTCCAATGTACCAGTCAGGTAATCTGACATTTTGTGAGATCGGACTCTCCAAATAACCGTTTTTCGTATAGAGTAATAAGAAACACTTTATCAATAATAATAGTTCAATATTTTTTAAATTCATGTATATAAATGAATGATTTTACTATGTTTCTCATAATGATAAAATTGGTTAGGCGGCGAGTTTAAATTACCTATGTGGCACCCCACCGATAAAAGCTAAACGGTAAGAGAATAACAATAATAATAATGATTCATAATTTCTTATATTCATTATCAAATTGAAGGGTAGTAGTACCAAAAACAACAATATTCCAGAATTCGGTGGTTATTCGAAAAATATGAATAGTGTACAATGCTTTCCAACTGATGAATCATGAGTTTGTCCTGCCTACAAAAAGGAGCTGTCAACACGCTGCGGCTGCTTTGTGACACGTGGAAAATTCCGATGGGGTGTCGACAATTTGGAATGATTGAAAGCTGTAAACCGAGCCGATTCTATTGATATGGAAACTGGGAAAGCATGGCAAATTGAATGGTTTCATGATTGATATTGATGAAGTGACGCTGTAGATTACAGCAGGGACCACTCCTTTTTTGAGCTCAACTGGCTTCGATTTTTGGGTTTGAGGGGGCCATATTGTCGGATGAGAGCTACTGCATGGTACCTAACGAAGATAAATATCGTAAGCTACAGTACATATTCTCTAAAGTACACGGCGAATCAATATGAAATTTGGTAGTACGGCGAGTTGGAAATATATACGGGGCTCCCCGCCGATCAAACCCGAACGCTAATAATTAATCGCAATAATAATATTTCATGTTTTTTATATTCATTATCAATCGACAGGGAGTAGTTCCACACACAACACCTTAATAAGTCGCCAATATAAACCGTAGATACTTACTATTCTACTCTGCAGTAGGTATACCAAATATTATAATTAACGGTTTCGCCTTCCTACACAATTTCAATCTAATTAATCTATTTATTTTATAAACTTTGATTAAATTAGCCTATTCGTTTTATCAATTTGTTCACTCATCTTGAATTATTCTTCCATTTAATTTGTACAGAAATGCTTCCTCAATTCAAATATCAGTGGCCACTCGGTGAGAGCGGTTGCTAAGTAATCATGTGGTTAAGTAACAAACATTCAAGACCGCTCTCGGACGGGTGACCGACACAAAAAATTGTGCAATGAGGCGAGGTGGAACCTACCCGTAAGGGTCTCCCCACCAATAAAAGCCATACGATAAAAGAAAAAAAAAATCAAATATCAAATAGCTTGTCAATATCATGGAATAATTAACTAATATATTCATAATCATTAATAAATCTTAATGAAAACTTATTCTCTCGCTGTGAAAAAACGTATATACTTGTTGGCCAATGAAAAATCCACAATTCTTCTCATTCTTACCATAATCAACTCTAACGGAATTATTTATAACAGAATAATTACATTTAACATAAATACAGTATTCAGAATGCGTGTGAATATTACGCAGGTGCGAGTAATAATTCTTATCAATGTTATAGTGATAACTACGAATGTTATAGAGATATACTACGAAGAAAAAAACATCAAAATAGAGAAAATAAAATACTCACAGTCCTGTTTCATCGAAGTTTAGGAGTTCTGTAGAACATAAAGAAGCTAGAAGCACACTAAACTTATGATTTTTGGTTTAGTACGCTGTACTCATCATGTTTAGTGTGTTTTCAAATTCTCCCTGTTTCCCAAGACTCAGGTGAGTAGTAATACGATAATTTTGAAGCATTCTCTAGCATTACTCTGACTTGAATGGAACATTTTATGGCAGCAATACAATAATTTGAAAGCATTCTAGAGCATTACTCCGACTGAAATAAAACATTACCATAATTCAAAGGTGACGGAGTAATGTCTTTACCTACTTACATTATGAGTGCAATCGACTGTAACTTCGAATATTGAGTGTGATTTTCCAACAACCTGCTTTCAAAGAATAGTTGAAAGCTTGATAAACTTGACAGAATGGTGATAGATATAATCAAATCTAGCCTGAAAAATTACAATTCTAGAGTAGTCTAACTATCAAATATCAACATCAATTTGGTAGCTTGGAACATTATTTGATAACATGGCCGTGACGGATATAATCAAGTCTATCCTAGACAACAACAATACCAGGCACGAAGAAGTGTAATGATGTGAGAAAAAAGCGAGTGCAGTGGTGTGTTTTGCTTTGACCTGCGAATTGCTTTGGTGGAGCGGCCGTGGATGAGTGCCCCGGGGGCTAACTGCGGTTAAGGGCTGCGTGCTGTAGCCTGTTGTCGTTTCATTTTAACAACACTCGTCTGCAAAAACATTTACTTTCTTGGCATTGCACGAGTCACTTCAAACTCTTCCCGTGACGCTTCTTACCAGTGAGACTCGAACTAGTTCTTTCCACCAGTCCATCAGGTGTTTCTCTAAAAGGTGTTTTCTAAGCAAACTGCCTCGAGAACATATAAAAAATACATTGCATATCCATTCCAGTCTGTGTAACTACCCTTCCACTTCACAGCTTTCGATTCCAGACAAATTTATAATTGTTTATCTTTGATCTTAGCAATAAGAACATTGAAGCTCCTTTGTAATTTTTCAGTAACTAATCTCTCTTTCGATAATTATTGACAATAATAAATAAGTAAATCTCCAAAAGATAAATGTCTTAAGTGGGTGGTTTTTTCATCTTCCCTCTCCTGTACTATAGGAAATATGATCCTATTATCAGGGTCATATAAAGTTTTTGAAGAGTTAGTGAGAATGATTATATCTAATAATAATTACTAGTCTCCAGAATGCAATATTTTGTTTCGGACCACAAAAATACTTGGAAATAATCAGCGGACTATAATAGAGGGTGTTGACTAACTTCGCCTAATGAGGAAGACATACATTCGTGCCCTGCTTCCACCTTATAAAGAATACATTTCAACAGTTGTTATTAAAATTATACTTTTTATTCTACGTCTTGTTCAGTAGGAAAGCTCGTGTTCAACAGATAGACTTATCTGAGAACACCAAGGGAATCTGGCGAGGTCTTAGTGACATAAACGTGAGCTGAATGGGGAGTAATAAAGCTGGAGAGAAATGGTAATACAGATGCTTGATACACTGCGCTGTGGTTGAAATATGTGCAGGTCCACTATAAATTGTGGCCATCAATAACTGGTAGGTACTCGCACCGTTCCTTTCAGCACGAGCTGCCATTCGGAGATGCTTAAATTCAGCTTGCGTTGTGAGTAAGCTGAAATTAATAACGCCGCAAGAGAATCTAGGCTTATTTACTGAACGGTTCAGAAACGCACGCATAAATTCATCTCATCCCAAGCACTTTTGGTGAGTCATATTGCTTTCCAATGATACCTATTCCCAAAATAAACTTTCAATTTAAGAAAAAAACTTTGTGCTTGATTCATTCTTTTCATTCCCTACAAAATGATGATCAATAGGGACGTTTTCGATTTGAATCAGATTTCAATTGGATCTGATTTCAATCATATTATACATGTCAGTACAATAAATCTTGAAATTTTAATCTTTTTGACATTATACTGTATTGTCTTATGCGTTTAAGAACATTCAAGCGATTTCGTAAGAAATGTTTCTGTTGAGGAACAGACAAATAAACAAATAACAAACTTTACTTTCAAATAACAAAGACCTAACGAAGCGCCAACATAATATACAGTTAAAGTAGGAATGAAACACTGCTTTTGAGTTGTGAAGATTAACGAGAATCACATTACATCAATCGTGTCATTCGGATTCCAGTCATAACTCAGGGGAAAATTTCCAATCAAGCATATATTCTTCGCACAATGTTTCTGGATTGTTTGATGACTTAAATACAATTTTCGTTTATTTGATGTTCTGTCGCTTCATTATATTAGATAAAAACCCCAATCATGACCATACGATTACACTCACCACTATTCAATATCGGGGTACCGAGCTCTGCTCGAGGGTAGGCCTACAAAGCACAGGAATGGAAATTAAAAAGGGAGAAATAAATGAAATTAAACAATTTTTCAAAGTACAGCCATCAGTCTTATGCACTGAATCATCATTGCACTATAAAAAAATTAATCTTAGCTTTCGAAATATTATGAATAATTGAGTTTGAATGCATTTCATTTGGAAAAACATGGGTTGATAACTATTTTTAGCTCAGCTGTTTTGATGAACTCTTGACGATTTTTCACGAATAAATAAAAACAGATCACATGGCTAACTTCATGCCTCAAATTTAAAAATAACAATAAAATATGGAATATTTTCAAAATTTTCAATTCCTTTTAATTTTCTATAGATAATATTATCTGATTGATAATCAGAAATATTATTTGAAAAATCGCACTTTTGGTAAAATTCTGCTTCATACAAATAAGAAACATATGGGTTGATAACTATTTTTACCTCAGCTGTTTGATGAACTCGACGATTTTTCTCAAAAATATTATTATAAAAACAAATTATATATGGCTAGCTTCATGCCTCAAATTTAAAAATAACAATACAATATGGACCATTTTCAATATTTTGAATTTCTTTTAATTTTTCATAGATAATTTAAAAACAGAAATAAAAAGGGTAAATAGGAGCAGCTTATGTGTTTCGAAATTTTCTCAATTCTAGTAATGGAACCGCTGGTTTTACCAAAAAGGTTAATGTAGTTGTGCATTTCACGAGTGATCATGTGATTGAAATGCAATGTCTCAGCAGCTGAAATAATCTTGTATCACTCCCACAATCACCGCTCTCATTCTTTCTCATCATTTACAGCCGACGGAAATTTGTTTCTTCTGTCAGCTGATTACTAAAGGATCGGTTTTTCCTTTTTAAGATCCTTTAGCGAGTTATCCCAGGGATGAGACCCGGTGCAAACTAATTTTTGTATCACAAACCTCCTATATTCCAAATTTCGTCAAAATCGTTAGAGCCGTTTTCGGGATCCGTTGGACATACATAAATACATAAATACATAAATACGTACATAAATACATACATACATAAATATAAACATACAGAAATTGCTCGCTTAATATAATAGGATTTTTGTGAGAAATTGAATTGTACTAATGAGAGAAACAATTAACTCTCAACTGTAATCATCAATGAAAAGCAAAGCCAGTAAAACCTATTATTACATTGTCGTTTAAAGCCTGAATAAAAATATTCAACTATCAGAAACGTCAAGCCTAGCCCACTTTTCCTGCTCAATATCAATGGAGGACAAGCTTATAGCAGGCTGGAGTCGTTGACCCTTCAAAATATTACAACTGCAAAATTTATGACACGGCCTTTAACCTCATCTCTGCTCGTCCCATCCCGTTTACGAGGACATTAATAAAATATATTGTGCTTGGCATGCAAAGTACCTCATTCATAAGATATGCTAATCATAGAATAAACACCATAGTACTAGATAGTAGGCTACTCTAACTTATCTTTATACTTACATCTATACTTACTCAACTAGAGCTAGTACTGTTGACATCGGAACAATTTCATGGCATAAAAAGTGATGAACGTTGAAGAAATTGAGTTCTAGTCCTCCCCAATACCAAGTGCGGGAAAACTCAAGAATAATCAAATCATGTATCAAAATAGACACGAACTCATATATTTATGAAAATCAATAAGTTTAATAAACCATAAAGAAGCATGAAGCAATACTCTCTAGGTCCTAGGAAGTATCTTAATATACCTCAATATACTCTCAATATATCTCTAGTAGTAGTAGTACTACACTAGGTCTGTTCTCTGTGATAAAACCTTACTCTAATGATTTTTTATTATAAGAGAGAACAGTGATTAGCATTCAGGGTACCATATTCAACTCTTTCCAGTTGAAAGCTATCGAGAAACCATTTTCAATGTACAGTTTATCTCAACTGAATCTTGAAATAGAATCTTGTCAATCAACGTTTTATTCATTATCTTCAGAATATCAGTTTTGAATTAGTCAACTAATGTGCAGAATCTGAAGAAAATACTAAACTAGACGGTCAAATCTCAAATAAGGTATGAAATTCCTATACTGGAGAGTCTACTCTGTGATCATCTGTTGATATTAAGTGTCTAGTATAATAGTTATAGTAATTGAATTTAATGCAAGGTGTCAATATTGAATTTTGTTCATTATTTGTCATTTTAATGATTGTGATCTTTGTCTCATATAATTGAAATCAATAATAAAACTCATTATTATTCAAGTTTATCAATTTCTAAGCTCATGTTGAACTTTCCAATATCAAGTTGAGCCTCTAATTAGAGATGCTCCACTTTTATCGACTAGGCGGATACCTCGTAAAAAGGTAGGCCGTTTGCATGGCGCACTATCATGAACTTGTTTCACAAAGCTAATGTCATACAACCATTAGGCCTACACCGGGCTGTTCAGTATTATCAAGCCGGTATTCTAGTCTCATTAGGCGTACAACATCGACACGAAACAAATCAAAGGATAGACTTCTGAAGAGTAGCGCAGTAGTGTGTTGTTAGTGAATTTGTAGCAACGAGTCTCTCTAATCAATGGAAGCAGAGATTAATAGGTCGCCCCCATCGTAACTACAGACTACTCACTCACGTGGCGATCATTAGCGATAGTCTACTGAAACTGAATGCCTTTCTTCTCTATTGGGTGGATCAATAATAGATTACTAGACTGCCCTATTTGTCTTTTAAGCGCTTCTTACATTTTTGAACACACTCGTTTGAAAGAAGTGTACAAAACGCTTAGTTTTCATAGTTGGCCTGTAGAAGACGTGATCCGAAGATGTTGATCGTCTGGATACAGAACTAGACTGGAACAATTCCAACTCAGCAATAATATTTCGGCCGCCAACTGAAAGAATTATTATTATTCTTGTGTTGCTTGCAGCGCTGTGATCAACCCTTGTGCCGCAAAGCTGACAAATGTACGAGATACGAGTTGCAGATGTGCAATCTCTCTATTTTTAGATTATGAAAATATATATTATATTTCATTTAGTATTATGTGTACATTACTGAATAAATAAATAAATATTTACATCGTTCATTGATGGATTTCTATGAAGTGTATGTTGCAGACACTGTACATCCCGATCCCCAGGAATAAGCAGATTAATAATGATTCAATTATGATGATTTCAATAATTATCAAGCCTTCTCTTCATAATATCTCTATTGGAAGATGTAAAACTGGAAATGTGTATTTGTGGAAAAGTGTAAAATCTATAAGACTCATCAATAGTGTTACAATATTATACAATATTATTACAGTGTTATAATACAATTATAATCATAGTGTTACAATATTATTATTTAGTTATAATATTGTATTTATATCTATAGTATGATACTCATTTGGAAAAGCTGTTCATAATCAGAGAGGACAGAGAAAGACAGTTATTGTCATTCATCAATATTTTAATGAATACCTCACAATAACTGTACTAATTGATCAGAATATTGATCTTTAATAAGTCATTTACTCTCAAGATTTTGAACAGCTTATTCAAATCTTAGGCCTGTATTAGGCTATCAAATGTTTTATATAAGATCTTTGACAAACATAGCCTATAGCCGGTTTTTCTGTCGTTCAATAAACAGTTTATGGATCCAATAGCACCATGTGTTTTCAAATTAAAAAAATTTATTGATTCAATAGTTTATTGAACAACTGAGAAACCGGCTATATGTTTGTCAAAGATCTTATATAAAACATTTGACAGTCTAATACCATGCCCACCTAGGATTTGTTCCTAGGTGGCCATGCTAATTACGGGCCTTAGTATCATACTAAAACATGAAGTATCACTTATCAACTAATAGGAGATATTGCTGAGGTCAGACTTTAATATATGTCTCATATTTATATAAATTTCTGATGGTAAACTGAGTTGCTCCGATATTTTCAGGTTAATCAATCTCTGGTTAGATCACTCACTCAACAATTAAACTTATTCCCTTTGAAATGTTTCGTTTTGTGAACTGCTAGCTATTCAGTCATCGAGTTCTAATTGCCGAATGCAATATTGAATTAATCAATATCAATCATCTGATCAGTGTTGGCTCGACTTGCGATTGGAAAGTTTAGCAAGAAAAGTTCATCAATGCTTGATGATTGGAAGATAATAATACCAACAGACAAAATATACTCATGAAACTAGTCGGTCATGATCAAAATTCATAGTAATTTTCTTAGAAGATGTAAAATAGATAACCTTAAAACATGTTAAGTTTCGTACATAATGAGATTCACAAGTTATTGAGAACAGAATTGAAAATTTTACTACTAGATGAGTTTATGTTTATGTTCATGTTTCTCGAGGGGACGGATTCAACGATCAAAAGATTCAAAGATCAAAACATTTGGCCGTCTGAGATTAATATTTTGTATTAGTTTATTAATACAAAATACAAATATGTATAATTTTATTTTGTCATCTTATGGAAATAAATATTCACTGCTCGATAATAAAAGATATTCCATGAGTTTTGTGTTTGTAAAGATAAATGTTTTGTGAGGGTTGAGCAATGCGGTGAATGGATGAGTTGCTTCCAAGTATAGTCATCGCCAACAGTATAAACGACCCATTAAAGCTTCGAGTAGCCCCTACTACTATACTGACTGCAACCCGCAACACATCGGTCTCCTTTTCAATGAGTTGGTTACCTGTTTTGTTAGCTTCATTTAGCTACGCTTTTAACGCTATATTATACTGTATTCATCCTTCCTCTCAAATAAAATCGGTAATTCATAACAAAAGGATCACCAAGTGACACACGATAAAATATATGGTTGGCAGTTGAAACCCTTCTACACAATGCAATGAAAGCAGTTTGAAACTAGTGCAATCATTCCATTGAAGGATTGAGGGATTTATAAAAAAAAAAAGATACTGAATGCTGGAAAAAGGGAACAGACTATAAAAAGCGAACGAGACATTTTGAGCTTCCGAAGGAAGAATTGTTGGATAAGATTAGATCCGCTAAGCTAAGAAAGGATTCCGCACGTACTGCGGGTTGATGTGTGGCACCTCACCCAGTACAAGACAAGTATTCTTTCCTAGCTTCAACTATTTTTTGTCGGCTTGTTCGTTCGTTTCTATCTACTATTACTTCTCTCAACCCGAACTGAGCACTCTGAATCACGTTTTTATAACCACCACTTCCAGATCATCGAGATTTCCGCTTTTGTCAGATGTAATAGTTGAGGAGAGTATTTCAGACAGGTTGAATTGTAAGGGATCAGGCTGAAGATTGGTTCATCCACATTACAAACTAGATTATCTTGATGATCTCGTATTAATATAAAAAGTATACAAAATATAGGTATACAAAAAATATTGCAATATATACAAAATATAGCTATTGCTTGCTAAAAGAATCAAATGAAGTATTTTGATAATGTGAGCGAGTTTTTACGAGTCATAAGTGTTTCATGAAGAATGACGGTAAAAGAGTACGATAAAGTATTTATGGTTTCAATCGATAATGATTGAATTGAGGAGTCGAAGAACTTCTTCAATACATATGAATTTTAAACCACCAGAAAGTGGATGAGAACAGTAACTTCAAAATAATTTTTCATCTGTGGTGATGCCCACATAAGCTCTTAGCTTGTGCTTGGGTAATGGGAAGGATGATGAATGAACCCATAGCATCAGGTGGGCTCCGAACCAAAACTTGCCAAAGAGATCAGTGATTTATTAAAGAGAACCTGAAGAGCTTGTTGCTTATCTTGCTTATCTTCAAAAAAAATATCACTATTATTAATATCACTGAATATTATTAGGCTATTCGTCAGTCAATTATACTGTCTTTTCTATTAGCCTATTATGCTGTATGTTTATGGTGCATCAGATACAGTGAATGGTATGAACCTATCTCAGAATGCTGTTCTAATTGATGCAATGTTGAATGAATCATCAAAGAATGTAGCCCACATAACAGTGGAAGTAGAAGCGGGGCCTGTACTGTTTGATTAAGGCATGGAAAACATTTCGGCTAACAGGCAGAGTCTCATTAGATGCTTTTCATCCTTGTTTTTGTAGTCGTTTCTTTAGGAGAGGAATGCAAGCAACGGTTTCCCAACCTGACTTTTCTATATGACAGATTAAAGCTTTTTGCTGATTAAACCCACCCTTTTTAGATGTTCCCTCTTTGCTTACTTATCACAAATTTATTCTAAATTCTTCCCTATTGATAGTAGCCCACGATCTCTTAGAAAATACTCATATAACTCTCAGGGCTGAGAACGAGAGTATTGTGCTTTGAAAATTGATTGTTCTGAGACCAGCACAACTATAGTGCAACTATAATAGTGCTCGATTTATAAAAAAATTGAGAAATGGTACAAGATTCAGTTATGTTGGGATTGATGTTGCAATAGTTTCTCATAATTAATAAAGATTTTCAAACCAGTGATTTGTTCAACCTCCATTGAATCAATTTAGTAGTTATAAGTTGATTATTTGTATATTTGTATAGCAATTGTATTATAACTTATACAAGCTGTCCCGGCGAACTTCGTATCGCACTCTTTCCAAATGTCCCCTCTTCTCCCCACAAAATTTGGAGAAACATTTTGTTTGACTGGTTAATGTCCCCCCTTCATGCCACCCCCCAAAAAATGTCATCCCACAAATGCCCCCCTCCATTCCCCCAAATGTCACCCCACATACCCCTCTTCATGTCAACCCCCTCTTTACCATCAAATGACACCCCCCCCCTCCCACCAATTATTTTTCTCATATTTATTCATAGGATTTATTTATTTCTTTTTAATTTTTTTTATTTTAATATATTTTATTTTTTTTATTTTTTTTAAATTTATATTTTTTAATTTTATTTCCGTTCTTCAATTTTTATCAGTCCTATTCTAATTAAAAGAATTTTTTCATATTTATTTATTTATTTTTTCATTTTAATTTATTTTATTTTTTTATTTTTTTTCTGTTCTTCAATTTTCTATCAGTCCTATTTTAATTAGAAGAATTTTTTTCATTTTTTTTTTTTTATTTTAATCTATTTTATTTTTTTTTTTTTTTTTTTTTTTAGAAAACCTAGTACAAAAAAAAATGGTTCGGAGCGGGAATTGAACCCGTGACCTCTTGATTATAGCGCAGATGCTCTAGCACTACGCTATCGAAGCTTAGGGTCTGCGAGCAGATTTTCCCATCTCAAATACACGATCATCTTTCCGTAGTCGCTTGCCCGGCAAGTTTGAACTCAAGTCTGTGAAATGTTTGATAGGTTAGGTCATTGATGTTATAATTATTTGTTAATTATAAAGGGATTTTCTTATATTTTAATACATATTATGAGTTGACCAGTGCTGTAAAAATTCAAACGAATCCAAAATCATCTAAATCGGTTCAGCCGTTCTCGAGTTATAAGCGAGCGTACAGACACCAACTCTCTTTTATTAATATAGATTGTATATAATAACTCATTGTTATTGTATATAACTATTTGTGTTATATTGTATAACTTATTGTTATTGTATATAACTATTTGTATAGTTATATTGTATATTTGTATAGTTATTTGTATATAAGTGAGTTAATTTTATTATTTATCAATTCAGATATTTGACTGGTGAATCGTGGAATAGAAGGAATTATTCGCCATACGCTAAATCAATCGAATATACCTACCTCCCGTGCGAGGTTGCTAGTCCTCCATCGGGCGCCTCCCCAGGTGGCGGATAGGGGAATGCCTCCCAGATATGGGTGGTACCGGTGAAATCAAATAGCCGGGGTGGACCAAAACTAGCAACTCTGTTGGCCAACGGCTTCGGGCGGATGAGCTGACAGAGAGGGCACCCCTTTGCCCTGGAGTACACGGGCTCCAAAGGCGGATGAACTGCAGAAGGCAGTCAACGGCATAGAGATGAGGAAGAGAATTGGACCAAGCACCTCATTAAAGATCCTTAATGGATACGTCCTAGTTTAACCAGCAATCATGGCAGCACTCACAACTAAATTTAATTCCGGAGTTTCAAGTTCCCCAATCGGATCTCCGGGGGGAACAGTTTTGAGAGATGTCGTGGAGGAGAAATTTAATGTAAATATGAAAACAGAAATAAAGATTGGTACTTGGAACGTGAAAACAATGGCACAGGCTGGAAATATAAACAATGCAACAAAGGAAATGAGAAGAATGGAAGTTGATATTATGGGCATCAGTGAGATGAGATGGCCAGGAGAAGGTTCAGTAGATGTGGATGAACACAGAGTGTATTATGCAGGAACACAGGATGGCAAGTTTCTGAACGGCGTGGGCATTATTGTCACCAAAGAGGTAGCACGGAGCATCATAAATTTTGTCCCAGTCTCTGAAAGAGTTCTTCTGATACAGATTAGTGCCCGACCAGTAAATCTAAACATTATCCAGATTTATGCCCCTACTGCAGACAAAGAAGAGAGGGAAGTTGAAGAACTATACAGGGATATTGCACAAATATTTGAAAAGCTACCCAAACAAGAAGTTAACATCATCATGGGGGATTTTAATGCCAAGTTAGGAGCTGGAGGAAAAACAGAGCTCATTGGGTCTTTTGGTTTAGGAGAAAGGAACGAGAGAGGAGATATACTTGAAGAATTTGCAGATGAACATGGCCTTGTAGTTCTCAACACTCAGTTCAAACAACCACCACGGCGTTTATACACATGGAGATCGCCCCTTGACAAACCTGGTAGAATAGTCAGAAATCAAATAGATTATGTACTAGTCAACAAGCGATTCAGAAACAGTTGCTTAAGTATGAGAACTTTTCCAGGAGCAGATATGCGAACAGACCATGTGCCGGTCATTGGAAAATTCAAAGTTGTTTTGAAAAAGATAAAGAAAAGTGTTCCATTGAAAGTTGACCTCAGACAGCTGAAAAATGGGCAGGCAAAAGAATGTGTGAGAAGAGAGCTGAACACAGCAATGGCAGAAATAATGGAAGATAGCTCAGTGGAAGAACAGTTGAATCACCTGAAAAGCAAAGTAGAGCATATTAAAAAGACTATTCTGAAAGGAAATGGACAAAGAGTAAAGAAGAAAACCTGGATGACAGATGACATATTAAACCTAATGGAAGAGAGAAGATTGAATAAGAATAACACCATTGAATATAAAAGGATAAACAAAATTATAAGGAATGAAATAAGAATGGCTAAAGAGAAGGAACAGAAGGAGAAATGTGAAGAAATAGAGGCATTGCAGTTAAAATATGACTATTTTAACGTCCACCGGAAGGTGAAGGAAGTCACTGGTCAAGGAAGGAAAACAAACTTTGGGAAGCTGGTTGATGCCAATGGGAACATTGTAGTAGACATGGAGGAAAAGAAAGAAACATGGACCAAATACATGGAGCACCTCTTTGAAGATAATAGAGAGAATCCCCCAGATCCCCAAATTAATGTAGAGAGTGGGCCAGAAATAATTGAATCAGAAGTGAGGGCAGCTATAGAGCAGAGCAAAGAAGGCAAAGCAGCAGGACCTGACAACATTCAGATAGAGTTCCTTAAACTTCTAGATGAAAATGCATTAAAGAAGATCACTTGCCTTTTCAACAAAATCTACAATTCAGGTAAAATACCACAAGAATGGCTAGTCTCAGAGTTTGTTGCACTTCCAAAGAAACAAGGCGCAAAACGATGTGAAGAATACCGAACAATAAGTCTGATGAGCCACCTGCTGAAAGCTTTTCTTAAAATCATTCATAGAAGGATATACAACCGATGTGAGAACCAAATCTCTCGAAACCAGTTTGGGTTTGTCAATGCAATGGGAACCAGAGAAGCACTCTTTGCAGTTCAGGTCCTTGTCCAAAGATGCAGAGATGTTGACCATGATGTTTACTGCTGCCTAATAGACTATGCCAAAGCATTCGATCGAGTACAACATGGCAAAATGATGGAAATATTGAAGAAGACAGGTATTGATACTAAGGATCTGAATATTATAGGTAGTTTGTACTGGGGACAGTCAGCAAAAATGAGAGTTGATGGAGAAACAACTGAGGCTGTCAAAATAATGCGAGGAGTGAGGCAGGGATGTGTACTCTCTCCCCTTCTGTTCAACATTTACTCTGAGCATATCTTTGAAGAAGCGCTGGATAATGAAGAAGAAGGCATCTCAATAAATGGGAAGAAATTGAGTAACATAAGATATGCAGATGACACCATTGTGTTTGCTGATAGCCCACAAGAACTGCAACAACTGATCAACAAAATTGCAAGAGTCAGTAAGGAATATGGATTGGATATGAACATACAAAAGACCAAAATCATGGTTATCAGCAAGAAGAAGATTGACAACATCCAGCTATTCATCAACAATCAGCCAATTGAGAGAGTACCACATACCACATACCTGGGAACATGTATAAACGAGAACTGGGACACAACTCAAGAAATCAAATCTCGAATTGCAAAAGCCACAGCTGCCTTCAACAAAATGAGCAAACTCTTCAGAAGCCATGACCTCACTCTTGAAACAAAAATGAGACTTCTCAGATGTTACATATTTTCAGTCCTCTTGTATGGTACAGAATCTTGGACACTCAATGAAAACACTTCCAAGAGAATAGAAGCCTTTGAAATGCGAATGTATCGAAGAATGCTGAGAATATCATGGACTGAACATGTCACTAATGCAGAGGTACTGCAAAGAATGAACAAGAAGGCAGAAATCATGAACACCATCAAGATTCGAAAACTCCAATATCTAGGCCACATCATGAGAAATGACTCCAAGTACCTTCTACTACAGACAATCATTCAAGGAAAAATCGATGGAAGAAGAGGTCCCGGCAGGAGAAGACTATCTTGGCTGCATAACCTCAGGAAGTGGACCGGGAAAACGTCCATTGAACTTTTCCGCATGGCTATGGACAAAATTAAGCTTGCCAAGCTGGTCACCAACATCCGTAACGGATAGGAACCACAAGAAGAAGAAGAATACCTACCTATCTTACAAAGATTCAACATCTAAAAATAGATAAATAGTTCGTAGAGGAGAATAGCAAATTTACTTCATTCTCAAAGATGTTTCCTCTCTAGTTTGTACTGTGAATTTCAAGTAGAATAGGATGTTTTTTGCGACAGATCTAGAGCCACATTCAGGTACTGTAACTGGATGATGTTTGAACAATTATTGATGATGACTGTAACATCACCATGCAATCTTGTTGTGTTTCAAAAAGAGCTCAACAAATTTCAGAAGAACTTTCCAAAACAGTTAACAGGGAGCTTGTGGCCGAGAGCCAAGGACGGTTGTTCTTTCTCGTAATAGTGCGCTATTAGACAGCTTGAACCCATCAAAGTCGATTTGTCGTTGGCGAATTTACCGCATTAACAGAACAACCCCGAGTTACTCTTGTCAGAACCAGCACCCTCAATAATTATCAGGCGAACTGCTGTAGTAACAATGGGACATGATCAATCATTGAACACTCAGCTCATTCAATTTTGTTGCGTTTGCTCCTGTTTATCAAACAAGGGAATAATAAAACGTTATTTCATCATCAGCTTTGCAAATTGATTGAATTCAGTGGAAAAATTAGGAGTGAATTGAAACGTATGAGATTTTATAGAACATTGTCGCGAAAATAATCAATTTGTGATTAATTCTTTCTAAATTACTATACATTATAAATGCACATCTACCATTCATTTTGGAATCGGTAAAGATTGATGGGTACAACATTTTGAAAATTAATGTTAATTGAAATGTTTCAAATTGAGTCTGAATAATAATGGGAAAGAGCAGAAAGTGAGCTAAGTATTAGGTAATTAATATGGGAAATTGTGAGTTTTTGTCCTTAAAATATTAGCAGCCTGCGTCTGGTAATTTTAGTTATTTCAATTCTTGATGATCATGTATCTTCATAATTATTTTTTAATGTGTCACATTTTTGTGAATTCAAATTATCAATTTAAAAACTCGGAGTGAACGATTAAAACTTCTAAAAGCCTTTGAAAACACTATCAATTTTTACTTGAAATACCGAAACAAAATCGTTGTGTTTCATATTTTGCTGTGAAACAAAATATCAATAATGATGGTTTTGTGATTCACGGTAAGGAATTATTAAGTTCGTTTCAGTTTTAGGTAATTGATTCAGTTCATTCAATAATTTCCCGAATAGTAGTAAAAGTGATATTATGATATCAAAAAGAGATGGTAAAAGGAAGAATCGTTTAATTTGGTGGATGGCAAATAACTTTCATTTAACATTTCTATGCTAACGGGTGATGCTCTGTTGAATTTTTTGAACATAATTAACTGGACATAACATGAAAAAACATATTTAAAAAAAAATAAAATTATCATCATTTGTTACCATAGAAATAAATCTTGAATGAAAGTCATTTGCTTTCCGCTAAATTAAATGAATATTGAAGAATTCGATTGTGATATTCTTATTAAATATTAATTTTTTCAATACAAATTATCAAAACCAATGAATGAAATGCCATCATGCAAAAAAACAATAAATCCTTGTATTTTCATTTTAATGTGACTGTTGTCTTTTCCCCATATTCTCGTAGGATGGGTTGAAAATAGATAGAATACGCTTTGATGATACTAAAAAGCATTCTGATTTTTTGTATGATTTCCAATTTCAATGTCCTCTAACCATAATTTCTTAGAGAAGTTCCATCATTTTGAAAGATTCCACATTGAAAGAAGTTCAATCATTCTCTTTCCTGCTTTATTCAGCGATAGAATGAATAGGAAATCAATAGGTGAACAATGGTGGAGAAATATTCCTGACTTATAAGATCGATAGAGTAGAGAGATATTGGTCGGACATTCATTTAAAAGCTGACTGAATAAAGGAATTTGCAGTATCGATCGCTGAGGTCGGCCAGGCTTCAAGGAAAAGGATCTAAATAACAAGACGTCATACACAATACGTTTTTCTTCCAAAGCCTATTCTTATTACGTTCCCTGAGGGAGGATTTGGAATCAGCCTGTGGGATAGCAGGAGCAGCCCTTTCACCAGACCATGCAAGTAATAGACAGTGACAAAGGACCGCCATGAAACGGAAAACTTGCAAACGAGACAAAAAGTTCGGTCACATTTTCCAGCTTAATATTTTCATGCGAATATCATATCCGGCCGGAAACGCAAAAAATGAAAATTTTTCTACCGACAATTCCATGCGCTGTTTATCCATCACACCAAGATGGATACTAAAGATGAATACTCATTCTTATTCATTACGAATACGAATGCTGAAGATATCAATCATCATAATACGAACCATAGGAGTGAGCAAATAATACAAGGTTGAGAATACAATATTGTAGATATTGAATGTTAAATTGTTCGCTCAGCTCAGCTCACCTTTCTTGAACTTGACTGAAATCGGTTTTGCATAAACTTTAAACTATAACAATACAATCTCTCAATAATCGACTGAATATAATTACTTTGAATCAAATCGAACCATTGTAGCTCATTTGGTTATATGTATGGATATTATTAAATAATGGGAGTCTTATTGTTTTATTTTATTTTGCTTCTTGTTAATGCTATTTTATTTCAATATTATATTGTGAAGGAATATGATTAATTTGTTGTCAAACTCATTGTAATCTTTTTAGATGAACAATAAAGTTATTCTACACTAATTACTTTGAATGGTGATTTTAAAATTATTGAAAGACTAGCTGTCCCGGCGAACTTCGTATCACCCTCTCCTCCCCCCCCCCAAATGTCCCCCCCTCTTCTCCCCACAAATGTTCCCCCTTCATGCCACCCCCAAAAAATGTCATCCCTCAAATGCCCCCTTCATTCCCCCACAAATCCCCCTTCATGTCAACCCCCTCTTTCCCACCAAATTTCACCCCCCTCTTCCTCCAATTGGCCCCCTTCATGTAACCCCCTCCCGCCCCAAAATGTCACCCTTCAAATGCCCCCCTTCATGTCACCCTCAAATAACCCCCTTCATGTCACCCACCTCTCCCCCCCAAATGTCTCCCCTTCATATCCCCCCCCCCCCCACGAAAAAAATGTCACGAAGTAAAAATATCTATATCCACTCGCTTTATTGATGGAAAATTAAAAGAAATCTGCAATATACTAATTTTTATAAAGCGAGTGGATAATAATCAATAATCAATGCTGAAAGTTGCCAAAAAATTTCACCCGTCTTGGAATCGAACCCGAGAATTCTGCGTGGAAGGCAGAGTCACTGTCCAACAGACCACCGAGGTCGTCCTTGGGAAGACCTATATTGTAGCATCTTCAACTACACATCGATTTCATAGGAGCATTGTTGTTTGGACTGGATCAAAATGGATGTCATGTTTGATAGGTTAGGTTATTAATTTACTAATTATTTATTAATTATAAAGAGATTTTCTTATATTTTAATACATATTATGTTAACCAGGGCTTTAAAAATTCAAACGAATCCAAAATCATCTAAATCGGTTCAGCCGTTCTCGAGTTATAAGCGAGCGTACAGACACCAACTCTCTTTTATTAATATACATAATTTTCCAAAACACTTCTCTTAAACAATATTTGAAGGGACCGAAAATGTATTAAGATTGGCCTCATAGATGGAACAAGTATTATACAGTATTTTCAAACACTTGCGCTCAATACTAGATAAACACTAGATAGAGAATTCGAGTTTTGTTTTTCATATTAATAAAATTCATTAGAACTCTCATAAAGGAAACAAGTATTGTATAGTTTTTCCAAACCCATGCACTAAAGATAGAGAATTCGAATTTTGTGTTTCAATTTTATAAAATTCATTAGATTAACACTTTGCTCAATTAAGGCCTGTATGCACCACCTATGTTTACAGTAAGTACAATCTAGACGTAGTAGGAAACTAGTAGCTCTGCGCTAGCAACTGCTGAAGCAGGGTAGCTGATTGTGATGGGAAACGGGATGGAATTTGCCTCATCCCTCATCCTTTTGATGAAGATGCTGTATCGAAAAAGTAGCACACGTGAGTGGATAGACCTCGCTGTCAATGAGACTCTTCCCCGGGGCATTAGCAAGCGATTGCCGCGTCAGGAGGTGGCGAAGTGACTAAAATCCTTGAGAACGGCTGCTGTCGCTCTCCTGGGAAACGCCCCAGCCTCAGGTAGTTGCTGAGGGGAAAACCAGCGGTGGAAGCGTGCATAAATCTAGGCTAGGCGTGTGCTCATCCCTTCTTCGGCTTCAATCGAGTCTGGTTGCCAGTTTGGCTCGGCAAAAGGGTCCGACGTCACAGGACCAGCCCTTGAAAGCTGTAATGCTTACCCTTGTAAATCCTCACAAAATGACGTCACGCAATAACACCGCTTTGTGAATGGATAACTGAATCAAATAGGATTGATCAATCTATTCATTCAATCTATTCAAGAGAAGTTGGACTGTGATTCAAGAAAGACGTCACCAAACGTTTCTCAAGGTAAATTTGAATTGTTTTGAAAATGAGTTGAAATTCACCTATAAGCCAATTTGAAGGACAATTTAATAATTATAATGATATCAATTGATCAATAACAATCCATCTCAACATAATGTAAAATATAATAGAAATATAATATAAAATATTCACAAAATATTGTTATAAGTTATAAGTTATGAATGTACCATCCACGTGACAATCCCAGCAGTGCTTCAGTAATAAAAGCAAAAAATATATATGTTCTACTATGATCTTGCTGTTGAACCTTTGTAATACCTAATTAGCTAATCCAAGACGTAGACTTACTGCTCCTCCTGACGAATAGTAAGAGAAAAAACGAAAAGTTTCAAGTGGAAAGTGATGTATGAAAATATTATTCACGTAGACAGTGGAAACGTAAGAAAATGTAGTGGAAAATTGGAATGGTTATTTCAATATGAGAAATACAAGCATGGTTACGGTATTGTGTAACTTGTATTTCAATGGATGCACAATATTTTCTCAATATTAAGATTAGTAATTTGTTGAGTAAAAATTGTTTCGATTCAGTATTTATAAACAAGCAACAGTTGCCAGGAGATGAGCCTTTTGAGTGATAAATCGAATATCCATTTCTGAATTTCTCATTTATCAGCAAAAGTGTTTCAATGAACTGTCGTGAGCACTTCCCTACATTCTATTATTCATGAACATCTATTTTTATACTTGTTCTGTTGAAAAAGCAGATAGTGCCTAATTTTCCTTCTCGTGAGGAAGATTGCAGTGTCTAAATTTAGGTGTAGCGAGTGAATGGTTAATCAGTCTATTTCAAAGTCGTTTTTTAAGCCTGTCTTGTAGCGATAAGATTCTTTATCACATGCAATTGCAAATAATTGTTATTGGAAAAAATTGCCAGAAAATTGTGATCTTTCTTTTATCTTGTAGATGTGCTCTCAATAGAGTTTCCCCGTAATCTAAATCTCACCACTTCCAGCTGAAAAATATTTTGAGAAAAATGTTATACCTTCATCTATAGAAGGTTTTCATTGAACTCTCCAACCCACCTCTCAATGCAGAGCATAATAAAATCTCGACCGATCCATCAATAGGATTAATTATTATACTCGTATTTCCAAAACTGAAGAATTATGTAGGGAGTATATTTCATGGGTTGTGCATTTTATTTCATAATGTGGCTTTGGTGCAGTATATGGGCTCCTTCCTGTGTTAAACAGTACAGCTGATTAGATTGAAGATTACAATTTATTGCCACAAGCCCATATACTGCACTTCCTCTTATAATGTTGTTGAGGTCTAGTCCGAAGAATTGATTCATTTAATTCATTGAGTCTAAAAAGCCAGAGTTCGATGAATGTTCGTAATCATTGTCGAGCTTCTCTGATGAATTTTGTGTAATAATTTATTCAGGATACAAATAAATTGCCAATCAACAAAGTTGGTAACAGATCGTAACTGAAATCAACTCATATCGTGGAACATTCAATAGAAAGAGAGAAATAAAATTTCACGTGCATTCCTCATTAGGCTAAGCCTGTGTGATACTTCAATAGATTTAATGTTTAATCATAATAAGCATGTTGAAATTTACCAAGCGTACACCATTGTCAGCCGATAAATCATCAACATTTGTAACTAGAGAAGGTGTTACGCTGATGTAATTGATGCTCACCTTTGACCATCCAATCTATTCTAGTTATATTGAGTTTCTTGGGTGATAGCTAAGCGAAGCATTAATCACGTGCAGTCCAAGTGGAGAGTCCATTGGCCAGATCAATGGACTACAAAACAGTCAGCGGCTGTCGTCACGTTCGTCTCAATGGGACGCGCACTGGTGACTAATGGAATTACCAGCATAGCTGTGAACAAACGAGCCTCAACTATAATACTCAACTCAAATGTCAACTTCAAAGTTCACATCATCGCCGCCCGCCTTCGGTCTCACTTAGTTGGCCGTAACTGTTCAATTCCATGACGACGAATTAGTTTACATTACAAATGTTTGTCGCTTGTCGGCACACTGCTGTCACTGAAATGTGGCGTCGTCATGTGTGATATTCTCAAGATTAAACGACATTTTCTCCAAGTCTCACACTCCGTCGCTGTTGAATAGTTTCCATCATAACTGTAGTATTATGTATGTGAAGTGGAGAAACGTTAAATTTCCATGCTTTGAGTTGTAATCTCAGTGCTCAATCACTCATGGAAAAAGAGAGTAGCATAAAATATAAAAATGCTCTGAAAATGTTAGTTTTACCACAGAGAACAGACTATAGTGCAATTCACGTTAAGAAGTCAGCATTGCTTAGATGGGAGTTTGCTATCCTTGTTCAGCACAAGGCAGTTGCTGAAGTTTCTATCCTATTCGCACGGTGCATAGTTGCCGCACTGTGCATTGTTGTCGCACACAGTCCCAACAAACAGGTTTGGTGCAGTTTTCTCTTTCTCTCTCAATCAAACTTGGCATCAATGCTCCTCATATAAGCAATGCTGACTTCTTGACGTGAATCGGACTATAAGTAATAGCATAGATAACACATTGGATCTCTCTATCTCTTCTCTATGGTAATAGAGAACTAGAGAGTATTGCTTCTCTATGGTTTCACCTTCATTTAATGATCTCTATTTTTTTAAAGAGAAATATTTTCTCTCCTATTCGTTCTCATGATCTATATAATGATTATTTAGTGAAGTTAAATTTTCCGTCTCCTTTCCTTTTTATTATTTTCTTTCCAGACGACAGGGTTTTCCTTACTACTTTCCTATTGCTTTTCATAAAAAGTACGACAAGATCTTGAAATGGAGATAAGTCACCATTCTTCAGGATCTCTACTCTCTAGTCTTCAATCTATATTTTTCTACATATATTTTCTTCATATATTTTTCTACGTTTTCCTTAGTTACATCGAAAATCAGGTTGATTTAGGAAATCAGCATCAATATTAGCAATCAAGTCAATATTATTGGTTTGGAAGTTTCAAAATTCAATAGTGCCGACTCAATAACTGTTCACTCAACTGTTAAATTCCGTTCAATCTATGGTAATATTTTTTTGGGGGAATGGGATAAACAGAGCTTTTACATCACCTTGAGGTATTTCCAATCATGCAAGAACAATACATAAGACTGCTTTCAATTCAAAGTTTGCTTTGAAAGTTCAAAAACTTTGCTTTTAGCGTTCGAGCACGGGAGTTTCAGTCTCAATCTTCTTATTTTTATTATGAATTTCGATATCGTATCGCTTCAAGCCAGAGTGAACGGGAATTATTTAACTCGAGAGCCAAAATACATTGCCTAATATTTTTGGAGTCACAAGTCTGAGCTTAAATAAAGCCTGTGGAGGCGTGGCATTATATGTAAGAGATGGTATAAAAACTAAAATATTAACTGCATCTAAACAAGAATATTCCGCCAAACCAGAATTTATGTTACTTGAATTATCTTTAACTAGCTCTGATAAATTACTTGTTGGAATATGTTATAGACCTCCAAAAATAGGACATTTCACTGATTTTGAAAATGCTTTGATTTCTTTTATGCCATTCTATAGCCGTATTCTTGTTATGGGAGATATGAACACTGACCTTAATATGACTAACCGCAACTTTGACTATCACCAACTGACAACAATTTTCCGCTGTCTTAATATGACTATCCTACCGCTCAACCCAACTCATCATACTAACGACTCTGATACATTTATCGACCTATTAATAGTCAGTGATCCAGATGAGGTTGTTCACTCGGGTCAAGTATGTGTTCCAGCTATCTCTGGACATGACTTGATCTACTGTGTACTCTCTCATAAGACACCTAGACCAGTACAGAAATTCATGACATATAGGGACTTTAAACACTTTGATGAGACCGCTTTCCTGACTGACGTAGCGCAGACTCCATGGCATCAAATTGAGGCTCTCCCCTCAGTAGATGAAATGGTTCTGACTTTTGAAAACTGCACGCTCAATCTATACGACAAACACGCCCCCTATGTGACTAGGAGAATTAATAGGAAAAGACGAGTACCATGGATGACTGACGAAATACTAAAAATGATGGGACAGAGAGACAAAGCTCATAAGAAATTTAAAAGAACAAATGATTTAGATAGTTTAATTGAATATAGAAGTCTGAGGAATAAAGTTAAGCAACAACTGCGGAACTCCAAGATTAGGTACCTGAACAGATTCATCACAGATAATAGACAAGACTCTAAATTATTGTGGCGTGGAATAAATGAGCTAGGCCTTGGTAAACAGGAATCTCGAACTCAAATTGACTTACCACTTGACGATATTAATGAATACTCTGTTTCACATTCGACTCAACGTGACGAGACAACAATCAGTGACCATATTAATAATCTCAAAACTCAGGTAACAAACATAAATATTTCACTTGCTGATCAATTCCATTTTGAACCAATTTCAGAGCAAGAGGCTCTGAAATTCAACAATTCAACACGTTCGTAGCAATGCAACCGGGGCAGACAAAATACCAATAAAATTTATAAAGAGAATGTTATTCTCAGTCCTCCCAACAATTACATTCATCTTTAACAAATCTCTTGAAAACGGCAATTTCCCTGAAAATTGGAAGCTTGCTCTAGTTCGTCCTTTAAACAAAGTTGCCTCTCCTAATAAAGTTGAAGACTTAAGACCAATTAGTATTTTACCTGCCCTATCCAAAGTTCTTGAAAGACTAGTTCATACTCAGGTTGTACAGTTTCTAGCTCGTAATAATAAACTTCACAACTTTCAATCTGGCTTTAGAAAATCTCATTCAACCGAAACAGCTCTTCTGCGTGTCACTGATGATATCAGGTTGGCTATGGACCAAAGAAAATGTACTATTTTAAGTCTGTTTGATTTTTCTAAAGCTTTTGACACTGTAGATCATAAAGTTCTACTAAGCAAATTATCTTTACTTGGTTTAAGCCATAGAACACTAGATTGGTTTAATTCCTACCTTACAGGTAGAAAACAATGTGTAATAATTGGTGATAATAGATCTAATTGGAAAAATGTTTTACATGGTGTTCCTCAAGGATCTATACTTGTACCCCTACTTTTCACTCTGTATGCTAATGACCTTCCATCTGTTATTGAGTTTTCTAGTTTCCATACTTATGCTGATGATCCTCAAATTTATGCAAGCTGTACCACCACAAAAATTAATGAAACAGTAGACAAAATTAATCAAGACATAAATTTGATTGTTGATTGGACTAGAAAAATGGGTTGAGACTCAACCCATTAAAACACAGCCAATAATTATAGGATATTCAAGACTAGTTAACAGCATCGACTTGAACACAATTCAGAAAATCACTGTCGATGGTAATGAAATCCCTTATTGTAGTGTAGTTAAAAACCTAGGCATCATAATGAATAACACACTAGACTGGTCAGAGCAAGTAAATAAAACATGTAAAAAAGTATTTTCAGCCATCCACCCATTAAAGAAAATGCAAGATATCCTTCCTCAAAACATTAGATTAATGCTGGTTCGATCTCTCATCTTCCCACACTTTTTATATTGTAATTCAGTACTCAATGATATGCAAGTTACCCTCAATGATAAATTACAGCGCTGTCAAAACTATTGTTTACGATTTGTTTATTCTATTCAACGCCATGAACGGATCACCCCAGCACACATTGCTAGCTCAACTTTAAAGCTACCCGATCAGAGAATTCTTAGGATAGTTAAACTTGTTAGAGATATCTTAAAATATGGTCAGCCAAATTATTTCAAAAACGATTTTAAATTTGTCTCTGAAGGTAGGAGAGTAGATGTCTCACACACCAGAACCGGAGAAAATACTTTGAGGATACCGAATCACTGAACTACCATTTATACTAAATCTTTTCTTGTGAGTGCCTGTCGTATATGGAACTCACTTCCTAATTCTATTAGATCTATTGAGGGTCGAGCGAGCTTTATTTTGAAATTAAGAAAATATCTTCTCGAGAAAATGATTGAGCCTGACCAACCCTAAAGCATTGCATGACAGCTTTCATCTTTCACCTCATACTCATTGTAATTTACTCATAATTCAAAACAATATTATTTTAGGTATCCATTATTATCCAACTCATCTCTAGAATTATGTTTAATTGTTATCTTGGATTAACGTCTGAAATGTTTTCCTTATTGTATCATGTTTCCCTATTGACAAGTCGATACTGATGAATGTAGAATTTTTCTATTAATATTGTATTATAACTTTACTTTGACAACTCATCGACATTATAATATCATCACCATTACTAACACATGTTGAGACGTTAATCAAACAATACTATTTATTCTATTCACAACCATTTCTAAATAACATCTCATCTTCTATTACAATCAATTAATAATACATTATTTTTCAGCCATTCCTTCCATTTTTCATTCGTAATTATTAATTTTTTTTTTCAATGACTTGCTTTATTCATTTCACATAATTTTTTTTTGTTTTATTAATGTACTTGTTTAGATGTAATCCTCAATTATTTTTTATTTCAGTCCAAATACGTAAATAATTTCAGTCAAAATATGTAAAAATGATTTTATTTCAACTAACCAAGGTCAAGTGTTGATGAAAAGGATTTCTTTGTATCTCCTTTTCCAAGAATGGACATTCATATGTCCAAACTTCGCCTTTTTATCTAGATAACCCACAACTATTAAATCATCAGTATATTTTTGCTTTATATCTACTCATGGCATAATCATTTATAAGCTAATGTAAATTTGACGAATAATTAATATTGTATATCTGTTATTATAATCTAGAATTTAAGCCGTCACATTTGTTATCTAGATGAATAAAGTAATAAATCTAATCTAACAAATCTTGAAGGTAACAGCTATTATCATCAGAATAGTATTCATGAAATTGACTTTATACAATCCCAAAATTACCTGAATAACTTGAATCTTCTTTTCTCCACTACATTACATTGATCTTAGTTCAATAATTCTTTTCTGGAAATTCTTCATTAGATTAATTATGTTCATTTATGCGCAGAGAGTATAGAAGAAGAATATTCATTTATTTATATTCTCTCCATTATTGTGCTCAAATATGAGCGGTGTGTATGAGCATTATGAAATTCAAATTCGAATAATCTTTATTCAATAAAGTTGCATTTACACGAGTCTACGCTCAACAACATTGAAAGTTTCACAAATATAATATAACATGAAATATTCATTGAGGTGATAAATTGGAGGGAGGAGACGTAAAAAGGCAGATATCATAAAAATGAAGAAAGCGAGAAAAAGGAAAAAATACAACTAGTTCTCCCTTAAAAATCTAAGACATTCTTCGACCGAGTAATCATGTCAGAGATAATTCTGAGTTATCCTTTTATGTAGTTACTAGCTGTCCCGGCGAACTTCGTATCGCCCTCTTCCCCCAAATGTCCCCTTCATATCACCCCCACGGAAAAAAGTCATGAAGTAAAATATCTATATCCACTCGCTTTATTGATGGAAATTAAAAGAAATCTGCAATATACTAATTTTTAAAGCGAGTGGATAAATATTAATCAATGCTGAAAGTTGTCAAAAAAATCACCCCCGCCTGGGATTCGAACCTGAGAATTCTGCGTGGAAGGCAGAGTCGCTGACCAACAGACCGCCGTGATCATTTTCTGAACCACCTATATTGTAGTATCTTCAACTACACATCGATTTCATAGGAGCATTATTGTTCGGACTGAATCAAAATGGATGTCGTTTTTGATAGGTTAGGTAATTAATTTACTAATTATTTATTAATTATAAAGAGATTTTCTTATATTTTAATACATATTATGTTAACCAGTGCTTTAAAAATTCAAACGAATCCAAAATCATCTAAATCGGTTCAGCCGTTCTCGAGTTATAAGCGAGCGTACAGACACCAACTCTCTTTTATTAATATAGATATGTAAGAGCAGTATGGACGATATGTGTTCAGATATGCTTATCCTTGTAAACTAGTCTGGAATACAACCAGCAGTGCAATCTGATACACTTGATATACGCGAATTTCCTTGAATAAGACAAGAAATTCTGCCACAAATTTTCTTTTGATAATAGTGGAGTGAACAGCGTTCTTTGAATGTTCATCTATTCCCTATTTCCACACTTGGTCGATTTTTGAGTACTGCACAGCATGCGACATAGCGCATGCTACACATGACGTTAAGCATGCTGTGAAGCACAATATGACGCATGCAGAGCAGCATTCGTTTTTCCGCCTAATTTCAATCGGATGTGTGAAGCACAAGACGAAAAGCAAGATGAAAGTGGAAAATTCTACCAAGTGTGAACTGGACATAGATTTCATGAATGATTTCAATATGATTCTATGATTTTACGACTCACATTTAAGAAAGACAGGATCGCGATGAGAAAGGTAGAGGATCATATAAGTAGGTTATGCCTGTGAACATCTATGCTGTTTGTTGCCTTCTGTCAAATATCATCATCTGCATTTTTTCGGAGTCAAAATTTAACATTTGAAGTATTATGGTGATGTAGATAAAAATCATTTTATGATCAAAATAGAATATTTCCTGTCGCTATATTTTTTTACTAGGCAGCTAGTGTAAAATAATAATTAGTTTCAACTGATGTTTCATATTAGGGAAATTTTAAGTATTTCTGAATATTGGCCAGCTTGCAACACTATTAGATTTTATGAATGATTTCAATTTACGACTCACATCTAAGAAAGACAGTATCGCGATGAGAAAGGTAGAGGATCATAAGTGGATTCATTGATAGGTCTACCTCTATTGAACATTTTTGTGAGAAACCTTTGAATTAAATTGAATTTATTTCTTTAAAATTGAGGCTCATTGTTTTTTTTAAAAGCAGCTGCCATGAATGAAAAATATTTTTTTCATTCTCAATTACAAAGTAAATTGGATCAAGAGCTTTCGGAAAAGCTATTCTTTGTTGGAATAAATGGCAATGACAAGCTTGAGAGTTTTCCTTTCACGTTTTCCTTGACAGTACCTTTGATTCCATCAACAATTTAACTGTAGACAAACCGTCAAGCGTTCGCCGAGATTTGAACTTAGGTTTTCCGGCTCTCCTTGCAACAAACTAAGCTACACAGTGCCTCTATCCGCCCTATTTATTATTCAGGTGCCTCTCTCCCATTCCGCTCAGTGAGGCTGCCACTGCTGCTGAGTCGTACGTGATACGTCTGACACAGTTTTTCTCACCGTTCATTGCTCGAGTGCTGGATTGTCAAGTGTGAGGTAAACAGTCATGTCACAGCTGTGGCAAGATATCGTCACAGAAGTGCACAGTCAGAGTTCAAAAGGAATAGGCAGGCGTGAATTAGTGGGAGATTCTTGGAAACAGTTTCATAGGAAATTCAAAGACAGAATTTTCATTAGAAGACTCATGATATATCAAACGTGAAAAATGACCCTCAATTATGAATTCTCCCACTAGTACACTGGTACCTGATTCGATTTTGATTAAAGAAAAAAAAATAGTTCACCTGTTTGTACACGTGTTCCGACGATGCGGCACAGCACCGCGAAATGTGCATCAACACATAATTTGTGAGTATCTCACTTTCTAAGTGAGTTTAGTGTTTATAAAAAAATATATTGTGAGGGGCTCTCAAATGTTTTATTACTGGATGATTTCTTTTGAAAACAGTTACATAGGAAATTCAAAGTCAGGATTTGAGTTAGGAATTTTGCTTGATTCGAGAAACAATCTCAATTGTGATTTCTCACTTTGATGAATTGATTTTTTCGGGAATAGTAGTTCCACTGTGAAGAACTCTTACAAATTCATTCACAGGTTGGATAGAATGAATTAGTATATGTATTGAATTAGTATATTCGTATATAGAATGAAATAGTATATATTGTTTTCTCATTTTGTGATTGAGTAGAATATTGCAATTCATATCTTGTAGAGAGAAGGAAATATGTTATTCGATTATAAATGTGAATAATAGTCCTTAACAGCATTAATTAACCCCGTGTTTATGGACTTTAAACGACTCTTTCAATGAAAATTCAGAGCTAAAAATTATTAGAAACCATTTTTCAAATCTCTCTCGAAATTGAAAGTGGTAGACACATTCATATAGCTGAAGAAAAGGCCTATTATTCAAATTCAAATCTCAAACGATCTTATTATTTTTCCAAGTTGACCACGAATACTTATCCAGTATTCGTGGTCAACTGTAGTTCCTGCTTTTCAAATGAAATTTTTTGTATGATTTTGTTTTTTTAAAGGAATAAAGTTCATTATTTTATTTAAACATGTCTCACTTACAAGCTCACGCTTAGTAACGTTGAATTTATAAAGAGTAATAAACTAAGAACATTACCTAAATATTCGTAACAAACGTTTAGAAATGGAGGTGGAGGAGACGTATCATTGGAAGGAAGTGATTGAGTGACAGTATGTTCTATTTCAAAGAATTTTATGAAAAAAAGAAAGTGCCAACTTCCCTCTCCACTCCTCTTCCTATTCCTCTCTCTCTTCCCTGAATATCTTATCTGAATTATAAAAACTGTTGGGCCTACAATAGCCGTCTTGGCCTTTAATTGAGGTTGATTAATTTAAAAAATTAACAGTTTACAACTTTTATGGGTGAAGGTGAAGTATAAAAATTCCTTCGATAAATGATTGGGTACAGTTTTGAGGTGTTCAAGTTTATCCCATGAGATAAGAAAACTTCCTTGCGGTCTCACAGACCATTGTTTCGGGCTGAGAATTGAGAGCATTCCAGTGGAGCCCAGAAATGAAATTCTATCAATAGCTGCTACAGCTATAGATTCTTGAGAATCAATATGAGCTACTTAATCCGATTAGTGCTGCGATCCGAGAAGGAAGTGAGTCTCGGAAATCCGATTGGAAACAATCTGAAATCAGGGTGTGGGAAACTAGAAAATGTCTGGAGAAAATACACATGGCTCTTTCCGGAAAAAAAATTTTTATATTGAAGAACGGTAATTACATACAATTACAACACAATTACAATAAATTTCCAATTTCATTTCAAAGACAAAAAATGAACGTTTCGTTTTTCAATTGTAATCATTATTATGAGCCTACTTAAGTAACGTAAAACTGAATATTAGTAATTATTTATAGTATTTGTGGCACTTTATCAACGCTGTACCGGTTCCTATTCATACACTTATAATGGCATTAATTGAATGGTAAGTTATATTGCAAAATTATTAAACATAGGATACATCAAATCATTTTGCATCAAACCACAGAAAAGGAAGAACAGAGGTAACTTCCGTACGGGACATTGTTGTGTCTAAGTACAGTTGCAATTTATACCGCTAGCCATGAATTGCGTCTGCAAATTTAATGTTGATTCCTGTCAAAGCTCTGTTACAACTATTATAGCACAATCCTTTTAACTTGTCAGAAATCAGCTGTTTTGGTAATGATTGAACAGTGATTTCGACACAATAATCAAAAAGCTTAAAAAAGTCTTACAGACCTTTAAAGTCTTTAAAAGACCTTTTTAAAGAAGACCTTTCAAAGAATAACTTTTTAAAATACCTTTTCAATAATCTGCGAGATTCAGCATTATTTGTAGGTTAAGTATTGTACTGGTGGCCGAGTAAACCATATGTTTTCTGACAAGTTAAAAGGATCCTGCTGTACAGTAGTTGTAAGAGCCGGGGACCCAACTTTCAATGCTGGGAACCCATTTAGAGCAACACTAGATACGTCCTCTGTTCTTCTTTCTCTGTGATCAAACTAAAAAATCTGACTGCAAACCGCTTCCTAAACATAAAATATATTCAAGTCTTGGAATTAAATGTATAAATAAACCTCAGTGAACGGAACGTTGCCTCTCTTTGCAGGTTCTACCCTACAAGGAGTGATAATCTATTTGTGATCTATATAGTGATGGTCAATTCAATTCAGTTACGTAACTAACGCCAATGCAACCAATGCGGTGCATTGGGGCGCAGGCCTTCAGGGGGCGCAGGCCTTACGGGGGCGCAAAAACAGATATTCTGGGAAATTTTTAGGAAGAAGTTTTATAAATTTTGAAGCAAAAGCAACACGCACAAACTAAAGGTACAGTTACACCAAAGCGAACAGGAGCGAACGAGCAGTAACGAATGCTAAATTCGCTTTGGTGTGACCAGCAACACGAGCGGCAGCGAACACCAATCGGCCGTGTTCCCGTGTTCTCACGTGTTCGGTAGCGGTATGTTCGCGTTCGCGTTGCTCCATCCATTGTCGGTTTTGAAGCGAATGATCGAAGGAAATTCGCGTTCGCTCTAGTTCGATGCTCGATAAAATCAATCTAACCTATTCCTGTAGATAACGATTCCTTCCTTTAGCAACAAGCGAGGATGACGATCAACGCCATCTAGAGGCAAATTTCTCAACAATCCGCCGTGTTGTCACGTGTTCGGTAGCGGCACGTTCGCGTTCGCTTTTGCTCCATCCAGTGTCGGTTTTGTAGCGAATGATCAAAGGAACAGTGGCGGCTGGCCCATAAGGACTCTGGGACGGAGTCCTCCCATTCATGAAACACAGATATTGATTCAATAAGATATAATTTACTTGGAATAAAGCTCAATTCACCATTATTGTATGTTTAAACATTTTATTTTTCCCAAAAATGTTTTTATGAAGAACAGTAGCAGCGAAGAAAATAGCTGTAGCAGTTAGCGGGCCAGTACTGCCAGTGGTTAGAATAATGCAGGGACTCAGCTCTGTTGAGTCCATCTCCTGTGTATCTCTTACGAGAAAAACCAACCAATCACAGCGCAGCAGTGTCGAAGCAATGAGTAGTATCATGGCAAGGTTTGGACTCCGTCCAAACTCTAGTTTCAACTGTCACCGCCATAGCGGGAAAGCGCCACTCAGTGTCTGCTGCTTGGATTGTTGGTAGAAAGGTTATGTTTTGGTTATGTTGATAACTTTTGATAAAAAGTTGGTACTTCGGCTTAATTAATTAGTGCTAAAAACCTAATGGTGTGGTCACTTATTTCATACTTGTAGTAGCAGTTAAGTATTGTAGTAGGTATGTGTCATAGCTCATAGCTTGAGGCTTATTGCAAAAATATTTTCTTACAATCTTACTGTAGGATAGCCTAGCCTAATGTTTTTGTTTATAAAAGTTTCTTTTGTTAAATTCTAGTCAACAAAGCCTAAATTTTTTGTCACTCGTTTTCGGAAAATTTAGTAATAAATAAATTAATTTTACGCACATTTAAAGGTTTGCGCAATTTTCGAAGAGGTACATTGAATTGAAAGTGCACGCAGCGTAGCCTATTATACGTGCTGCAGCGTCGCAGCTGACTTTGGACCAACTTGAAAGTTAATTTAATTATTGGTTTTTGGTCTATAATTATTAAACAAAAATGAGTCCTCCCAGTATTTAAACCCACGAGCCGCCACTGCAAAGGAAATTCCCGTTTGCTCTAGTTTGATGCTCGCTTCGGTGTGACCACATAATTATGTCTTTACCTGTCTCAACATTATCAGCTCTCTTCTTTACCTGTTTCAACTGTTTTCAACAGAGTTGTTTGTTTATTTATTTATTATCATTCCATATAATAATTGTTCAACTATTTACGATGGAGTGGACTGATGAAAAAGTGTTGGAGCTGATAGAAGAATATAAAGCTAGCCCAATTTTATGGGACCCTATATACTTATGGGACTGTTAAATATTTAAAAAAAATGACAGTTGGAGATTGCTGGCGGCCAGTGGTGGACCTAGGCTTTGCGGGGCCCTGGACAATTGACTTTGGCGGGGCCCCACCAATGGAGAGAGAGGGGGGGGGGTCTGGTGGTCCTTTGTCAGCTTCAATAATAATGAAATAGCGGTGGCTTACCATGCAGTTTTTAAAAATTATTCTATAGGCCTACTACAGTATGAGTTGAGTTGATTAGATAAAAGATAATGAGTACAATCCATTCTCAATATTTTGAAACAGAAGAATTCTTTGAAACATTTCTTTTGAAATCATCATGACATAATAGTATCATATTATGAAAACTTTAATTGTGTAAATATGCTTTAAAGGTTACTGCGGGGCGCCGATTTAATATCTTACCAACTATTGAACAAGATTTGAAGCTCTTTTACATTTTATTTTATTGTATGAAAAATTTTATTGTTTAAATTTGCCGTCGCCGTGGGCCCTCAAGTGGGGCCCCGGACAAAATAATGTCCGATTTGTCCATACGTAGGACCGCCCCTGCTGGCGGCTGTAATGACAACTGATGTTGTCGAAGTAAAGAAGAGAATTAATTCATTACTCTTGCTTCATTGAGACGAGAACGGAACAAGTCCGGCATGGCTGTGAATGAAGTCTACAAGTCTTCTTGATTTGCCTATATCCCGATGGCCTTCCTCATGGATAAATTTAAATTTATAGTATTTATGTAATATATAATATTTACTATATTTATAGTAATTCATGCAATGGATGTATTATAAAGGCCTATGTCCACGGTCAAATGGGTAAACAGAACTGTCTAAGTATAACTGTATAATTACTTATTGTAAGTAGTATTTATGCTACTTTACTGTAAGCTACAGATTCATCTTTTGTCAAGTAAGTTAGCTGTAAGCTCAATATTCCCGTTAGCAGACAGCATATTGTAAGAATGGCCTGCATTAACCTCATTACTTTTCAAATGCCACAGACAAAAAAGGTTATTAAACTGCGAATATTACGAATCAACTGAGATCCCCGTGAATACCTACATCACTACAAATTTTCATTAATGTACCACAATTTGCAGTACACCTATTCCATCACATAATTCCATAACAATTTTGTAATTTTTATCGCTGCAGTCATAGGATGCTAAACTTGGCAAATTCCTATAATAGTTTGATCAGGTTCTATCTCCCAATTTGAAATTTCAACACTAATATAATAGTGTATAGCAATTTGTAAAAAATAACAAAAAAGTTTATATTGCATCAAGTTGAAAATTATCAGCAAAATAAAAATTATAAGCTAAAAAATGGAATAAATATTGTTTTATAAGGTAAAAATCAATATAGTTCATATGAATTGGAAACAAACAAAGAATTGATTCTATTTTGAAAAAAAAATCAAAGATAATATTGATTTTAGTTCGATTTTTTTTGTCAAAAAAATGTGACCTGGAATGGGATTTGAACCCACGCCATTTAGGTCAGCAGCAGCGCTAACACGTCAGCTGTAGAAAGTGCGATTTGAAGACGTACTAAAATTGGAGGTTAGAAACTGATCCGTTTCATTATGAAAATGGTTAAAAACAGTACAGCGTACACGAATGAAGAATAGATATTTAGAATAGAGATTAATATTAGTATTAATTTCTATTTGTCTTATTTTTATATACTCGTCAAGGGCTTTAATAATAGCTTCACAAACTGCAGGAATAATCTGAATAATTGAACTTCTGTATATTTAAAACTCCTCCATGATTATGGTCAATGTGGACTTCTTGTGATTGTTCGAGTACAGGCGAACGACGTGACGAACAAGACGATTCGTTTGTGTTCACTCTGGTGTGACTCCCATTCGCAGGTGTTCGCGAATGCTGCCGAACCCAGAACCACAGTGAACACCAGTGAACGTTCGGTTCGATCCTGTTCGCTTTGGTGTAACTGTACCTTAACGAATCAACTTTTTTGACGAACATTCTATAGTGACTATGAGTTTAGTGGTTTTGCTTTAAAGTCAAGGTATTTTTGAGAGCTGTTGATATTTTTATTTCACAGTTAAACGAAATGTCTATGCTATGTACAACTGACACATTTTAAACAGTTTTTTAAACCCAGGTGATTTAATACGGTTTACTGACGAACAACTTGTAAAGCCAGCCTCTGAATTTTGTAACAAATATGAATCTGATGTGACTCATGCTTCGGTTAATAAGTAATTTGCTTTAGAAATGTAGTCAAAGACGATATCAAAAGTAATAAAGTGTTGAGCTGTAGGCAGCTCTTTGACTGTAAGAATGCTTTCTAGTAAAACCTAGTAAAATTCATCACATTTTGAGCAACGGAACATGAACATTATATTGCAGCTTACGATATCATGTATACTGTATAGGGCACTGAATAAAAATAAAAAATGTTAAGTAAAGTAAGAAGTAGTCAATTTTTTATCGTCCTAAAAAGTACATTAATCAATTGTAAGTATGTAATGTGATCCTTATGTCAGTTATGTTAATGGTGTTTGGAAATGTTTAGTAACTTAATTCTACTTTCAATTAATTTTTTCAATAATAATTTTTTTTTTAATGCATCAACTTTAAAATTACTGTACGGTACATAATAATTTATATTTCTTTGAATAATCTTTCTCTAATAATTGGATATAGCTTGCACAATGTCGTGTGTTAGTAGTCAGTAGGTAGTTTTTGCTGCAGTTCGGCGGCATCAACTATGGAGTGGTCCGTAACCGAGGGCGATAAGCGCCTGTCTGATAATCCAAAGGTTCCAAGATCGAAAAAAATCGTTTGTGTGTGGATGTGAATTGTGGCCATTTAGAACACCTAAAGTGATGTGTTTAATTGGACTTTAAACTACACTTTCACCAAAGATGAGACAACTCCATCAATTAGTTTGCAAGTTATGGAATTTTAAACAGTGGATTCATTTTTTTGGACCACTCTGTAGTATCCAGGAATCCAGGAAGTGTGGAAGTACAGAGAAATGTCATTAGTTTGATTGGTGGCTATGGGGGGGGGGGGAGATGAGTCTACGAATAGGGGCGCACGGGGAGTACTTGCATTGGGGCGCAGTCAGACTAGTTACGCCACTGCAATTCATCAATGTATTGGTTATTCTCGAGATGAAACTTATCAACTTTCAAGAATGATCCTCAGACCAAGTAGATGAATAAGAAGTGAATGAGGTGGAGAAATTTCATCTAAGAATTTCTTCTTGTAATGTTGAAGGTAAGAAAGCTGAATGAAGCTTCACGTGTCAGCAAGCTCTATCTACACGTCAAAGTTTGAACTAAAGAATGCGTTAAAAAGAGTACTGTCTCTAGGTCCTGAATAAAAACTATGAGAATAACATTATCATGATACTGTAATTATTGTTTCTTCTGTTTTGGAATATAGATTGTGAGAATAAAAAAACATGAAGATTTTCTAGCCATACCTTACACTAACTTACTCTAGTATCTGATTCCAGATTCTATGTATTCATGGAACAATATGAATAATGCTTGGTTTAGTGATAATGGAAATAACTTTTTAAACTATTGTAATTTTTCTAATTATCTATTCACAACTACATATTCAACATCTTGTGAAAATTTATTCAATTTTTTATTTGGGCAGCTCTTTAATTCCTCGTTCCTCATTCGAAAGACTCTCGTTCGAAAGACTCTCATTCGAAAGACTCTCATTCGAAAGACTCTCATTCGAAAGTCGTAGACTTCTGTGTGGTCATAGAAGTCCAACGGACAGTGAATTTTGTGAGTGGGTGAAGACGTTTCACCTTCAATATATATGTCCCTCTTTAAACAGCTCTAATAAAATATCACACCACTATTAATATTACTGATACCTATTGATCTATTCTTATTTATTCTATTATTTTTTTATAATCACATACATACCACCTCAATTTTAACAATAACAACATAGTCTTCAATGATGGGAAACAGTTTTGTTACCCATAATAATGGATTTAATCGATAAAATGAGATAATTTGATAAGTATTGAACTCACGTGGATCGATGAATTCAGGATACTCGGGATCTTCTGAGATGACACTGCCACTCATTTTGTTCCAAGCTGTGAACAGTGATATCACTATTAATTTTTTCATTCCAACCCAAGAAATATAATGTATATTATGATAGGAAAAGAATTGAAATCAGAATTCATTTAATTGTCTGTGAATGATTTGTTTATGTGAGTTTTTCATTCTACACTTTTGGATTAATGCATTATGTGAGAGTCTAATCTTCTATCACTCGTACGTATTAATATTATTAATTTTTTATTTTCTAGGGGAAGAAGCTGATTATAGTCGAATCTATTCAAAAGTTTGTTGGTGGAATCTGATCATGTATAAATGAGAGATATGTAAATCAAAATATAGGAAACAACTTGTAAAAAAGGCAGTAAAGTAGAAAAGGATGATAAAATATTCATAGTAATCGGAAGTATTGAGAGAATTCATTCCAGTGATGAACATGAGTCTGTATAATATAAAAATAGACTTCAACGAATAATAGAAGCGCATCAAATAGTATTTTGAGCCCTAACTCAGCCCTTGGTGATTATTATTTAACCAATCGTTCCTTGTAAATTCTAACTCAAACTCAATAAAAATTCTTGTCTGGAAAACCCTTTCATGGAAGGAAGTGTAAGTAGAAAAAACCATTATTCACCTTTTGTGAAGAACTTCTTGACACGACCAACGCGGGATTGGAGTGATTGCACGGACCGATGGCTGCCCGACTCTGAACAAGTTTCTAAAAAACAGAAATAAAATTTTCAAAAAAGAATCAAAAGTAATCGGGAGAATCAAACTCTTAAAATAGGATAACTTTGAAGTTTATTTGTTCCAAAGATATTTGGCTGCCATCACCAGCTTTCATTCTGAATCAAGTTACACTCCAAAGATCACAAGATAAATCAGAATCAATCGAAGAAAAAAAATTAAAAAGGGATTAAAATAATGGGGCTTATAATGTGCTTGTCTTCATTGTAATGGCAAGACTCTTTCCTATAACAGCTTCTATCACACTCAATGGTGAGCTTCTTACTGAATTTTCAAACTCTGATATACAAATAATGTTTGTTTCTTACTATTTCTCTGCTAAGCTATTTCCGGATCCACTTGATCAATCAAGCAGGAAATTCTCTTCCAAACTATTTCTGGATCAGCGTCTACTGAAAGAGATATCATAGCGTGATAACTTATTTTAGAGATTACTATGTAACCCACAAAACTGTTGGATTGCACCCAGAAAATTGTGAAACTATGACCAGAAAAATGGTCCTATCTACAGAATATTCTCTTAATAATTCACAACATTTTAATACTGTACTGCACATGAAGGATTCTCATGACATTATGAGACTGGAAACAAGATTATTTCAGTTTGCAGTGGTCAAGATCTAGAATAATAGAGTACGACCTAGGAGAAAACTATTCTCTTCTAAGTACGCAACGGGAACAAATACTAAACAAATAGTATTTCATAGCTACTATTAAACTACTACTGATTAAACTAATTAAACTACTATTAAGCTACTATTAGTATGATACGCACCGAATAAATAAACCTAACTATATTTTTGAACTTATGTATGTATGTCAATGGTATGTATGAAGTATGTCAAGCCCTATGTGGGCTTAGGCCTACCAGCTGGTTGCCAGTTTCACATCCACTTGACTGAATCAGCAGAGGTGAATGATCATTAACCAGAACTTTATACCCTTTCCAAATCAAAAGTACAGCTTCATTTTCAATACTACTTGAACAAAATTTGAATGAAACATGTCAAGAGATGTACCAAGGATGTGATGAAATAATATGCTGAACATAAACATAAGTATGTAAAGTACCTTGATTCTCTTTTCTCTATATCCTTGACTAGTAATTTGAGCGGGATCAAACCAGTCTTTAAACCTCATGAAGAAACAAAGTTTCCTGCTCGAACAAAATCCTGAAAATTTTTAATTTGAATTTGAACTATTATTCGATGATCTATCCATCTTGATTGACGTTACTTGCAAGCCATCTCGTAATTGGAGATAACCAAACCATGCTTTACTATGGCTCTGTTGGAAAATAGAAATGACAAAATTCTTAAATTGAAAGAAGAAACTAGATTAATTTCTCCACTTTCAATTTTGTTATTGTCTCGCTTTTTTCCCAATTCTAGAATCAAGGAATCTTGTACCTTCCTGTTGAATAATAGGCCTATAGGCTACTTCTTTTGCTTCAGTGGAATGATCAATTCCAGGAGAACTGCTTGAAACTCCTCCTGTACGATTACTAGGCCAAGATAATTTTCTATTCTCAGAGCTGCTTGTGGCATCTAGAAGACATGTGATCTTGTGACCCAGAAAGTGAATAAAGTAAAATATGATTCAACTCTTTGACGCTCATTCTTGAATAAATTGTCATGATGAACCAAATCCTCGCTGAGGCATTATTTATCTCTTCAAACACAACACACAATTACAAGCCGCGTTAACGAAAAACAAAACCTCTCTTTAACAATAATTCCAAGAGAGAGGTTCAGACAAGTGACAAACTGTGTTCCTGCCAAAAATTAAATGAGGAGAATAGTAGAGCTTTTTATTGGATTATATGAGTTACAAAATAAGTTAGCGGTTAGCCTATTCTAATTCCACGTTTTTTTAAAGGATGTTATATAACACCTCTTGACAACAACATCCTAATGCTAGTTTGCTATTTTGAGCAAAACCACAATCATTATTAGAGGCGCTCTAGTTTATCAAAACTAGGCCATCATTAGGAATCTCCGAATCTGAGTAGTCTGTATAGATTATCTCTCGTGCTAGAGGAAAAAAGACTGATTAAACCCTTATAATGCAGAACTTTATATGGAAATGATCAATTATTAAATGATTATTCACTCATTATGGAATTATTAAAACGCTCATAGCCAGTGACTGGTGAGTAAAAGTATTGAGAATGCTGCAGCGGAAAATTAAGGTAAAAAGCATGTAGTAAAAAGCATAAGCTCGTGAGAAGTTGTTCTTTGAACTACAGAACTGAAATCCAATCTTCTAAGGTATATTTTAAATGAATATGAAGACAATATCTCTGGGGGTGCTGCAGTTCCACAGCACCAACCACTATCCGCCCCTGCTTATAGCGCTCAGAAAGAGAATCATAAGGTGATAAGAATATTACTCTATCACTTTTACATAGAAAAAATAGATGAAAAAGAGTTAGGGAAATATGACTGGCCAAATATCATAAATTGACAAGTATATGTATATATGTATATATGTATATTAGTATACCACTAATGCCCGGTTTTTCAGTCGTTCAATAAACTTATTGAATCAATAACTTTTTTTTGCATTCGAAAACACATGGTTATAGATTCAATAGTGCTATTGGATCCATAAACTGTCTATTGAGCGACTGAAAAACCGGGCATAATTATACCATTTATTTATCCTGAAAATCTTCTCAATGGCTTGAGAAGATTTGGGAAAAGGACAAAATTACAATTTAAAAGCGGAGAACGGAAAAGTCTGAGCAAATTTAATATACAATATCAATCACAATCAAAGTTGGTCTCATACTCCACAGAAACGTCTCAAAGTTTGAGCTATTGAGTGTAGAATTCAATTGAGAGAGTTTTGAATTCTTCAACCAAAAATGGAAGTTATTGTATGTAATTCCCAATATTATTGAAGTTGTATAAATTTTTTTTTAAATAGTTGAAAGATTTGATATTTTTTTACCTTCTTGTATCGGAGGAAGTGACATTGATGTATTCAATAATCACTCCACTAATCATCAGTTTCTGCCTCCTTACGTACTTAGTTGAGAGGAAAATTCATAACTAACTTTTGATTTTGATGCATTTTTAGAGATCACTCCTACAACTTTGAAATCCAATATGGAACACATTATTGAAGTTCCACTCCAACTGATTGCAAAATCACTAGTTATTGGTTTCACAACACAAGCACAGTTCATCCCATGTTCTAAGTTATGAACCAAGAACAAAGCCTTCCTTAGTAATGACAAATAATTTCCACACTGTCTTGAAGTATTCATGATTTTGCTTTGAATATTACAAAATAATCTATTCATATTTTTCATATAGATAATGCTTTATCTACACTTAAGAAAAACCTTACACGATTAAGTATAATAGATGGATCTCCATCAATGATTTAAAACGTAATTTGTGAATGTAACGCTATTCTAGATGCCTTCTGAATAAAGAAAACTAGGAAGTGTTTGTTTAGGTACGGAAATGGAGCCTTCAAAACTTCAAATTGAATTTTCATTATTCTTCTTGACTTTGGTATAGATGTGTCTAAAAAGTAATAATTAAGTTTTCCAAGTCAAAGTTTCGTAGTATCTATCGACTCTGGAGTATAGTAAAGGGAGTTAATTCTCTACAATCTCATTCTATTCAGCTATTTTTGTCGAGACATTAACCAGATGCACTTTACAAAAATATCCAGTTCTAAGGCTTCATTCCAACTTTTAGTCGGAAAATGAATGCTTATTTCTTATACCTCTCACTTTCATTTCCTCTAAACTCTCATAAAAAAATATTAATGAGATAATGTTTCTTGTTTTCTTTGGCCAATTTCAAACCATACATCAAGAAGTGGAATTGGTAGAAAATTCCATTGATATTTTCGTTTTGGAACAACTTGAGAAATCAATTTTCAAACTTGATTAATCTTTTCTTTATTATTTTTTATTACTGTATATTGAAACCAGAGCTATGGTATCTCTAAAGAATCATGTAAATAGTTTTCTGTAAATAGGGGAATTTCCAGGTATTCCTGCAAATAGATATCATATTTTACGAATCGTTAGTCTAGTTAAAAAAAACACACATTTTTTTAAATGGAGCTGTTTAATGTAACTTGTAATTTTTTAAGGCCGCCTTGTGCCCCCTATTACTCTTACCGCATTATGTGGATTACATTATTAACATTTCTCACTATTTTATATGTTCACTTCATATTCATATTTTCCGGGCTTCACAAAATAATTTATTTTCATTAACTTTACCCTACAATTCTGAATACCCTGCAAATGATCAAATCATTTGAGAAAATCATTTTTTAATTTTTATAATTGTTTTTCCCTAAGAATAGTTTAATCCAGAAGACTGGATCAAGCCAACTAATGTCTCTGCCATTAATCAGATTGTTCAACATAGTTGGCAGCTAGTTGAAAAAGTTGTTATTTTGTTTCTTGTCTCAGACGTGTAACTTGTAAACAAACCATCCTAAATGGAGCAGGGCGAGAAAAATACGATCCTCATGTAACTTGGAATAATCTGACTCAATGAACAACGTACCCTTTATTTGAGTCTTGAAATACCTTTAAAATAGCCCATCTATTTTTGAAGTAGATTGAACCAGAATTCTTTACAATGTCTATAAGAATATTAGAGAAACGAGAATCCAATGAAAGTAAAATCAAATCAAATCAAATCACAAAAATTAATTATTATGTATTCACAGCAGTTGATTAATTATTTTTCCAACTTTACAATGTCGGTCAAGATTCTGATATCAATAGAAAATCCTGTAAATATCCTTAAACTCCGTAAATATTCACTCTCAAGGATGAATGATAAGAAAGCAAAAAAAATATATATATTAGTGTAATAATCGTGATAATTTTGTTGTTATGACACATTTCATTCATTATTATTGTGCACCTCTGCTTCTTCATATCATGATTTTCTGTACAGAATATTGAAAATCTGGTTTTAGTACTATGCTGAAGGGATATTATTTAATTTTTCTCACTTTATTCGTAAATTAAAATATTTATTTTGAAGATTATATCAATCAGGTTGATCAGCTATTGATCCCATATCCACACGAAAAAAGTTAATGGAAGATTATATTATGTCGAATGACAGAGATTGCAAATAAAACAGCAGAGATTTTTTACAATTCGGATAGAGACTCGTAAAATTTTGTCGTTTTGGTTTTGCAGCTGACACAGTTAACATGGCGTTTGTCTCATCCTGCGAAATATCATTATATTATATGACTGCCAAGTTAAACGTAGCTCCCCTTTGTAATGTTTACACTAGATTCAGACCAATAAATCAGACAGAATAAATTCAAGCTTCAAGCATTTTCTTCAAAAGAATCCCCTTACCACAACTTCTGTCTCGATTACGCTCTCTATTATCATCATTTCTCTCTCACTTTCTTGCATGACCTGAATCACAAACCGCATGACCAGCAGAAATTAGAAGAGAAAATTAGAAAACAAATTTTCAAGAGAAGTGCTGTAGCTTTAAATCAGTAACTTGAAAATAAAGTTTGTCTCTTAGTTGAAGATTGAGGTTGAAATTTAGTTGGAGAATAGAGATTTGAGTGAAACCTTTAAAGTGAAACCTAGGGATATACAGTATTGTAATTGTAAGAGACGTATAATATGGCACTATGACGTTGAGACATATATTTCTGGCGGGAGAATATATATATATTATATATACCACCAAGTTTTCAAAAAACGTCGATTGTTTTATTTTGTATTCTTTATAAATCTGAATTTGTTCAATTATCATCTCCAATGGACCTTATCCACTCAAAATCTCTACTCTAATAATAATTGATCTCTCAGTAACTCTCACATCATCAGTATATATATATATATATATATATATATATATATATATATATATATATATATATATATATATATATATATATATATATATATATATATATATATATATATATATATATATCTTTTTCTCTCTCTCTCTCTAGACGACAAATTACAAGTATTCAATATTCGAAGCTATTACTTTGAGCCTAACACGAGAAATTATCCTGAAACTTATTCTTACTATTCAATAATATGATTCCAATTACTGTTTATTGTTTTCAAACAATTATCGTTTTTGTGAGCTAGGATTATCATCTCGTCATATTTTTCCTCCAGTATTCATGCTGTTCAGTTCCAAATCTTCTCTAAACTACTTCTTTAATCTAATCTTCTCTTCTCTATCTACTGATGTGTGAGAGTTACTGAGAGATCAATTATTATTAGAGTAGAGATTTTGAGTGGATAAGGTCCATTGGAGATGATAATTGAACAAATTCAGATTTATAAAGAATACAAAATAAAACAATCAACGTTTTTTGAAAACTTGGTGAGAGACTAGCATTTCTAGCAACCATGATATCTGTAATTAATGAATGTATATAAGCAACAGGTGGTCAATATTACTGCAAATCGATGTTCAGTTAAAATTTAACTATAATCTAGTAACTTATAGGTTTGACAACGTTCTTATTGACAACTTATTATAATCCTATGTTGGGAAAATTGGGTTATACGGCGAGGTGGAACTACCTACATATTACTACACCATACTCATTAATTATATATATAGCAAATAATAATTATATTGTCGTATGTTTGAAATTATAGGTATATCGATTCGATGTTGTAGAGTGAAGAGGAGGGGAAAATTGCAATGATTACGATACGCCAAGTACTGCAATGTTATCTTTGTCATTAAAAGTGATAAATGTTACGAGGTGATCTGAAAATAATTTTAGATAATTATGTGGAAGGTATGACTTAATAATGTAATCCCATTTATTGAACCATAGACAGCTTGTTACTACTGCTGGTTAAAAAGACAAGACGAGATTAGTCACGTTTAGTAATAGTTGCTTATGAAGCATGACACACTGATGCAATGACTAATCGGTGTGTGTTGCTTCATAAGCAACTATGTGAAGTACTGTGACTAAACGTGACTAATCTCGTCTTGTCTTGTCTTGACTAACCGGTGTACGCCTAGCCTTACAAATCATCATTCATCTATCCTATAGAGGCATAATCCTCTATAAATAGTTAAATACATATATATTTTGCACTGAAAATTTTGAAGAAATCATACAAAATGGATGATTATCCTGATGATGGTAGGGTAGACATTGAGGCTACTTTTAAAGTCAAAGACGTTAAGGCTACTTTAAAAATAGTATTGTCTAATGTTAGCCTTCTGGCTTTGGTATTGAACTTTTTTTGAGATAAATTTAATGTAAAATGTCAATTATTGTAAGAAACTCCATCTCCACATCTCCTGATGATGGTAGGGTAGAAATTAAGGCTACTTTTAAGGCCAAATCCAAAGACATTAAGGCTACTTTAAAAATTATATTGGCTGATGTTAGCTTTCTGGCTTTCGTATTGAACTTTTTTTGAGATATATGTAAAGTGTCAATTATTGTAAGAAACTCCATCTCCCCATCTAAGGGGATCGTTATACTGTAGTTATCACGTGCTACACACTCATAATGTTTTAGATTTTTGATGTATGATATTTTCCATCATAAACATAATCTCGAGACTAGACCATAGACTAAACACGATTTTGAATTCGATCACCATGAATTATTATGACACTGATAACACAAATCACAAATGAATCGCTCCCTACGTCTTCATTGCCTCGTGCATCGGGCACAATAATTACGTTTTGAATAGTAATTTTGCATAGTGATGAAGGCAGTCGATCTATGTTAGTTAGTCACTCGTGTATCCATTTTGGCCTAATGATTGTCGTCGCTCTGTATGTCAATAAGTCGCTCTAACTTAGCAACACGTTTCGTAAACACACACACGCGAACTTCGAACGCTCTTCATCACCAGGCGTGGGACAACACGCTACTACTGAACACGCTCTGTTTCGATCACCTCCTCAACGGTCTTTGCCACTTGTTTTACTCCTCCTCCTCCTCCTCCGCTTCTACTTCCCCTCCTCACCATCACATTTGAAAAAATGTGTCTTCTGGATGTGAGCCAAAACTGCTCATCCTCATTGCACTCATGGCACAATAATAATAATAACAGCCGTGGAAAACGATGCTCGATTTCTTTTTCACAAAGCGAACGGCTTCTCTCGTAAAATAAGAGGATAGTTATCACGACCCGTCACAACGTAAGCTGCATGTATCCCACTTTGAAGAGTACAGACGTATTCAATTACAGCACTAGAAGTGTGACCATAAAAACGACTTTAGATTCAACTATCGTTGAAAAAAATTCTGTTTTTGTTTGAATATACTTGTAGTAGGCCTATATTTTGAAACAGCACACCAGGTTGGAAAAATTTGTTTCCAAGCTCTTAATTTCAGCAGAGACAATTCCATACGACGATACTATTCTTAGGGCCCTTGTTTACTCTGCGTCGGGAGACAAATGTCGGATCTAATCTTCTGCATTGCATGCTGAAGCATTGAGGCTTTTAGAAGAGGGTAATGATAGACCATCACCCTCTGCGTCGGGCCAAAAACTATAAGCCCACCCCTTCTAATGTATATTTTCAACCTCTCCATTATGTGAAATTCATCACTGTTGATTGTTAAGGATTTAAATCATTAACTAGGATATTATTGAGATGATTGACGTTGGAATTTTCAATTTTTATCAGTAATAGCTGAGGTATTGAAATTGATATGTTGAATAGTTTCGTGAAATTAGACTTTGTTATTCCTAAGAATACTTCAGATCAATAACTCTTCAAATATACACGTATTATAATAATTATAATTTTGTATAATCCAATGTGTACTTCACTTGGACGGTGTACTTGTGCCTTAAATTTGCTCTAAAAATGTTATAAGCAAACAACATAATTTTTTGGCGAAAAACAGGGCAATTTTGTAAACACTGTAGCAGCCATATTTTCCATAGTAAAAACTTCGGGTTGTGCTCATGATGTCCGTTGATCCATCTACTTCAATAACTTATACAACTACATTCTCGTCAATATTAGAAGTTTTCACACTTTTTAAGCAAAAATCGGAAGAGATCAAATTTTTGAGATTTTTTGTGGTTTTAGTGTTCTCATTCCCAAATTTAGTGGTAAAATAATATGGTAACTAAGGACCACAAAAAAAAAGAATCGTTGTCGGGAAACTTTCGAAAAATGAGCATTAAACCACATACGCCTGGGCTAATGGTCTTGATGGAGTTCATTATGTTGTGGTCCCATTCACACAAATGACCACACTGTTATTATACAGTCTCTGTATCTCACAGTAATGGTGAGATGGATCTTATCCATTTTGAAACTCTAAAATTTTATTTGAAAAATCATCTCTGGAATCTACTTTTCCCAACGATACATGGCTCATTTTATTGCAGTTTAACGTAAGTTATCTGTTATTGATATGTTTTGTCTTGTTTTATCTGTTATTATCTTTCGTTTTGGGCTGCAGATTATAGAAACTGAAATGGAATTAATAATATTTGAGAGTGGTCAATAGGAAAGAAATAAAAAAAATTTATTGCGTGATTGAGCATTTGATGTGAATAGTCTAGATGTCACAAAAGTTTCCATTCTTCCAAAAAATACGGTTAATGAATGTTTCTCAACATATTGGAATAACTGATAGAAGCATAGGTGTAAGTAGAAGTTAAGAACCATAGAGAAAGCATTTGCAACCTTGGCGTATGCTTTCTCCATGCAAGAACGTAGAGCGAGGAGCAAAAAAATTGGAAAATATTTTCAAAACTAGTCTATAAAGGAGTGAAAAGAAAAGATTTTTGCCTTTGCTTGAAGGCAGAAATAGTTCTATGTGAAACCTTTGAAGAGAGGGCGAAAGTGAATTCAATAGTGACAAAAGAAAATGTGAACAAGAATGACTCTTATCACATATAACTAATATTTTCGATGAAATAAACAAGGAAATTCGAAATAGAACCTAATCAATATGAACAAAATTCAGCACACTTTATTCAGTTTTGCAGAGTCGTTAGCTCGTCTGTTTCAATGGGAGATAAAAACTTTGTGTCATCAGGAAAATTGTTTTATCGCATAATAATAATAATTATAGGTACTTTGGAATTCACTTGTTTGTATGAAATACTGTTTCAAGTATCAACAGCTATTGTCAAGTGTTGCTCATGGAAAAATAATATTCCATGAGTGCCAACGATGCTTTGTGTATTAATTATATGGGACATTCCATGTTTGAATAACAAGATTAAATATAGAGAGGCATGAATCGAATATAGCTATCATGAATAATACATCAGGTTGCATGCTGCACTATACTCATGTTTGTTATCATAACAAACGTATCAAGCTCTCAAGGATTACATAACATAGTAATGTCGTAGATGTGGGCGGGTGAGTCCAGTTCAATGATTAGCATTCAAAATAATGCATTCCTAGGACTAAACGCTGTATTCACTACTCAACTTTAAAAGGACTACTATTGGAATCAAACAGAAGATGGAATAATGATAAATCTTACGATAACGATCTTAAAGATAATAATCATTATGTTCTGGTTCTAGTTTTTCATTTAATGGTTGAACGAAAATCCAAAGAATGTGTTCTAAAGTCCTCTGCAATAGCAAACATTGACAACAGAACGGAGAGGAGAACTCTATATTTAAAGCTTGACTAATAGGCCTAATTTCACCCATCCAATTTCCTATTACTTAATCGAAAACCTTAATAAACTCTTCTGTCTTGACGACTCGTTATTTCCATCAACAACTGAACTTATTTTTCATGCTTTTTTCTATTAACTCATAGAAAAGTGTTGTTTTTTTATCCCAAATTTGCATGAATAGTCTAGAGATAATGTTGATCTTGATAAAAAATCTGAGTTCCAAAAACTATCAACTAACAATAATTTTGATTTATAAGAATTCATCGATTCATGGATGCCGATCACTGAAGATCATTATGCCTCACGTTTACTCACAAACAAGTCTAGGATTCAAGTGAGCATCATCCTCAGCAAAAAAGTTTCCATCTTTTTCCGAGCATTGTTTATACAATATTATGAGAAGTTGAATAAATGAACTAGAAGTTGATAATAATAATTGTAAGGTATAATATATATAACTGATACGACGATATGGTTCATTGTGATCTACTCCGATCCCAAACTCTACCAAAACCAACAGGTTTTAGAATATATCTTGGATATGAACATCAATGAGTATAAGAATTTCATTAGAGCCCATGAAACGAGTTTATCATAAGGTACATTCGTCAAAAGGTTGTCAAAAGTGACCCGGTTGAATATTGACCGATCCCATGAATCAAGAGGTTTGGAAAATGTTGGATGGGAACTGTGACTAAGTTTGTAGTGATTATAATTCGATCCCACAATTCACCTGAATCGAAAGCTTTGACGTTCGAAAAATATTGAATGAAAGCATCAATGAATATGGGCAAGCGAATGTCATTAACCCACTTCATATGAGCATAAATGATTATGATTATAATATCAATTTCATATGTTAATCAAAGTGATACCAATACAATTCAGTCATTCGAAAAATGTTGAATGGGAACATCTATGGGTTTGGGCATGTCATTAAAGCACATCCTATGAGCGTAAATGATTATGATTATAATTATCAATACATGCATCAATTGTTATGATTAAAATATGAAGTACATAAATCTATAATTACCAAAAGTGACCCGGTTTGAAGTTATCCCAATCCAATTCGGTCAAATCACAATCCACGAAAATCGAAAGCTACAAAGAAACCAGAGACGAGATGTAAGCCGGCGCACATGCGATGTATAGACTGATGTCAAACTCAAGCAGTTCCACCGAAACCACTCTGTTATGCAGAGAGACATTCATTCTATTAATGTTTTCAAGATGAGCCGAAGCGTATGTCCGAAACGACTGCGTGTGCGGGGGATCGTGCGTGCGTGGGTGAACGTCAAAACGTCGTGGACAGAATAGTTATTTGGAAAACACTGCCAGAACAATAGCATTAAAGCGGGCTGAGGGGAGCTGATCGGCAGACGTCAGTCGACTGCATCAAAACGCGTCAAGTCGATCCGATCATGCCAACTGAAACAAACGCAACCCAGCGGCTCAGCGACGCCGCTCAAAAGTAAACAATGTGTCGACTTGAGACGCTTTGCAATCGGTGACACTGCACAGGTTTCAGCTGTGACTGTTTTTCTTCTTAATCAGCTAAGGGTGAATCTTTACAAGTTATTTTGAGAACAGAAAACTCTCTTCTGACTTGAGTTCAGTGTTGCGATAGAGTGACTGAGTTGAATGACTTGACTTTGATTTGACTTGAGTTGAATGATATTCTGTCATTTGAATTATATCTGGGTTGTATTCTAAATTTTATTGTGAATAACAGATTCAAATGTTCTTGACATCAGAGGAGTCCTAAAGCTCTAAAATTATCACATCTTCTTAAATTAATGCATATTAAAAGGGCACAAAGATGAACTAGCTTGAAATGTAATAATTTATTTAATTTGATACTGTATTCCATGTTTTACGCCAGAGATGCACAAAGATGAATTACTTTAATATTCAGTCACTTTAATACCTTCTATTTGATGTTGTATTCCAAATCTGTATAATAGATTTTATCTGTAAATTATTGAAAAACGAATGTTTAAACTTACAAATAAATAGGCCATTATCAATATTATTCAATAGATATTGAATTACTTGCCAATGATTTTCACGGTCAGGCCAATTCGCAAGCAGTCCTAGCGTTATTCTCTACTGCTATACTCTGTCATCGTCAGAGGCACACCTCAGGAATGTTTGTGTAAGGGGTGACTGTGACCTGATAAATGTCACTCTTCGGACGATGACCTTTGTCTGTATTGGCGGAGCGCTCTGTCCCGTTAGTTTTTAGAAGGGTCCTTTCTGTCAAGTCTCGATGCACAGGGAATAGGGCCCCAGCCCAGTGAAACAGTCATGACTACGGCCATGATAGATAGATAGATTCATGGCATTTAATGGATTCGGGGTGGAAATTTCTTTAAACATTTTTTAGGATGTGTTACTGGCATCTTTATCGTAAAATACGTATTGAATTGGGAGAGGAAACAGAAGAACAAGGAAGAATAATTCTAAGGAATTTCGAACATTTGAAAAGTATGGAAATGGGGAGACTACAGTAACTAAACTAACATACTTCTTAGACTGATTGGTAGTAAAATTCAAGTAAAGAGCGAATATATTTTGTGATAGCGTTCATTTGCATTTTTATGTGATTGAAAGTATATCAATTGTGAACTTATTACTTACCTGATTGCAGTTTCAAGGAAACAGGTGTTGAGGTTATGGCTGCTTCAAAGGAAGACTATCACAAGTCTATAATTAGCTGATACGTCACCTAGCGCAAATGATGAATGGCAAAACACCGATTAAGTAGTTGATTGATTACATAAGCACCATCAAATTTATTAATAGAGAAAATATTCAGCGCGAACTAATGAAACGAGCGAGAGCATGAACCGTCAGGTCCGTCATTACAGGTTACTGACAAAATTCTGAATGCTATCAACTGAGATGTTGCTAAATTAAGAACGGAAACAGTTTTATGATTCTAATCTTGAAGGCATAGCAACGCCAGCTGCTACGGTCACGATTCATTTATATCAACGGGAAAAGTACGGTATTTAGGGGGCCAACTGATTTCTCCTCCAAATTTCCTCCAACACAAACTCCAGACGGAAATAATCAAATTAGGAATATTTCACAGATTTCCAATAAAAATAACCACTCAACACGGATAGTGTTATTAGAGAGAAGTTCAACATGCAGTAATACAGTTATCACAGTAGAGAAAATAATAAACCATTACAGATGAAATTTCTACTTAATTGATAAAAAAAGAAAATAGGTCCTCCGAAGAGAGGCAGAGTAATAGAAATTGAACGTCGAACATTGAAAAATTATATTCAATCCAATTAAAAATGATTAAAAAAAATGCTCTATCAAGATAAAAAATAGCATAATCCCAGTTTGAGTGCATTGAAAGACTACATAGGAAAGAAATTTGGTTGAAACAGACAAAAAGCAAATTTGAAATTTTTCTGGATTGTTGAAATTATGAGCAGAAATAATTGAAAGTACAAAGTACAGAAAACTCTCTTGCTTGATGACCATTTTTAGAAAGTATGTTAAAGATAGAGCTCATGGAAGAAATCAAAGGAGTCTTTGAATATGACCACCAAATAATTTACATTCAATCAATCTGAATTCTGTAATTGTAAAAAATCACAAAAAATGAACAAGACTGTTTGTAGCCTACTGTATGACACCAGGATTTTTATGTTTTCAATGGAGAGTTTTTAAATATCTTCTTGTTAGAGGTCAGATTTGTTCAGTCAACTATGATTGAGGAAAAATTATTCAATGAGGAACTTTTTTCATACCAAATTCTAGCTCAATTATCAGCATCATTAACATGATGCATGTGTTGTATGTACAATTTTACACTGTAATGATCAAAATCAATCAACTTGGATCACGCTCAATTTGTTCCATATCTTACTGTGAAACAAGTTTTTCTTGGTGCTCTTTGATTCTTTGAATAAGCTGAACTATCATTAGCCTACTCAATACTCACAGACTGGCATCTGAGAGCTATTATCTTCGTTATGAGCTATTATCTCCTTTATTTTAGAGTTGTTCCGGCAAATTTGTTCAAACTGAAGTGAAGCCAAAAGTTCTATTTTTGAATTGCCAAGTGAAAACTTTGTACTCTACATTTACTTCTGCACTCACACACAAAATCTGAAACTATCAACTCGCATAAAAGTGTTAATGTTGTTTTGGATATTAGAGAGAATGAATTTATAACACTGTAAGTGGTCATGCACCACCAAAACCCAGGGTTTTCGAATTGTTTTTGAGAACGCTAATTTTATTACAGAATAAATTGCAAGGGAGAAGAAATTCACGCAGTAAGCCTGAATCATTAATATAAGAAGAAAATGTTGAAATAAATTATTACAATAGTTATATTGAATAAGATACACACACTTTAACCATTTCTCATTAGAAATTATTCTTAGATTACTAGCAGTGTGTAGTTATGAAAAAAGAAAACTGTACTCCTATATAGTTGGACAGGTTTTTTCAAGAAGTTCCAAGTCGTCTCTTGAGAAATTTTTTCAAGAATATGTGATAGATTCTTGGGTAACCAACAGGTAAGTTATGATAGCGTAATGAATACTACTTAGGGCCGGTTCATAAGCTCAGGATTTAGCCAAGTCCTAGACTAAAACGGGTGACCACCGTAGCATCGACAAACGTTCGCCTCGACACTATGTACTAAGGGCTCTCTATGCTGCTAACTCACTAACCCGTCGAGACAAACGTTTGTCGATGCTACCCGTTTTAGACTAGGACTTCGCTAAATCCCGAGCTTATGAACCGGCCCCTAGTGTTCTAACACAGTAATAATTGTTCTATCACAGTTAAAATTGTATGGCTTCCAAAAATTATGAATTTATTGACCCATTGAAAATATTATTGTTCCTTTCAAGTTATAGTACATTTTCTATGTTACTACACACTCAAGTACTTGCACCATTAAACTTTATGGAATGTGAGAATAGAACTCAGGAATTAATTCTTCTGTATCAATATTGTATTAAAAATTGAATACTCCGTGATCAAGCAAAATTCATCATAACCACAGATTACGTCTTGATAAATCTCGTATTGAAATTGAATATCCGTTTATTGTAATTAATTCGTACTAGTTTTACTAGTAATCTCTTGTATGAGTATCAAGTTTTCTTGAAAGTAGAAGTAAGTCTTGTTGAAGGACAACTGTCGTGATAAAAATGTTGTAAAGAATGTCAAACAAGCTTCAGTCATAATTATTGTCAAGTACATAAGCGTGAATGCCGTTCTTTGCATGGTAGCATAAGAAATCTACAAAATTGCTTTTACAATGAATACCGCAGATACCGTACAAGCACGGTAGTATAACCAAAATGCATGTCCAAGAGAGAGAGAGAGAGTGAGAGAGAGAGAGTGAGAGTGAGAGAGAGTCAATGAGTAAGTGGGGGTGTGAGATTGAGAGAGCATATGAGTGAGAGAGTGAGAGAGTGATTGATAGAGACGGTGTGAGTGAGTGGTGGTAAATGAGGAAAACGTATTCCAATGAGAAATGATGAGAGAAAAGAGAATAAGTTCGTCAAAGTGTAAAGTAGAGACGGTAGAAAGAGAGATGTAATAAGAGAGGAAGCGATGACACTGGGTGACCTAGAGAAAAAGATAGCTAAGAAGTTTTCAGACACCATCTAGATTCCCACATAATATACTTCATCTCATTCTAATTACTCAATGCAATCCTAGTACGTGGGTAACAACGTGCAGGAGTGGTTGACGAGAGAATCAAGCGTTGATAGTCGAACGAAAAGTATTTAGTTCACGAAAGGACCGTATAGTTACAGCATTGGCGCGGCGCTAGTGTAGTATTGTTTCTGAACCGCTAGTGTACGGCCGTTTGACAACGAACTTGGCACAATAGTGTGCTATTAGTGCAGATAAAATTCGGCTTATCTTTGTTGATTGATTGTGAACTGTTTCTGTGCTGCAGATACACCTTGTTCTCCTCATCTTCTGAACCACATTGTCAGCAGTGCGTCCGCTTGAAAACAAAGTAAGACAATTCAATATACTCATAGTTTGTGAGTTTATCACAAGTCACAAGTATGTTGTACCTTAAATATTCCTGAGATAATCCTTCTATACACAATAAATTAATATGGTTGATAATTTTTTTTGATCCCGATTAATTTGCTTTGTGGATATTTCAGCCTTCTCAATTGTTTTAGTTTGATAATATCGATTTATGTAATGTCAATTTAGTATCCAGTGAATGATTCCATTATATTTAATGTCTATTATATCTAATCTATTTTCATTTCTGATATATTTATGAGCTTTTCATAAGATTGTTGGGTTACGCCCTCCTTTGCGTTTCAACAAAATTATATTTGCATCACTAATCCATGTAGAAATGTTTGAATGAAAATGAGATTTAGTATGCCTCATCACATTCATAAAACATAATTGTAATACACCATATAACTTTTATTTTCAGTAATTTTTATAGGTACAATATCCTAGTAGATTTATCTGAATATCTTTACAGTATCTTCAGATTATTTATTTATTTATCGTATGGCTCACCAAGAGCATGAAACGAAGTCAGATAAATACAAAACATATAGGCCTACTTTGTAGCAGTGATAGCAGACTTGGTAGTATATCTTTGTAAAATATCTTCAGATAATAAATTGTGAAGCTGCTTGAATGAAATATATTTATATGTGATACAAAATAAATTAAACATACAATATTACATTAACTGAATGTTTATTTCATTTGTATATATTTTCTCTTTAATGTTAACAACATTAATTACATTTTAATGTAACAACATTCCACTTCTAGGACATTCTTGGATTCCGTTTTTTTTTTGTTTGAGAAATGTCAAATATTAAATAGCATTAAAAATTGTAAGACTAGTCATTCACCCACGCATTTTCACAATACATTTTTATCGGCTTCCCAAAACAAACTCACAATGAAAGTGAATGTGGGCCATATAACCTGAAAAAGACACTCCAGCTTTCACCCAAGCAACGTGACCATACTACTCAATCAAATTTCAATAGAACAATGATGAATATCATTCATGATAATGACATACCAGATAATCGGTCTCTCACTTCAAAGCTGTTACCTCTCCTCTCTCTTCTCAATACTCGAAGATAAAAAGAATTAAAAATAAAAATAATAATTCTTCTCTCATCTGTAGTCTTCAATATTATTATGCCTGTGACAATCTTTAATGTTTGTGATTTTAATTCATTTCTTGCTTCGTAATTGAAACATGCTTTGTATCTCACTAGCATTTTATATGGGTCAGCCTCTCCGGGATGGAGAAGGATGGAAGTTTTTTCCTCAAACCTATATCATGGGGGTTTGAGTTCTCAGTATGAAATCTTGTACTGTCTATTACTTGAGTTGATAACTTCCCTGCAATATTACTCAGCTTATAAAAGAATCACTAACAAATAATAGACTAAAAAATCTCCATTTCAATTTCACTATCCTTTCAGAGAGCCAAGTGACCAGACTTGCGCGAACTGTAGGGTGAAAAATAATTTGTATTTCTGCTTATTCTCTGTCGTTAATTCATGTGGTGATCTGGTATGCTGTTATTGAAATTGAAATGATATATTTTATTGTTCCTTGTATAATTTACATTGTAAGTTAAACATTTGAAGAAGGCTCCTCACGTGGGCAAATGCCAGATGTATGTAATCTATGTTATCCTCCATTCATGAATCAATATTTCAAATATACTAACCTAATATACACAAACCCAATAATACTCCTAATTTTTCATGCATATAGCATGTGAGGATATGAGGAGTATGCAATAACAATGAGGTTTTTAGCGTACTTTAGACCACAACACCTTCGCCTAGGCTTCTCATAGACGTAGTGAGATAAATTCCTCATCCAAACCACGTCAGAAAAATTTGGTGACTGGAGTAATTATAATGATGAATGCTTCTCCCATCCATTTGATCAGGGTTTCTCAAATAGAACTTTGTTTGTCTCGAAACTTTATCGTGTTATAGTTCAATTAGACCTACTGCATATTGTGAGTCAATTCTCTTGTGGTGTTTGTTTAATCCGTTATCGTGAATAAATGACGACATTCATTGACAGTCGATAGTTTATTATTGGCAATCAATAGTTTATTGTTCAAACAATATTCATTTCTACTGTATTTATATTGATAACATTCATCCTGACTCAATATATTTGAGCCTTTATTTGAAACACCACTGTCCTTTTTAGGATCAATGGTCATGAGTTGGACCCTTGCAAGATTCAGAAGATTACAAGAGGCTAATGTGAACAATAAATCCAAACAATTTTATTGACTGTCATTGAACTAAAAATATTAGTAGTAGTAGTATACTGAATTATGAAGAAAACATTAATATAATAACAGTATTATTACTCTCATGATATATAATAAGGAGACCGTATATAGCTCGTACCTTGGTGAATACAATATCAATAATTGTATTCTACTATGCATTCTAATCAAACTAGCTCATTCTATAGCAAGTACGCTTAAGGCTAGGCGTACACCGGTTAGTCAAGACAAGACAAGATTAGATTAGTCACGTTTAGTCACAGTAATTCACATAGTTGCTTATGGAGCAGCACACACTGATGCAATGACTAATCGGTGTGTGCTGCATGTGAAGTACTGTGACTAATCTCGTCTTGTCTTGTCTTGACTAACCGATGTACGCCTAGCCTTATAAAGTATTTGGCTTCAAACCTAGTATAGCAATGTTTCCATACGAATTTTCTAATAACATCTGAAATTAACATTGAAGCAATACGCTTCAAAATCAAAAGACCTGATCGTGAATAGAGATTCTGAAGATTTCAATTATGATTGATTAACATGCTGGTCACTTTAGATGGTTATTGATAAATACTCAATTCAGAAACGAAAAAAAATATCCTTTGATCAACCAAAGAGCAGGACACTTCAAAAACAAGAAATATTCCATGAAACTCTTTGGGTGTTTCTCAAGGTGGTAGGCCTACTCCACTAGTTACGATCAAATTATGAGATTTTGAATGACTAGTCGCTTCAGAAGATAATCGCTTCAAGGTTGAGGCCATGGCTACGGCTACGACGAATTCTGCTCACTCGCAGTAGAGATGCTTGGCTCCCACAGCTTCATCTGTGCGTATAATTTCGACGAGAGCCGGTTCCTTCCCATTGATATGGAGCGGCTGGAACTTCGCCCACCATTACTGCTTATTTTAAGACTCACACTACAACGCGCACTCACGTACAAGCACGTTCTGGCTTTGTTTTATTTTGACTTGACCTGCTGCATTTGAAATTCCACGAGAATTCCTTATACAAGACGCCGAAAAAAGTATTCTCATAAGATGATTCTTGAAGCCTGTTTGCTTTTGACGATAAAACTTAAGACCCATTGTTCATATTTGAATTACAATGCATTCAATTACTAGTAATACTCTAGAGTTGAGACAAGATTCATTCGATCAAGACATTAAATGCTTCTTGTTTTATGAATACGTTTTCCCGGAAAACCTGCTTGAATCATGGGCTGAGATTATTAGAAGGTATTGTGATAGGCTATTTCAACTCTCAATATCATTATATCAGCATTAATGAGCTTGTATTTTTGAGCTGGACAGGTTTGAACTTGAAACAATATAAATTGTATATTCCTTCAAAAGCTACATTACTAACTGATATCTATTGATGAGAAAACATTCATAGACATTTAGAAACATTTTAAAGAGGTCTGACAATTATTGTTCAACTGATGGAAACGTTTTGGACAATTTTCATAGTAAACTTTGTATCAGAAGAATTTAATGGCTAACGCCTGTTTTTCTTTCCATTAATGTGGTATTTTGATCAAATAAATAAATAAATATGAATAACATAATTAAAAATATTCCTTATTTTTATAAGTAATTCCTCATTGTAATTTTCTGGAATCATGTACATTATTATTTGAAATTAAGAATCTAATAGTAATAAGTACAGAAGTCTGTAATTATTTTAATAGTCTAGCATATACGTAAGAGCTTGGAGTTCATGAGCGAGTGTGAATTCTTTATCTTTAATTAAAGTCTTGCATTAGACCGACAAGCAATGACAATTTTTCTTCTACAAAAAATGTAGATGAAAAATTATTCCCCTTCATCTTTCCAGGATGTACGAGTGTTGAGTGTAATGTTGAGGTTTCCGATTGAGGAAAACAATTGTTCGTCCATTTTCCTCATTTTGAACTGGTTTTGTATCGACTGTATTAATATTAAACTACAGTACTACTAGATGATTAAGTACAATAAAAGCATTGAAGATTGTAGCAATAAAGATTGAATCCGTGATTCGATATCATTATTGTCTTATCTCTGGATGAATATTATTCACCTGTACACATTTTTAAAGGTTTTGCAGTTGCATTGCTTAATGTTTAATCTAATTTCACTATGGTTTGTTTATTTTTTTATTATTATTCCATTTTTTGGTGAAGTTGATGTCTACATAAGCTACAAAAACTAATATCGTTCATTGGAATAAAATTAATCTGTCAATTTCAGTCTCTCTTGAATAAAAATTATTTTGAATATTCAGTAAACGACAACAATTTTTTCAAATTATGAAAAGTTCTAATGGATCAATTTCACTAATCTTATAAACTTTTTCACAATATTTTTCTTTACTTATCGGCACTAAAATATCATTCTTAAACAGAAAACGATACCAACTAAATCCCATGAAAATTAGGTACATAATAATTGAAAATTATTCACGTTGGGAATATTGTTTGTTCATCTTTCAGGGCACTTTTTCCTATAATTCAGAATTATAATTTACCTAGATGACCATCTTAAGCACACATCTTGACCATCGTAACACGTATCACTCTTAGTAGCTTCTTATGTTTTATTCAGTTATTTCTAATTCCAATCATTGTTTCCTTTGCAGCCGATATACGAGTAATACAGTAAATTCCATTGCAGGCAGGATCAGGCTCGCAACCCGCACAACACAAGTGTAGATGAATTAGCGTCGCTTCTTATCTCTGAAAAACAGAGAAGTTCTGTTTATTAGTGTTGATCTCATCATCTGAATAGAGTTACAAATGAATTACTTCTCACTCATTCTAATATTCAACTCAGCCACATTTTTTAAAATTAGAATTAGTTTTGTGACTAATTTCAAGAATTTGAGTCTTGAATTCTAAACAAAAATCGTTTGACATAAACCTTTCAGGGCATCATTGAATTCGTTGAATGAGCCCAATTTAATTCATTCATCAAGACTTTACAGCAAATACATTGCCGGAAAATACTGGATTTTAGAATAAAAAGATTTGGTTCTCTGGTTTTTCCAGTGCCTTTTTCCACTGATGTCATTACACTTGTTGGATGCAGAATTTGTTGATCTACAAATATTTTTATCCAACATCATCAAAAAAATGTCATCCTTTTGAGAGTTACAAAACCGCAAAAACACCCTTTTGATTTATTTCAATTATCTTCACCTATTCCACCAGTACAACACGCTTCTGTTCAAGGATGAGGCTTGAAATATTATTCAGTACATTCATGGAATGATTCGCGCTGAAAATTCTCGATTTTGAATTATTGAGAACTGAGATATTCAAGTTTATGGGTTGAATAGTTTGTAATTTTGATTTTGAGTTTTGCAAATTGTACTATTCACAAGTATAATTTTGTAGCATTTCTCGAATACTTCCGTTTGGACGGATACACTACTTGTACTTCAAAATCCTCTAGAACAGTTATGAGCAAAAATCTGGTTTTTGAAAAAATAAGTGTCATTTTGTGAACACTGTGGCAGCCATATTCATTTTTCGTCGTATAAACTCCGAATTACGCTTTAAAAATCATCTAATTTGAAAGCCCATGCCACAATATCTTACAGAACAGTGATAGTTTTCAAGTTTTCTGCAAAACCCCATACGAGAACATGATAGTAGGTTAAAATTGCCGCTTTTGGCACACCGTGACCTTGAAAGGTCAGGACAATGACCTTGCACCCCCCCCCCACCCTCACCTTGGCCACGCCCCTTCCCCCCCCCCCTTGCACCAGAACCTACATCCCCTTTTCAAGGTCACCTAACCTAACCTGACCTACTCTAACCTAACCTAAGTGAAGGTCACCTAACCTAACCCGTGAAACAGTATTATAATTGATTAAATAAAATTGAACTTCATATTCAAAGACATAATATATTTTCCAAATCACCAGTACAATGCTCGAATAGGAACTAAACTTGAAATAACAAAATAAATATGAATTAAGTAAAATGATATCATATGATTGATAATTATCAGATTGAAACTTTTAAGCAGTTGTTGTATTAAGCTTTAGTAGTTGTAGAAGCTTTTAAGCAGTCAAGCAGTTGTTGTATTACCAACAACTTTGTAATGGTTCAATATTTGTGACACCACACCCGACCTACTCTAACTTAACCTAAGTCAAGGTCATCTAACCTAGCCAGACCTACTCCAACCTAACCTAAGTCAAGGTCAAGTCACGGTCAAGGGCAAGGTCAAGGTAAGGGGCCTTGCAGCGGCCCCAAGCCAATGGTCAAGGTAAGGGGCCTTGCAACTCCTCAAGCCAAGGGTCAAGGTAAAGGGGCACGGAAATGGTCAAGGTAAGGGGCCTTGCAACTCCTCAAGCCAAGGGTCGAGGTAAAGGGCCGCGGTTTCCGTGGGTCAGGCCCAAGCCAAAGGTCAAGGTGAGGGGTCTTGCCAAGCCCAATAAAAGAATGGGTAAACAAAAACCGAGTTACTATAGGTTAGGTTAGGTTAGGCGTCAGCCTAATCCTATCCTAACCTATAGTAACTCAGTCACCTGTTTCAACAGGCCTGCCATACCATCCAAGCAGGGTGAGTTAGGTTATGCTAAGTGAGACACATTGAACCTAACCTAACCCACCCCAGCAACCAAGAATAATATTACCAAAAATCATTCCCTCTAGTATCAGTGATACACACTCAGTGTTCACTCAACAGTCACTAGTGACTCACTCAACTGGCACTAGTGACTCACTCAACTGACACTAGTGACTCACCCAACTGACACTAGTGACTCACTCTGCAAGTGTATTACTACTAAGCTAGTAGACTGAGCAGCTCCTTAAATACTAGAGGTGGTGGTGGGGGTAAGTCAATGATGACACAATAATTACATTTCTTTCTTTATTGCCATAAACAAGTTGCGACAAAAATATTGATCTTTAAACAAAGTTTGCATAATCCAATTGTGTGAAACATTTACTACATTCAGTGCACAAAATGGCTGAGTATCCAGGGTTCCTTTGTCACCAGCCAGCTTCATCCTCAAAGTCTCCACAAAGTTGAGCAGGAAATGTTCCGGGCAGTAGACTCCTGTAGCATTCTTCATCAGTGTATCCAGATTGGGCATCTCGTGGAAAAGATAGGGTGAACTTAGGTCCACATACTCGACATTCTCCTTGTCATCCAGCTGCAGCAGTGTGTTGAGCAGAGTAATCTTCTCATAGCCGTAGACAAAGATCTTGATTGCATTGTTGTTTTCATGCAGCCATCTTTCAACTGTTCCGCACACAATCTGGCGCAATTCAGAATAGGGTAGATGTGCTTGACCGGCTCCATTGCCAGACCATCGTAAGCCATGTTTTGCTCGATGTAGAGCATTGTTGTCACTTGTCTTCAGCAGCATGTCCGGATAGGGTGACTTGAAGAAATAATGATGTGTTGTCACACGATGCCTGTCATCACGCTCCAATATGGCCATCTCCTTGACAATAAACTCATTGTTCAATCCTTCGAATCCTTGAAAGTCCATCAGGTAGAGTGGTAGTGGTCCAAAAATGTCAGCAGCTCTTCTTCTCGGCAACATTTCCATGTACTCGTGTTCATCAGAATCTGTATCTGCATCCTTCTTCCCCCGCTTAGTAGAGAAGCCAATGCAGCATCCCACAACATCCTCGCCCTCACTTTCAGGCAACTCTCCTTCCTCATCCAAAAACTGTAAAACTCTCTTAGCTGCAGACATGATGTATGCTTTGCCCAATGCTTCTTACCAGAATGTCTATCCCAACACTTGTCATTCGCCTTTATACCCTAGGCCGATTGCACAATACCTGACATTGGCTTGTACTCTTTCGTCACATCATGAATCATCAGACAGTAGGCACGTGTATCCGCAGGAATGTTTTCAGTTGCTTCAAACTCAATTCTCACATCAATACTGCCAGTTTTAAGTGACTCATTTTGGCGGGAACAATCAAACGCATACAACATCATTCGGCCATTTTCTAGAGCACTCTTTTCAAACAGGGGATTGACCAATTGGGAATGTCCATGATTGTAGGCTCCATTGAAAGCTTCATACATGCCATATACACAACAATCATCACCGTCAATGCTCTCATACGGATAGTACTTGTTGTTTAGAAACACTCGAATGTCTCTCATGTTGCACTTGTCAAATTGGGATGAATTAGCAGTTGCCACTCCATATCGCGCTGTCTGCAGCCCAATCACAATGTAGCGAGGCTTCTCATGTTGAGCTGTTGACTTGACAGTCCATGTATGCTTCTTTGTAGCAGGTAAGGCAATTCCCAATGCCGTAATGTCTTGCTTATAGGTTTATCATTCTGTACAAGTTTCAGCAGACGCAGTTTGTATTCATCGGCCACTTCCACATAGGGTATTCTCCATGTAAGTTTTTCAATGACTACCTTTCCAGCAGCATTCAAACAATTAGTAGTGTCAGCACTGCGTCTCAACACCAGTTCCTGTTTCACATTCAGTAGAACCTGTTTGTAGTCTTCGGCAAAGCCCAGCAGGTAGCGTAGAGGCACATCCATGATTGTTGTATCAGCTCCATTGGGAGGAAAAGTGGCAAATCCAACTGTTGGATCAAACTTGTAGCCAGCCTGCTCCATTTTAGTCCACTCATCTCGTTCAAATGTCATAGCATTCTTCATCAGGCTGGTAATTCCAGGGGTGCGAATGCTATCTACTATCACACCATTTATCTCATAGCGTATCTCTGACCAAAGGTGAGCAAAGAATCCAGAGACACAGGGACTTCCGCCCAAGGCGGCATTAGCTGCATTTGTCACCTTAAACTCCACATGTAGATAGCTTTCCGATGGGATTGTGTAAATGTCCTGCTGTTGAATTGGTATCCGTATTTCATCATTGGCTTTGAAGCTTGTAGTATAGGGAGCATGAGAATGGTACTCATAGCCAATGATGCTGTTATCCGATCTAGGTCCACTCCTTGTCACATCTAAAACTCCCATTATTGCTGCTGTTGTTGTCGTAGGTGACAGCCACGTTTTTTCAAATAGTTGATGCTCCTTGATGTTAACTCTACAGAGTCCAAACGACGAATGACGTTTGCAGCACTTGCAGGCCTTTTATCTGTTTCTGCAGGTTGATGATCTACCTCCATGTCGCATGCCGCCTCATTATCCAGTCCACGATTCCACTTATCAAATATCAGCACCATCTCACTTGCGTTGTCTCAGATGCAGAGTAATATTGATCTCCTCACCTCTATTATTAATGAGACGTCCGTTCTCGTCAACAACCTCCAACGTAATGTTACCAATCTGCTTGGCGTCCACCGGCAAATAGATTACATTCTGTACAGTCACAACTATTTTATACCCTGGATCAACATTTGGGTAAAACTCATAGATCACGTGATCCTTGACACCATTTGAGTACGACCCACTCACAACATTGCACTTTACACGTATTACATTGGGTCGACTGATTTGCACTGCTGTATCACCTTTAGCCTCTGTGTCAGCCTCTATGATCCTAGTGTTGTTGAATCCCAGCAGACTTCCAATCGACTCAGGTTTTGTGAAATCCAATTTGGCATTGCTCAGTACTGAACATTTCAAGGTTGATGGGTCCACAGCCATCTGAAGTTTTATGTTGCGATCATGTAGCCTTGATGTAAGCAGGTTAGCAATTGTTTGAAATTCAAAACTGCCTTCCGGCAATGATATAAACTCCATTATCTTATAACGGGGTGCTGCAGGAGTAGCTCTTGCAGTCTGTCTACTACCTGTTATAGAGTTATCTTCGTCATCAATGTCTCCACCAGCCGATGTCTGCTTAGCTTTCAGAAGCACTTTATACCATTGATTGAATATGGCTGACCTATCATCTACAATCTCATGATGTTTCAGCTCTGGATCATCTTCTTCTTCTGCAGCATCAGCTTTTGCACCCTTCTTCTTAAACACATGAGTTATTTTTGGAGCATAATAGAACTTGTTGTTGTAGTTCATCTCAACATTGGGTATCAAATTGCAGCTTGTAAAGCTGATGAGTCCAATTTCCCATTCACCACTGCTTGTATCAAGTGGCGGATAAAAGTCACTTTTCAGCACAGATGTATTACCTCCAAAACAGAGCATCATGGTCTTGCCTGCTCAATGCACTATTGCACAATGCCTTGCAATGAGCATGTTGTCCATTATTTATACTATTGGAAAGGGGAAATGATTAAAACTTGTTGTACAATATTTTCATTTATTATTTTCATCAACTAAAAATTTCAAACATAAATGGCCACAAATATGAGAGTACAGATCCTCTTGCTTCTGATTATAGTTGTACTCGATCCTTGTTGCTGGCTCCAAACCGCGATGCATGTAGTCGATAAACTCCTGTGGTGGCCTGAGGTTTCCAAAGCCGTCAAAGTAGATGGCAGCTCCATCCTTCTTCACATAGCACACCCAATGTGTGCCGGCTCCATCGCTGGTGTCCAAATTGATGATGCCACACTCGTTTCAAAGGTCCTGTTGCAGGTAGAGCATCCCGCATAAACACTCCTCGAAATGTTTCCAGCTTCAGACGACATGCATACTTGTAGAGGTCTGCATCAGTCAGCGCCGATCTGGAAGAGCAATTACCGTCGCTGTTTGCATTGACGACGCGGCGTGCTCCGTTTCCGTCTTCTGTTGACGCCTCAGGTAGAGTCCTTTTCCCTTTTGGAAGCAGCTGCTACCTGCTTCTTCTTCCCTCGACGTTTTGCTCCTCCTCCAAACTTTGCTTTGGCCTTCATGATGTTGGTCACCGCTACTGCTGCAGCCCTTTCTGCCAATCCTGCCTCTGGAGACGTTGCTACACTCCAAGCTCGTTCAGCCAAATCCCTGTCAGCCTTTGCTCTGCTTGCTGTATCACTATTCTGTGAATAGGCAATGTCGTGCTGCTTGCAGGCCCGATCAAGTCTGTTGATTCCTGGATCACCTCTTGCCAACCGCTTCTCCAGCTTTGTACCTGGGCCGCAGTATTGGTAACCGGGAAGATGAAGTTCAACTGGTAAAATATCAACTGCTTTGTTGACTATTGTTCCAGTGGCATTTGCGAGTGCCGAAAACACTCCTCTCCCCTGGTACCTCTTCTTTCCTTTGCACCTAGCCATCTAATGATGTTCTTTGTTCTCCTCACTCTCTTTTATACCCTCAGGAGGCTTGTCAAGTCCTATACGCTTCAAGACCATATCTTTCCATTCCTGTTCACTTGTAAAACTTGCATCACCGTTTGCACGCTCCTTAACCAAAGTTACCATAGCTGTTAATACGTTTTCAACAACTTCACGAGAATGCTCATCCATCCGCTTCTCCAAATATCGCTTGTTCACTCCATCTGTGGCACTGATTGGATCCATCACATCAGACAGTACTGATTCATTGAGACTTGTAAATACTTGCAATGTACTTTTATCCCTTCTCTTTGGCAGCCACACCTCAATCAAATCTCTACATGTACCAAGATTTATTGCATCTCTGCTGCTTTGAGGATTCGCTAAATTGATCACACGTCTATGACGAGCATTAATGTTACCCAATGTGTCCATGATGAATACAAAGTGGACAGTACATCATCCGCTTATATAGTACAACTAGTTTGCAGGGTTGCCAACTATGTAACCGCCTTCCACCAACTCTTCCAGAATCGAATTGATTTCATTCTCATGGCCAGTGTTGCCAACTGCTTTGGATTGATCCAATAGTTGTAGTCTGTCTACAAGCTCATTGGGGTCATTGTAGTAGACATATTCAATTTTTGTATCATTGTTTGCCACCATATTGAATGGCGTCACCAGTCCTCTTCCACTGATTCCTTTCCCTTTCTTTTTACCTTTTTTCAACAGCGGAAGTATTGTTCTCTTGTACTTGATATTGTTGTAGTCTCTAATTCTGCCACCTGCAGCATAGTCATCTCTATACACATTGGTAAACTCCAATATGTCTACATAGGCCTTTTTGTCGGCCAACGTTACTTTTGAACTGCTTGGCATTTTCCTAAATATAAGTTCACAAAGTCCTTGTGTAGCATCAAATGTCTGTTCGTTTCCGGCATTGTTAGGATCAGTCAACACAATCTTTGAACCGGCAGCTCCAAAGGTTAAAATTTTGCTGCCCAAACGAAAACTGTTGTCAATCACTTTTGGTCCAAATGTATCATCAAAGCTCAACTCCTTTCTAATCAAACCTTTAACATAGATCCCCACAGGTGTTTTAGCCAATTCTGTTCGATCAAATTCAGATTCCACTACATCTTGGCTAGTATCCATCAATTGTTGAACACTTTTATTTTGTTGGTCCTCCTCATCCGTTGACCATCCTGGAACATCATCATCCTCACTCAAAGGTGAATCCTTATTGCTCCACAACTTTCTCACAACACCAGACGTACTTGGAGCTGGACTAAAGTGTGAATCATCTCCAAATGCTTCAAAGGATGTAGGGGTCTCCTCTCCAATGTCAGGCAGTTGCAGTTGTTTTAGAGCTGGTTTCAGGGGTTGTGGCTGTATTGGTGTTAGTGGTGGTGTAGGTAGTGCATGATGTTTACGTTGGCGTACAGGTACTGCAAGGCGTTGTACCACTGGCAGTGGTTCTGCTGCTGGTGGTGGTGGTTTTTTGAGAGCTTCAACAATGTTGCCTAGTGGTTCAGTCAACGGTTTAATGCGCTTTGCATGATGATCCTCTGACACTTCCCTTCCAAGTGTTAGCTCCTTGTGCTTCCTCTTGATGTTACGTTTCAGCTTGGCAATCTCCTTGATGGTGGGAGCTATCTCCTCCACAGTCTGCTTATGATTCACATCCATCCTGCTCGGTGTACACCAGTGTACTGAAGCTCCAGTGAGCTTACACCTCAACTAAATAGGTGTCGAGTCCATTCCTGTAGCGCCCTCTATTCTTTTCAGATGAGCGATCAATCACAAGGAATAAATGCGCAGCTGATGACCATACCCGATTGCACATGCTCTTGAACTGATCAAAGGTCATGTCAGCGCCTACATGATCTCTATACAAATGTCTCATGTTGAGCTCGTCCTGTTCAAACACAATTATAAAGTTGGCATTGTCACGCACAAGTTGTTTTGGAATGCGGCTGTAGGTCTGTGCCAAATAAAACACGTCAACATCACTGTGACGACCGGCACTAAAGTATTGTCTGATGGCTTCCTGCTGTTCACAAATCACATCGTCAAAAATAATAATCGAGTTGGCTGGCAGTTCATTTGGGGCGGGTATTTCTTCACTTGTGTCACACTCAACATAGCTCATTCCATCACCTAGTCCTTGCATAATTGTACGAAGTAACGTATACTTTGGTTGAAATGCAGTCTTTGACCAAACGTAAATGTTTGAAAAGTGAATTCCTTTACGATCAAACAGCATGTTGAACAGTAAATTGGTTTTGCCACACCCTGATGGTCCACAAATAATGCATCTCATGTGGTTAGGGAACAAAGGACCGTGACGCTTCTTTGTCTCCATTTCCAAGCCACAACCTCTCACCACTCGATCAAAGTCAATTATCTTGAATTTGTTTTGCTGTTGCACAACCTGTTTCATCTCACACAAGGTCACCTCTATCAATCCACGAGTCGTGACTGCGATTGTATCCTTTCCAGCGCACCAGCAGTTTGTTACCTCTTCTCTTCAATACCTTGGCAATTTCAAATACAGTTGGCACTTTTGTCTTTAAAACTTCCTCAGCATAAAATCCACCCTGAACAGGTTCACCTCTATAATCTTCCAACTCATAGGTTACTGGCACTGTAGGTCGTACACGTGTTACCGTGAACAGTTCATTTGTCCAATTGGGCAGATATCCCTTGTCAAATGTCTTTTTATACTTGCTGATTCTCACTTTATTGCCTGGCTCAATATTTTGTTCTGGACCAGGATAAAACTTGGACTGTGCTTGTAGCCATCTATCTCTCTTATACACTTGTCTTTGTTTACCAAGTTTAGAGAGCAGCATTCTCTCATGCTTCTTAGTCTTTACGTCAACTGGGCGCATACCTATTGTACGATGTACTCTGCCATTGTACTCTTTCACAAGTGAGGTTAGAATATCTGTCCACCTATAGGTTCCTCGTTCAGTGAATTTGACCCACATTAAATGTTTAAGTGTTCTATTGAAACGTTCCACTATCGAAGCTTTTTTATCTGAATATGTTGAATAATGATTGACGCCATACTGTTGCACAAGTTGTTGAAATTTTGAATTGAACCACTCTTTACCATCGTCAGTCTGCAAATGTTTCATTGGATACTGAGCTAGAATAGGACGCATTGCCTTGACTACATCGTCAGCCGACTTGCTCTTTATTGGTATAGCAAGAGCAAACTTACTAAGACAATTGATAATTGTAATAATGTACCTATAACCTTTGTTCTGACGAGCATAAGGAATCATCTCGACAAGGTCAGCCTGATAGAGGTCATCAAGACCTTTCACAGTAACCATCCTTGTAGGAAAATTCCTACGCCCTGGTCTGTGCAACTCTCTCGCTATCACAGACTTATCCATACTAATGACTATCAATCACTTACATAGCTATATATTCACTTGAGCAGAGCAGGTTTTATCCTGTCTGTGTTGTGCAATTTGTTTGCTGTGATGACATCTGTGAGCCAAACTGCGTTGTGCAATTTGGTCATGTAAACTATGGTTTCAAGGTTATGAAATAACTGTAGTCGACACATGGTTACAGAGATGTGATATTTATTTACAACAATACATGGTATGCTAAAACAGGTTTACTAGTACATAATATCTAGGCTTACCCAGGGGTACATGTCACCTAGATCGGTAGCCATTTCACATAGTCCTCTACCAACTGGAAACTCTAAAATAACTTTGTCAAAGTCCAGGTTGAACACTGATGCTGTTGGAAAACATGTAGTCATCTTCTGAATAAAGTTGATTGGTGTCCCAAACGGTTCTGGAATATTCTTGTAGCCAAACTTGAAGAATGGTTCCACAATCCAACACGTGCTTTGTACAAGGTGGCAATCGCCGCAGGCACATCCTTTAATACTGTTTGCTGGCTCCATTGCTGATGGATACTGTTACGTTGTCTGGAGATGGTATAGCTGCAGTAGAAGATGGTTCTTGACAGTGCGGTGTACACACCTCAACTGAAGCATTGATGACGGCTTCAAGGAATTCCAACAATGTGAATGATGGGTGGAGGCATGTGTGCAGATCATATGCGCAATGGACTTGCTGGCACAGCTCCTTATCCACAGCATGTTCACCAGCCAGGTTCATGTACCAGTCTTTGACATGTTGACACATTGCTCCAAGATCCTTGTTGAACTGTCCGGATGACTGCAGACACTGTTGCATGTGGAATATGTTTGAAGTATCCAGTCCATGCTCCCTTGATGTCAGAAACTCTCCACTCCGGTACTGGGGATCCAGCTTGAAGGAGTTGACGCTCACGGCTGCAGCCACAAGGAGATAGTACACTGGCGATATCATGGTTGTTAATGGTGCTTGGCTGCTACTTGGCCTCCTTTTATACCCTGCATTTCTTGGAAACTGGTTATTTATAGCAATTACATCATTGTCTCCTCCTCTGTTTCATCCAAGTTTCTCATTGTGCAATTGATTCTGCAGTTCCCCCCAACAGCCAGTAGAATGATAATTAGTAATCCAACATGTGACACAATCATTAGCGTTACCATAACAGCTAACCAACTCTCAACTATACTGACTAGAAATTTCAAGATTGTCATTGGTAGACTGTAATCCCCTTGATGGCGGTGTGGCCAGATCCAAATGCCAATGACTGGTAGAAGAAGGGCTACCCATCCACAATTTATAGCAATAATAAACATTAGCATCAAAGCTAACCAAATCTCTAATGTAATGATTAGAGCTTTCAGGATTGTTATCGGTAGTTGATCCATGGCTCTATGCCTTCTATGCACAACTGGCTAATGAAGCTGTCCGCCTATTGTTTATATACATCTATGCCTCTATACAAAAATCAATGTTGTCCAATATATACATAACATTACACCTAAATATATACATATCTACCTAAATATCTGATGATGACATCATCATCACTTTTCAAGCAATCTCCTGAGAATGCTGTGCTGGGATACCGCCCCACACCCATCTTCTTCTTCTTGATAATTATTGATGTCATCGATGAGGTTCAAGTTGCTGAGTGATGAGGTACGTGCCCGCTTAGCTGGTGGACATTCATCTTCATCGTCAGATATAGTGATCACTTCATCTGTGATGCAGCTGCTGCTACCTGGCTCTGGCTCTTTCATCTCAATCTCCAAAACTTGTTGAGGGTCTGTCGTCATCTCTACCTCCTCCTCAGATGCTGCCTCAGCAGTAGGAATCTTATAGTGCCCGTATGCAAGGGTTGTGATTCCATCTTCAAGGATGTGGCGTTTTTCATCAGCATTGCTCAGCGCCTTCTTCTTCTGCATCAGAGTCATTATCTGATGCTTCCTGGTTCCAAACATCACTTGCTCCCTATAGATTTCCTTTCCTTCAAACAGACAGTCCAGATAGTCTTGGAATCCAATGTATTTCCCAGCATCAGGATGGGACTTTGGCAGTTCCTGCCCAAGTACTGGTCGTCTTACTCCCTTAGCTTTCTTGATCAGGCCACTTGTATCTGGTTGGGTCGGATCTGTATTGTAGCAACGACAGGCATACAATTTTGATTGTAGGCCAACGTACTCATGAGGAGCTCTGCCGCCATACTCGTCCTTAAACTTTCCAAGCACCATCTTATTTGTGTTGGAATAGCATGGGTGATCGGTAGGGTACTCAGATGTATCAAAAACATCTCTCAGCTCCTTGATGCTAATGATGTCTTGATACATGTCTTCAGTCTCCACCAGGTAGAACAAGCTGTCAGTGTCTTGGTATAGGAGTTGTAGCTTGTCATTGTAGATGGGCTTCATCACGTCGTAGTGGAATTGGTACATAAGGATTTTGCTCACATCCAACACTGTCAGCCCAATGTAGATTGGCTTGTCCAAGTTAACCTTTTCTTTATGAAGTGTCACAGCGCAAATGTTCTCTCCAAATAAGATGCGGTCCTTGAATGTCGGTCTTGCAATCAGTTTCTTGAGACGCTTCTCGTCATTCACCAGCTCCATATTCATCCTCTTTCGCACGTTCTCCATGGTCTTGCCAAACACTGAATTATTCATAAGTTTGAAAAAGTTCTTTTCAAACTTGTTCTTTGACTGTTGACGCAACTTTGTATTCTTCATAATGTAGGTTGCCAAGAAGTCCTCCTGTTCGAACTGTACACCTCGATGAACCTTGGTGATTATGAGTCCATGCTGAACAGCTTGCTTCAGGGTGCGGTAGTGACAGATGTAGCGTTTATGGGAGTTCAAGGTTGTCATCAATCGCATGTATCCAGATTTATCAGTCTTTCGGTTTCTTGGTAGGAATGGAAATTCATTGTGAGCATCATGAAGTTCTTTGGGGTATTCAACATCAACCTCCAGTATGTAGCCAAGATGCTGTTTATCTTCAGCAAGTTCAATGTCCCTACACACTGCTTCCAGTCCCTCTCTGCACATCCATTGGAATTTCCGGCAGGGTAGTGGGTTACACATTGCCCATCCGTACAGATTGTTGGCATCTGTATAAAGAAGGTATGATGTTGGTTTCTCTGGATTCACAGGTGCTCCGGTATACTTGTTGTTGGCCAGTGCATGCCGGTGAGTACAGGTTGTGATGCCGCCTCGGATTCCATGTTCAATGAGCATGTACATGTCATAGTCAGTTAATAGCTCCAACTCAACTCCTGTACACTTGAGCATTGCATCAAATGAGAAGCCAGGTGATGTGAAGTAGTGAGCGCAGTCAAGATCGTAATTCTTCATGCACATGTCTCGGAAACTCTCGAAAACGTCAGCCAACAGGAGAACATCTGTCTTGAGGTATAGGTCACTGTAATCTCCCAGTGTTCTGCATCCAAACCGCTCCCAAACGTGCTGAGCATGTGCATAATCTGCATCACTGATTCCACCATTTGTCAGTGTGCTGTGGAAGGCATCCTTGGGAGGGAGTTCT